>JAOCPU010000043.1:0-308787 GCA_035772785.1 Phlebiopsis flavidoalba | reverse complement strand
GCTTGCCGCGCGTCGAGTTCCAAGTCCGAAGCGCCCGGGACTCTTCTGCTCGTGCTCCCATCCTCCGCCGTCGTTCACGAGAACGGCGGATCCTGGCCGCCCTTGTCTTCACGCGGAGACCTCTTCTAGAGTCTTCTGAGCCCCCTGTACGTCTTCTTTTCTCAGCTTCATTGTCACCTTTCGCCGCCCATTACCGTTCAAGACGCGCACCAACGACCTCTCGCTCAACGGCTGTATTTATTCAAGCGCAGCGATATCGGCAGTCGGAGAAGGTCGCGGGAGGATGGGAAGGGGTGCATGGCACACTTTCCAGCCTAAGGTGGATACAGACGAGCCTGAGAGCTCGTTGGACTCGTTCCTAGGTGCGTCACGCTAGTTCTCTCGCGCACACACCGAACTGAACTCGCGCGACCGTGCCCGCAGCTCCGCAACGCACATGCCCTCCAAGAGCGCGTGTATTCTCGGAAAAGGTAAGTGATCTTTTTATTCTATGTTTCTTTGTCCCCTGCCGCGAGCCTGCAAGCTCGACAGCCTCTGATGCATCCCCTCCCCTGTTACTCCCCTACCTCATCGCTCGCAGGCCCCTCCCATGTGCAGAAGCGCATTCCCGAAGACGCCTGGGAGCGAAGACGGATCGTCTTTTTTTGATTCCGGTGCTGTCCAGACGCGTCGGCGCATCGCCAACCGCCGCTTTGGGCCGTGCACACAGAGCCCACGGGTTCGCGAACAGCGCGCTCACCAACCACTTTGTGGTCGTGCATTCCACGCCGGAACCTCACGCATGCCCGTCAGCCGCACAGTATTGCTAGGACTACGAACACGCTCAACGGTATGCATAGCAATTGCGAGGTGACGTCGCTACGCGCCAAGGACACCTCGACTCGAGTGACGACCAAGATGCAGTGAGGCCATCACCAGACATACAATGACGGCCACGACGCGGCGACAGTATATCCGCAATGAAACGAGGACGACCAAGGAATTCCGGCATTTTTTCCGCGGTCCCAAGATGTGACGGGGCAGCCAACGACGCCGGCCACACGCTTGGGCGGCCCTCGACGCCGATGGTCATCGCGCATTGACTGCATGACGTGCACCATGCAATGGTGGCCATTACCACTGACACCACACCACACTAATAAACTTAGCGCGATACAAACGGCACAACTGCGACATCCACGGCACAACTGCGACAGACATCCACGAGAGGCGCAGTTGCCACAAGCGCGACGAGGACGGCACGATGGCGAGGCGACTGCCGCGACAGTAAAGCTGTGACCCGGCGTGACGAGGCCGACCACAATGTGCTGAGGCCGACTATGACGATGCAAGAACAACGATGCGACGTGGCCAGGCGCGGACACCAACTACGGCGAGTGAGCTGCGATGTGGACAGCCGCACGCTACATGGATGCACAATAAGGACATAAAACCGCGGCGGGGACGGCGACGGGACAAATACATACAAGCACAACCTCTACTGGGATGAACACAACATAGGAGAGGACTGCCGCAACGAGGGTGGCCACGGGGTGGCTGCCCACAGCGCGACGTGGCCGCCCACGACGAGGACAACAACGATCGAAACCGGAACAGGTGTGACGCAGACGGCAGCGACAAAGTCACCTACGCCGCCGCTAACGCATAAACTGAACAATTATTAATCGACGACGAGACGGGGCGGACAGCACAACAGCGACGGCTCAACACGGGCGCGACGACGACAAGAAATACCCAGTGTGAGGTGTGTTCTGGCTGTGCAATCTCCCGATTGTCAGTTTCCCTCTGTGTAGTAGATAGTTTCTCTGAATCTATTTATACCCCCACTCTTAAATCCTATGTGAGATGGCTGAAGAGACCAAATGATAAGATGTATACAGTTAAACAACAGATAAACAAATATAAAGAGCTCCCAGTCTCGACAGTGATACTGTCCGAAGAAGCGGAAGCGATCAAAACCGTTGTGGCACACGGGGAACGCCGAAACTCGAACGAAGTGCAGAAACACGAATGCATTGACGTCAATTGGCATGTTAACAGAGACACAAAAATTGAATAATACATTTATAACTGGTGATAAATGTTTTAGAGAACACTAAATACCCACTAGCACAGCAGAGTACGTCCTCCGCAAGGTAAGGCAGTGGACAGACGGGCGCTAATTCTGGAACGAAAGTTCGTCGAAGTTTGTGCGAGCTTGCAGGAGTTGAAAACATCGGGCGCTTAAAACGTAACGACTTGAAGCGAGGGGTAGTTTCAGGGGTCGCATAGTTAGTAGCAATATTCAGAGGTCAGATCCATGTACGACAATGTCAGAAAATCGGACAAGTTTTGATTCAAATTTGTATTGGAAAACCTTAGGGTTAAGGTTGGCAGACGCCGCGAGAGACGCTCTCAATTTTGAATCGAACGGTAACAAAAAACTCAACTCACTTTCCCACCGCCTTTCGACGAATTTTGGGTTAGGAAGAGATCCCCAATACCCAAACACACCGCATTGGAAACGATTTATCATTCATAAAATCGTAATTGTAAAAACAGGCCAATGAGACATTCATTTTAAACAATGATCTTTGTATTGAATTCGCGGCTTCGTACCGTATTGTAAAAACTCCCATATTCGATAGTTATCTGGGATCTCTGGAAAATGTCTCGCACAAGGTGCCCCAATATCAAATAAAGCAAACAAAATAGGTTTGATTGCCTTCATAGGCAAAATGTACATGAATACTCTAGTAGAAAACTATCAGCCTACACTTGACGCACAGGCTATGTGGCACAATCAAGTACTCAATGGCGACTACATCTGCGGTCATACGCCCTATTTGGCAGGCAGTGTCACCGTTAGACGGTAAGCTTGTCATATTGGTTCTCGGCGGCGCCGTGCAGGCATGTTTCGATTACCGTGAGAGCGTCTCTCGCCGGATGCGCCGCCAGCTGCCGCCATTTAGAGTTAACACGCCAGGCAGTGCTGAGCCCGGACTAGGTGGCTTTTTAAAATTAATTGTATTGAGCTAAAGAAGGTAGATTATCTGCACGTGGTGAATACTATTAACCTGTCATATTGGGGGCATATATCCACCCTCACGTTGAGAGAACTTGCCCTTCGGCTGATTTATAAGACTTCAGAGTCAGTGCAAATTCACCAATAATGCAGGCCAACTCACCGTGAGTGTATTGATTTCAATGTAGTATAATCCTGTGGGAGGATCCGATAGCGGGCCTAGAGGTAGTGGTTGAAGGGACAGGGATGGTCGCAGATGTCGTGGTGGCGGTAAGGGAATGTAAGAGAAGGGAGTGGGGCACTCACTTATGGGGGGGCCAGTTTCGGTCGGGTCGCTTTATATATCACGTACGCACTGTCCGTGGGTGGCTTTTTTGTTCTTCCACGGGTCACTCAGCCTCCTCAGAGAGGACGGAGCAGTTGCATGCGAGATCTGTGTTGTTGAGCTCTGAATGGAAAAGTGCAACGTGTAAAAGAAGGCCCTTACTGGTGGTCGTTGCATGCTCGCGCGGGCTGCTCGGCCGGCCCGGATCAAGTACACGTCGGATATTACACTCGGATCGGGCGTGGATAGGTTCGCATCATGAAAAAGTGTATTTAGATTTATTTAATAACAGACGTGATAACCCCACCGACGTTTATGTAGCCATGTAGGATGCTGACCTGGGTTAAAAAGGCTGTCAATCATGGTAGATTACTTAAATTCCTCCCAATCAAGGTAGCAATATCCAATCGTTTACCTTGAGAGCACGTCTCGCTTCGCGTCAGCGCTTTGGCTTCCCTATCGCAAGCAAAGCCACACGTAGGTATCAACTCGATTATTTTGCTGATGATTGTGACGATGCTGATGAGTGTTGCCGCAACTCATTCTGACGGACCCTGACCGTTTGTGTGTTTTACGCCAGATTTAGAGTCGACTATTGGAGGGCAACGCGTCACTGAGACTCCGTGGGATGAGCCTCTCTCACACACGTTGGTGAAAAACGTACAGTGGAAAGAGCCCAGTCACTTCAACGCAAACACCATTTGGGTGTGGTGGAGAATGATTTACTACGCAGCTGACCATAATGCGCTTCGAGTCGCGTCTCACGGAGGTTCGCACGTAGCTCCCCATCTTATCAGTCCAATGGGAGTCGTGTGGAAAACAATATGATCTCACTGGTGCGCCCGACATGCACAATTTCCCGCGGACATCCGTTCCTCACCTCTGCACCTACAAACTACTCATATGTCGCTAAAGGAATCCAAGCCCTCCTCAAAGGAAGATTTTGTGGAAATCATCCATGATCCACGCGTCGTGGAGGACGTGCGTGACTAGCCCCCCAGCGAGGCCTCCTTGAGGAGATCCATGAAAGGACGGCATGTCACAATGATCAGGTATCTCCCAAATTATGACCGTTGAGCAACGGCTTGATTGGAGGCAACAGTATCGGTGGTGCGATTGGGACGGGCCTATTCCTCGGTACCGCGACCTCCTTGGCGAATGGCGGTCCTGTAGGTCTGTTGCTTGGCTACGCAATCGTAGGCACGATCTGTTATTCGGTGTAAGCTCGAATATCCTTATTCGCACGGTGTGACTCAAGCAAATAATACCTTTAGCATGGTCTCCCTTGGTGAGATGATTGCATATCTCCCAGTTGCTGGTGGCCATATCACCATGGCGGAGCGCTTTGTCGACCCAGCTTGGTCATTTACACTTGGCTGGAACTACTGTAAGTCTATAACGTCTGAATCGTTTCGATACATAGCCGATTTCGACATTCCCCAGGGTACAATTACGCCGTAGGCGTTGCTACAGAGCTTAGCGCGGAGCGGAGCCGTGTTCATGGGATTTTGGTGCGCATACAGTCATCGTTTGCCCTCTACAGACGTCGTAAATCTTATATAACACCGTAGGACCCAAGAAGTAAACAACGCAGTTTGGATCACTATATTCCTTCTCGTAATCATTACCATCAACGCGTTTGGCGCAGGTACGTAGTATATCGCTTCTCGGTGGGTACGTCCTGACTCTTCACTTCAGCTGCATATGGGGAGGCCGAATTCATTTTCGTGTCGATCAAAGTTATCACGATCACTGGCCTCATTATCCTCGGAATCGTCCTTGACCTCGGTGGCGGGCCAAACCATGACCGTCTTGGCTTTCGATATTGGAGAGATCCTGGTCCCTTCAACAATTATCGCGGAATTCCTGGAGTGAAAGGGCGTTTCTTGGCGTGGTGGGCAGTCATGAGCCAAGCAGCCTTCTCCTTCTTGGGCACCGAAATTGTAGCCATCGCAGCCGGTGAGGCCCGAAACCCACGTCGTCAAATTCCCAAGGCGTATAGGTGAGCCTCATCCTGTAGCGCTTTATGCTCATTGATGATACATATAGTATACGTCGGGTTTACATCCGAATCATTCTCTTCTACATTGGCGGTGTCACGATAATAGGCTTGCTCGTGCCGTACACAAACCCCGACCTCAATCTTGCTTCCTCTACTGCTGCCAAGTCCCCCTTCGTGATCGCAATCCGGGTAGCAGGAATTTCGGGCCTCCCTTCTGTCATTAATGCGGCTCTCCTCACGTCTGCATGGTCCGCTGCCTGCAGCGGTTTGTACACTGGGTCACGTGCTCTTTGTGAGTAACTAATCGTCCCTCTAAATGTTGCATTTTGTGAAACATCATCCTTGAATTAAAAGACGGTCTCGCCATCAATGGTCATGCACCGAAGATTTTCACCCGATTGAATCGCTGGGGTCTTCCATACGTCGCCGTCGCGGCAAACAGTGCACTTTGTCTTCTCGCCTATATGTCGGTCAGCAGTAGCGCGGGGTCGCGTCTTTGGCTGGTAAGTCTTCGAGTCTTTCAATCACCATTATAAGGCCACTGAATTACGACTTTACAAGGTTTGCAAACATGACCTCTATCGCAGGTCTGATGAATTGGTTCGGTATAAGCGTGACATACGTCCGCTTCCACGCCGGTATGAGGCGCCAAGGAATCCAACGGTCCACGCTACCGTTCGCAGCAATGCTACAGCCTTATCTCGGGTGGTACGGAGTATTCTCGACCATATTGATTTGCGTTGTACGTACCCACAACTATTCGACCATATTCCTATTTGATGACGCTCGGGACCTGGATTAGTTTAGCGGCTGGAGTGTATTCCTCAAGGGCGCATGGGCAACAGATACTTTCATTACCAATTACTCTCCCATTGGTACTGTTTCCCATACTTTACCTCACCACGCGCAGCCGCTGGCGTACAAGATTCATAGCCGCAGAACGCATGGACTTTCAATCTGGTATAGCGGAAGTGGAGGCGACTTCCTACGATCAACCGTCGCCACGGTATTGGCTCGAAAGGTTTTGGACATGGCTCAGTAAGTACTCCACTTGATCTTTTTCCATGTATCTAACAGATCATTGGTATCTACAGATGTGACAATCTATTCTGTTGTTTTTAATGGCAAGAGTTTCAATCGACGCTACTATCGCTGTCTATGTGATGTATTGATCCCAAGTCAACGAGTAATTCTAGAGATGACGGAATTCGACTAGTCTGCCATTGTATACGTGGCTCAGGTTTTAGACTCCCTTGCTATGTCAGTACCATATCGGTGACAATACTCAGTCCCGCGATGTGGGAGCCTGACAGCCAAAGCGCAAGGGCTGCTGCTGGTTCCGGGACCGGTAATGGCAGATGCCGGAAGCCGGGATTATCTAATCCTGCGGCGACACGAAGCTCGGGACTCCTTCTCTGGACTCCTTATGTCTGCTCTCGACTTGATATTGATGCATTCACATCATCCTAAATTCTCTGCCTAGTGGTTAGCTGCACTGTACCCTCACACGACTTTTTCCCTCAATTTTTGCATCTGCTAACGACAGATTCTCCCCCCCATCATCATTTCGTTTAAGGCCGTGTATGGGCTCGTCGTATCGAAGCAGAGACTTTGACATACGAAGTACCCATCTCGGGGTGTGAGCTCAGGACTCTTACGGCCATGAACTCAGTGGCACCGTGCTTTCTGTGTCCAGCGTCCACAAGCTTGACATGAGAGTGCTGCGCCTCCTGTGAACATACAGTCAGATTTCTCCAGCCATCTCGCAGTGGTCCGTCCTTACAGAATTCTCATGATTGTAGATCTCACTGTTGGTCCAGAAGCTCATTGCGCCTCAATCCTCACGCCTTAGGTTTCATTGCTTGTACATACTTCAAAGACCCTCTGGCGTTCGGATCCCGAGGCATGATCACCGAGACGTGACTACTCCCGGATCAGTGCTTGACATCATGAACAAAGATGGCTCTGTCCCCCAGTCGCCCACACGTTTGCCTCTACACTCACAATATGTCCCCCTACCCCACCTCTCGATGGCACTCCACTACTGTAGACTTGATCGATTTGCTAGACTTCACTCTCAAAAAATGTATACATGCGGACGCTACCATTGTTGCTTCACTTTCCCATTGCTCGCGAAATACCGAGTCTACTACTTCGATCACTTTTCAGCAAATTGGCCACGTCGACCCATAAACTGCACACATCCTGAACTTCCAAATAGAAGTGGGCCAGGGGGAGAGGTCGTCGCACACTGGCTAATGAACGCGGACACACCGCGCTAACGCATCAGTGGGTATTAGGAGTTTATGAGAGCCGGTTGGGTGGTGCGTACTATTTGCACATTCAAAATGATAGTGGCTCTGATGCAAGACATAGCCATTTCCCCAGTCGCCCCCGATATAACGATGGTGGACACAATATTGAGAATGTTACGCTCAACACAAAGTGCCGTCATGTAGTCTATCCACTCTAACTGTATAAACCCCGTCAACCGTATGGTTCACGAAAGTGCAAGAGAGAAAATGGATTAGAGAACACGATCCAGAAATTCGAATGCATGAGCGATTCAAGCTGACTTTCCTGACATGTTTTCCGTGAGTGGCTTTCCATCGTCGTCCAACCGATCGGTAGGCCGCCAAAGAAAATATTCCCCACCTCCGTCAATCCAAGCACATGTCGACGTCGCACTGTACAACAGCACGTCCTGGTATACGGGGCACCTGACCCTGTCCCGGTTACCTGGCCATGCAAGTGCTGGGAATGGGATCGCGGGGGCGCTATCGGTCGATTTTTATTACCCTCGCTCACTGCCAAAGCACTGAATGCATCCAGACTACTTTGTGCGAAGCTCCGATAATCACGGAGTAAAGTCCATTGGGCCTCGGCAGGCCTGCCTACTTTTCATTTGACTGGGTCTCTGTGGCCTTTCGAAACTCGTGCCGTTCCGCTGTATAGCGGTCAGGCCTGTCGCAGTGTGAGCACACCCTAAGACGCGGACTCTCCCCCTCCGACGACCTAGTGCCGAGAGAATGTTCTCGTAGAATAGTCGCAAGGGGCAACGGGCGAATGCACAGTCATCACTACTCTAACTACTCTAGCACGCTTCCTTCGTTGAGTGGGTATGTACTTATTGGACGCAGGTTGGAAGTGACTGCTTCTCATCACAGCCTGCGTTTCCTCGAGTGACGTCATTAGCAAGATTTGGTCACGCAGCGAAGACGTGGTGATACTACTTGCGGTCGTTAGACCTCATAGTGGAGTGCTCCGCGTATCTTTTCAAATTACTGTGAATAGTATTCATCGCGCGGCGTGCGCGCGAAGAGCTCTATGGAGGTGGTCCGTTATCCATGGGCGGTCGGCGACGACCTGAATAATCGAAAGGTGTCATTATCGGCTGCCCTCTACTGGTGTAGAACCCAATTTGCGCCTTATCCCCCGTTGTACATCTAGCGCAAACGCACCAGAGTCGATATAATGTCGTACATGCCGTTAACCCTGATCGTAATTTTTTATGGAGCTGGCTTCCGCTAATTCGCTTCTGAATTTGAAGACCTATGATGGGTTCATCAAGGTGCGATGGTACGTATGCTAGCTTCGGTCGTCCATGTGAAGACACATGTAGATGGATCGTGTGACAAGGTATGACCGCAGCTCATGCTGGCCCTCTTCTTCAGGTAGACTGAGGACCAACTCACCTTCCGACCCTGACTGAACGGACCCCGGAAGTAAATTAATGTGTACGCACAAAAGATCTGTTCCTATACCTCATTGTTGGCCAATGGACAAGTATTTGTGGAAGCAACTTGTCAGCGCCGGTATCCTCCTCAATGAAACCATATACTCATTAATATTAGTGATCTGCGCGGAAGAGCGATGTTAATCAACCTTGAATAACCGGTGGGTTTTTTTCAAGCGTCAGTAACACAACGTAACGTTTTTGGTGAGCAAGTATTAGCAAAAGGTTCTTTCATGGGGACAAAATTGTTCCGGTCCAGCAATGGGAACGACCATCGAGTGCAGTCCATCGTCGTCTGAGCGGGTAGCCATCTTTCTGGGGAGATAGGTCCCTAGAACGCCTGGCGGTTCTCTGTGCTCCGTGGATCCTCATGCTCCCTCCCACTTAGATTTGATCTCAATGATCAAAATGCTTTCTTGTGAGAGATTTTATCCGTCCGGAACACTATATGGTGTTGCCATGGCTGCTCATATCCTTTTTTCCCTCGATGTAAAACATTTTCCCTAGGCCGACATCAAGGCTGCAAATGACAACGCTCCTAGATTTTTGCGCAGATATTTAAGGAGATGATACTATCGTCACCCATGTCAAAGTGACCAGGGTTTTATTCGCTGGTCCTCGCGCGAGCGAGGCACATTGTGTGGATTCCTTCTCGCGCGCTTCGCGAAGCAGTTGCAGCTATGGGTACGCGACCGCGGAAGTCGATGTCGCTGTATGTAGTTTCGCTGTTGATTGACACCTCCAAGCCACTGCACAGCTGAAATGGACGTGGTACTCGAATACCGAAAATAGGTACATCGGCTTCGAGCAGAGCAGAAGGTGGTCCTGGGAACCTGCTGTGGCTCCGGCTTCATGGACCGTAGATGACCTTTCAAGTATGGTTTTCAGGGGGAACTTGTGCGCTTGGCTGTGCCGAAAGGCCGACACGCCACAGTTGGCGTTCCACCTACTTGCGAAGTCCTATTTTCGAGCTAGGTCTTGATAGGTAAGAGCATTTTCTCATAGTCAGCATGACCATTAGCTGATACCAAACCTCCATAGTTTTAAATGCTACCCTCCTTTCCGGAAAACCGCCTCATCGATGTACTTCGAACTTCAGGAATCCCCGCTGTGCGACGATGTTTCTCAACGCTCATTTCCTCGGACTTCATATTTGAAAATCCTCCATCGAGCAGCTTGCCGTCGCGTTGGTCGACACAATTGAAGATGCGCGTTGACAGACGAGGATGTCCTGCTACCTCGCCCCCCCAAGCGTCCCCGGTTCATGAGATCGAGGAGATGCAAAACAAGCATCGACGTACACTATCTATCAACTCACAAGAGCTGCGTCCACGCCACACCGGCTACGCCGTGTAGTGCTGATCACAGGGATCACTGACGGGATCGGTTTCTCATATACTCGCGTCACTAATTTCCGATACTCGTATCTCCCGAGTATTCGCGTTATCAGCGGCTCATGATTGCAAAGAGCGCCTCCACAGCGGTGGAGAAGGGCCTTCAAGGAATGGGGTTTATCAACAATCTTCTTTCCAGCACGAAGCTCGAACTTTGTGTTGGAGCACACTGCGAGGGATTTTCTTGGCCTCGAGGAGACCAGTATACTTCGAGGTCTGTGGTTGTAGCTTCTGCTAGAACTGTGGCTGATCTACGGTGCAAGATGACGAAGTCAATAACCCATATCGTCCATAATGCATGGACGAACGACCTCTATCTCCCTCTGCGAGCGTTCACGGACGACATCGCTGGGGTGGAGAACATATTGCAGCTCGTCGCATCTATGCCCCAACCTATCAAGCTTTTAGTTACATCTTCGATCGGCGTTGCATGTAACTGGGACTCTTCACAGGGCCCCTATAATAACCCGAGCGGGCACCGCCCCTCCCTCTTGCCCCCCGGCACCCCACCGCCCATCCTGCTCTCTCCCCACGGAAGACCCTTTTTTTGGTCGAGAGATCATCAACGAATGGATACACGGCGTCGAAATAACGTAATGGAAAAGGTACGTGTGGACAACCGTGGAGAGAAACAGCTTCATTAACACAACATCCTAGATGCTTGAAGAAGCTGCCGTAGCAGGCGTGGAGTGTACGGCCCTGTGCGGATAGCTACCCACGTGTGGACCGAGTTCGCCAGGAATGTGGCCCGCGACTGGTAATCAATGGTTCCCAGCCTTAGTCAAGTCTAGTCTTGCCCTCGGGAAATTTCCAGCAATTGAAGGAGTACGTCTTCCATTCATGCCATGTCGAGCGATAATAATGTTGTCGTTTAGCTCGTCGACGTGGATACCCCTTGACGCCGTCGCATGCATTTATCACGAGTGGCTAACATCATCAGACCGTCTGCCAGCATTAATCAATATGGTACAATTCCGAGCCCGTTTCGTGGACCTCTATCCTCTTGACGGAATTATGGAAAGTATTGGGAAGCGCCTCCCCGTGATACCAACAGACGACTGGACGCAAGAGCTCTCCGCGTTGTCCGCGGTGGCGGCGGCAAATGAGATGTCTCAGCTGGTAGGCACACAGTTCTCAGTGGTGACGCTGAATATATAGTCTCTCTCTAGCCTCATTCCCAGATCTTGAACACTATTTGCGTCCATTCAAGTATTCCTTCCCTCTGACTCGTCAACGCCGTACAAGGGAATCTCCGCATGTCGATTCGACACTTCATCATTCAGATCTTCGAGCATATTGGCCGAACGTCTTACGACACTATCCGAGGCCCGCCCATACCCAAGCTTGGGTCCAGTATTGGAAGGAAACGGGCTACATATTAAGTTCTTAGCTCGAGATGGTGTTAACGGACTTCGGCATAGTATTGAATATAATAGGGCATCACCCGGATTTAGTCGAGCTAGACCGTGGTCCATCTAATCCAAGTCTATTCATACCTTAGGCCTAAAAATTTAAGGTCCGAAGCACATGGGGTCTTGAGTCGGGACGGTCGTGGCAGGTCGCAGTGGGTTGGACAATATCTTATCTACGCTGTATCCATCATCTAATCAGCAAATGTCTATCCTGGACGCCGCTCTTGGGCGCGCTTATCAGTGGATAATTGATCAGGATTTGGATGTAAACAATTGTCACGACAGTTGGCGTTCTCCGAGCCTGACTGCAAAAATCACTCACCTGAGACCAGTCTCACCGCGCTCACCTCCAGAAGCTACAGCAAACCCAAATATGGATGGCCCCCGGCTCTTCTCACTCCTCCTCGACCGCACGTTTGTGCTCACTCCACTCAATCGGCCTATTTTTCTCGTGTCACACCATTCTGCGCCGGTCTCTGCTGAGAACCTACCTTCAAATTATCACTCACGGGAATGACTTCACCATTTGACCTATGCGTCACAGCAACAGTCGTTATGTTTAGGCGTATGGATTATGCATACGCTACTTCGCCCGCTTCAAACACCTACGCGCTCTTTCTCATATTCCTGGGCCGTCTAACACCAGATATATCTGGGGTGATACTTTCGATCTGCGGGCAGGCCCCAGTCAGCACAAAATATCGACAGTGGCGTGAAGAGTATGGAACAACATACCTTATACATGAGCCACTCATGGTAAGTGCGTATACACTCCATTTCACATGGCTTCTTGACCGCAACCCAGGAACCGATCCTCGTCTTGGGAGACGCGATGGGTTGCTGCCACGTACTCAAGAACACCTCTATCTATTGGAGGCCGGATTGTGTACATAGATAAAATAGCATACTCACGCTCTGGGTGCGTTAGACACATCCCGTCGATTACATGATATGAGCGATTGAATTAAAGCAAGTTTAGTTCGGGGAGAGTCTATTGTCTACGGAGGTAAGTGTGATTATGTCAGACCTAACAGTACATTTTCCTAACAAGACACAGCTGAAGTCCAACGCTCATCGGAGGAAACGCTTGAACCCAGCATTTACGTAGGTTCCCGGTGAAAGGGTCCCCGTTGAGTTCTGATGACGTTCACACAGGCCTCAGTCCGTCATGAAGATCTTCATCGATATCTTTGACCTCGCCCATTACATGTGCGTTCTTTTTCCACAGTGCCACTGCAAAGGGTTTGACTTTTTTCGACCAGCTTCAGGCGAACTGGGATGACGCGTTGGGTCCAGAAGGGAGCGCTATCATCGATGTTTCTGAAAAAAAAAAAAAGCTCTGCATACCCTGTCGTGAGTTAGGCTAATTTCCACACGCATATATTGGAGTGTATTCAACTTTCTGCCGCCCCCAGGATGAATGCGATTTCCGATGACGATGTTCGCGCAACAATATTGCCACATCTTCAAGCTCCACCTCCATTTCGAAACTTTTGCACAACATTACCAACGGTCCTCAGACAGCGACACTACACTCAACCGGATTTGCGGCAGTGGTAATAGGCGCGTTTCCGCGTTTCTCAATCTACCAAACTCGATGTGAAACGTTGGGCGGATATGTTGCGTGGCGCAACTTAGAAAAATTGCGGAAGAGGTTGTGTGGGGATGCTGCCGAAAGAGACGAAATAGTTGTTGGTCATGGACGCGAGAGTCTTGAAGGTTCTCTCAGTGGTCAGTGTCATTATCGTGCCTTCCACTAATCGCGCTAACTTGAATATGTGCAAAGCTGAAGCAAGTTACGGTCAAGTCACGCGACCGTCTCGGGACGATGCCGTTGCGGAGGTATGTGTCCTGTCACTTTCCTCCTGGGTTAGACTCACTGTACTATGCAGATAATTGGTCTTCTTCTTCGCCGGATCGGAAACTGTTGCGAACGTGATGGGGGTGCGTTTCCGTATCTCCACTCGAGGGTTGTCAAGGCTCAACTCGACTCATTGAGGGGCTATAGGAACTTCTCTATGAACTCGCCCAACAATGCCAGCGATTCAAGGCACAACTTCGCGACGAGCTGATGAACTTCGAATTTAAGCATGGCCGAGCGCCTCTATATAACTGAGCTTGTCTCTACCAGTAAAGCCTGGCCTGGAATACCTCGAAGCCGTCACAATGGAGGACTATGCGCTGCAAGGCGGTCTTGATGGATATCTCTCGAAAGGCATGTCTTCCGCTTGGATGCATTCGTACCGGTGACTGACGCTAGCTAGGCCACTCATCAGAGGACGTGATACCGGTGCTTAGCCAACCCCGTGGCGTCGACCCGGTCAACCTTCAATCCGTTTATATGCAACCTGGCCAGCTGATCTCCATCCCCGTACGAGACGGTATCAACGTTCGACCCCTTGATTTGGGGCGAAGACTGCGGACACGTTCAGTGCCCCGGCCCGAGCGATGGTTTGAAGACGGCGTTGGCGAAGGCGGCCGGAATCGGACCCGGTGTGGTATCTTTGACGTTTGGTGATGGGTATGTGATTCCTCCGTAGTGTAGTTGTTCAAATCTGATGCACGCCACTGGGGCGCAGTGGGAAGGCATGTATCGGTCGCGCGTTTGGTGAGTTTGCGTCCCTATGTTCAGAACTTGTGTCCAGAATACGTACTCACGTCAGCCATAGCATTAGCAGAATTCAAGGCACGGCTGCCTTCTTAGTGATGGATCTGTGCATTCTGTGACTAACTCTGCGTTCACAGATTGTGGCGTCTGTACTCGTGCGCGGTTCTCGTTTGTTCACCCCGCCCCCGGACAGGAGCAGATAGACTTCTATCACCTTGGCGGAAATACAGTGAAGCCCAAGGTGCGAGGGAAGGAGGCGGATGGTGTGCGACTGCCACTTTGTGGTTGCGCCATGTGTGACGTATGCATTTCGGTCCTCATCGACGAAGCTTTTACGGTAGAACAAGTGCCATTTGTATTCTTTAACGAAGTCACAACATGTCTAAAGCTCGTCATTATCAATTGCATATCTATCGTACAGTTCTATACATGCAGAGCTCTCGAGATTGTGGTCAGCTCGAAGCTCTGCGCACTGTTGTTACAACGAGAAGCGGTGGTATCGATCAAATATCATCTTTGAATTTGAAGTTCGCTTTTCGACGATGGTGACCAAGCAGAGGGTCCCATAGCGTCCTCTACGGAATTGTGGGCCGCGGAATGAAGGTTGAGCATCAGCCTACAAGCCAGACTGACTGAGACACTGCCATGACTGAATGATCATGCGGGTGTTGATAAAGCACAAAAGACCTACTTGCTTGTGAAAGCAGCCAGCGAGCCTCTCAAAATGAACTTCGCGCACGAAAAAAAACGCGTAAGTCAATGATAAAGTTTTTTGAGTATGCAGTTCATACCGGTAGTATCTGAAATTTCGGTTAGGCGCCAGCGCGTTCCAGTAGACTATACACTTACGTAGAATCCAATAATATTCGCACATTGTGCTATGGCCATGATCCTGTAAGGGCTCGTCAGCGCTCCCAATTCCACCAGCATTTGCTACGTACGCAAAATATATAAGACCTAGAATAAATATTTTTAGCTCATGTTCAATAGTCGCGGATCAACGCGACCGAAGTCATACCATCGTGAAACATAAGAGCGGCCAGGTTGGGTTTGTCGTTTCGTTGCCTCCAGACCCCATATAACTTAATAAACGTTAAACTGAATATCAAGAGATCGAAACCCAGAAGGGCTTCCCAGGGTGCTGCTACTCCTGACATTTACAAAACCCATGAGCGCATGTTACACGCAAGCAAGGCCACGCTCACTGATTGCCCTGAGAAGCGTTGAGTGCGCGGACAAAGTCTTCCGCGAGTAAATACATACCCTTCCGCAGGAAGTGCAGCATGACACCCTTCCATTACTATAGTCTCATAAACGTGCCCCGAAAGCGACCACTGTAGACCAGCATTAACAATTGGCAATACGATTAGAAGGGATAAAATGGACGAGATGCACTCGGTACGAACACCAAATACTGCCAACACTCCGATGCCAGTGACCAGCATGATTGCAATGGTTCTTCTATCGCCACCATACAGTGCTTGTGTTCGGAGCAGCTGTACGGCTGAGTACCCATTGGATTTATTTGGGAACACGTCGAATATGGTAGTTGCGACGTACCTCCTACAAGAGCCTGCACCACTCCAAGCAACACCATATGGAATGTGGAAGAATGACCACAGCTTATATGTGTGAGCATATACGCCGGAACTTGCAAATAGGGAGCAAAGTACCTCTACGTGACGTCAGCGGCAGTAGCAGTGATGAGAGTCTAATGCTCACCTTTACAGTCGAGGCAACCGTGAATATATTGCACATGTCCACAATGTTCTAAGATTATATATTAAATACACATCTTAGCAGATATCTTGCTCATCGTAGACTCACAGAAACGACGTTGCCATATCGAACGACACAGAATATAAGGGTTGACACACGATGCCCGTCCACGCCAAATATAACTGTACTCGTCAGGAAATGTGACGAGGTGGTCATATATGCTCTGGACTATAAAATAATCAGCGTGAATAAGTCCTAGACGATAGGTGGCCAGTGAACACACCTATGGTAGCCAGAGAGATATAGTTGTGGAGGCGGCTGGGGCCAGAGTTAGTGCGGGGTGAGCAAGAGATGGTTTCGGAATAACGTACGCCTGTTTCATACAAAGCGACTGGTACAATGTGGTCCATAGGTGTGCGTCGTGAGCTCTGAAAGATTCTCATGTGGTTTTAAGCCGCATGACGGGATCCTAAATAGTCCTGACAACATAGTCTGTTGGTGTGCTATGCCGAGAATTAGAAGACCGCACCCAGCTTCAGTGCCGGATTCAACACATAGTATCAGCGATTGCGAGGCGGGTATCAGAGCAAAGTTGTATTGCAATCAGACAACGTTTCGCCGGCGGGGATGGCTGAGATGTGACTCGTGCCAATGTGAGCATTATGGACGAAATTCCCGGTACCTACTTGACTGCGTGAGTATCCGTCAGTTCTATGTGCCTTCAGGTCTTTCAAAGGGAGCTGTTCCGCCCCTAGGAAGAAGATTAAGCCATGTCTTGAGTGGGGATGCCCATGATCGGGGGCGAAAGGCCCGGACTCCATACATATGGTTCGCTGCTCAGTGCTGTCGTGATCATCATCATCGAGCTCCGAGCTTTAAGGTATAGCTACTGACGTAGATGCGGATGCATCTCATAGCCATATTGAACGCATTGAAGCGACTGACATTGAGGTGAGGGCTATTTGAGGGTCGACCAGTCAGGGGCTGCTAGACCGCGCTCGGCTAGCTAGCTTGGCCCGGACTCAGGTCACATGACTGTGAGATAGTAACACTGAGTCGTTCCCTTTCGCCGCCTCTGCAATGAAATTTTCACTAGGTACGGTGACAAGCTAGCTTTCAAGTCAGAGAGATTCTTAGTTGATTCTTAGCAGCGACGCGCAGTGGACCCGAGGCGTGACTTCACTTTCGAACTCCAGTGCGTCATGACCGCAAACAGCTCTCGAAAGATTTATTGGGAATGCGTCAAAGGATCACTACAACTCATTTGAAAGCCATTGTGATGATACAAGCCTTAGCGAGTGGCGTATTTACTTTCGGAAACGTATCGATTAACCGGCCACCTCGAAGGTCCACACATCTGGTATATGTTGGACCGGGATCGATCGAGGTCTGTTAAAACAGTCTGAAGAAGGCTTCAGTCACGAGAAAGAAGCTTGTAGAGGTTCGATCCCATACCATTCCAGTGGTGATATCTACCCCTGCGCGACCTGATCCTGCTCATTGCCTTTGACCAATACTTTCGAACCGTTTAAATGCGGCTGTACTAGACAAAGAGCGCGGAGATTCAAAACTCACAAGTACTGGCCAGGCCACTGGGTCTCCTACCAAACAACCCATGCAAAGGGACTCGGAACATTAACCTCCAGCACGGGAGGATTTGCCAATTGCGCGCCGTCGGTATACGGGCTGAAGCTGCCATTCCGCAGGGAAGCTCTTGATGAGGTATGTGCCGTCCGCCTAGCCACTGCAGCACCCACTACGCCGCATCAGTACTACAAGAAACGGCTGCAAGCAATTATATGTGTTTGACCTTTTGCGCGTGGGGTCATAGCTGCTCGGCTCCACCCCAACCAGTTTACCAGGAGACGAGTATCCTCCTTGGGATGGCCAGGTAGTCGGTTGCTGTCTTCAACGTTGCGAATGCGATACCACGCCAGGATTGATTGGGCGAGACATTGTGAGTTCTGTGACGAGCAATCAAAGAGGATGGGTAGTTCTTTTATACTCGCTCCGCCTGTGGTTATACAGCCGACAGTTCTGTCATCGCCGTTGAGACTTGACCGACCGGACCGCGCGGCTTTGCTCTACCTAGGATGAAATTGAGCTTCTCGTTCTATGATTCGCTGTACTGCCACTGAGTGTACTGGCGCAGTGTTCTCCGGGAAAAGGTTAGTATTCTTCACACTAGAAGCGTTTCTGTACTTTGCTGGTGCGACATCAATTCAGTTGTGAATACGATATTCATGCTCACTGTTGATATATGAGGGAAAGCACACACGATGAGCTTCCATTCATCGGGTAGCATATGTTCAGAGGTTCAAACAATATGATAGGAATGGTGGTCCGTGATTCATCAGTCGACTTCAATAAGCATGAGGGTTGTATCAGGAAAGGGTCCTTGAAAAAGTCCTGTGTCTAATCGATCTGAGTCCTTCGCCATGATATGAGTGTTAAAGATCCCGAGCGGACCAGGGCCTTTCTATTTCATCGAATGAAAAGCATTTCCCCTGTCGGAAACATGAGTGGTGAGGAAAATGGCGATCCACCAAACGAACTCTGAAGGGCTCGCGTCATCTAGGTTCTTTGGTGTCGAAACCTTGGATTGGTTCAAATGATGAATACCGGTGTACAGCCGAACCAAACTGATGACGATGACACAAAATGTCGGCATTATGTCCGCCTGCCGCGCGTAAGCGCCAAGTGGCAAATTCGCGTCGTCGGGGTGGGTTTCAAATGACCAGGTTGTTGATACACCACATATTTGGGATTGTGAAGAGTCAGTATGAAAAATTGTTAGAATTAAACGGTGCAATTAAGTAATGTGGTCGCTTCACGTAGCCTTCCTTTCCCGCAAGCTTGTGGCCTCGGGCTCGTACTCCTTTGGCATCTCTCCCGCGGTCAAAGTGCCATGTCATCGTAACTACTCAGCATCTCAACGTCATGCTCAGGTTTCGCGTTCTCTGGCACCATCATCATCATCTCTCTTACTCGTCGAGGCTGAAACCTCGGTGCGAAGCGGTGCGCCGATGTTCCCAATGATGGTGCCGTGCGCGAACTCGAGGCTGTCTGCGTCATTGACAGGTGCTCCGGAGGACGAGTGCACGCCAGAAGATATCTGGCCTTTGGGAGGAGGCCGGATTCACTGTACGCAGATTAAGCATCAAACGTTGCGCGAGAGACCGGAGCAAGGCTGGCGCTAGAGATGAGGGTCGCGTGTGTTTCACATGTCATGGGAGAGGACTTACGATGTTTGTAGAATGATCACGACCCGGGCCACCTTGATTGACTGTAGGCTTCGTTAGATCGTTCCATGAGGTGAGTGACATCACGTTTACCAGTGCCGGGATCTAGATATTGTCATGTTAGTTTCATGGTTCTTTCCGTGAATATTTACGAGATTCATACCTGGTTGAATATGACCGTGAACAGAAGAAGGATTTCTATGGCCCCTGAGCAGAAACTGTGAGACGTGCTCATAGCTTTCATTTGCAGGTACTTACCCGATAGTACAATAGACCAAGGAAAGGAGGGGGTGAAGGAACAAAGTATCCAGGGATACAAGTCGTCAAATGCGGGGTCCGATGGAAAAATCCGAACCGAAGACGTACCATCTCGAAGCACGTAGAAACTGTAGTTCTTTGCATACCCAGACCGCTGAGTGTTGATAGCCGATCGTGCCGTGCGATACACAGTCAAAGAAATGACAATGGTGTCGAAGGCCAGGGCTAGTGCTGACGATGCGGTGTTCCCTGAATGGCAAAAATTTGAGTTGATATTTCGAGGAGACACGGGAATCGTCTTTACATACATTTGGCATAGTTGCGCCAGTGTGTCGAACTACAGCTTGCAAATTTGGAGAAAGTGCCTGCTTGAGCTGTAACCTGAGCACTGACGAAGAAGTCGATCTGTTTGGGTTGAAGACGCCAGCGTGAGTTGGGAACACAATGGCAAGTTGGAAACTTACTGAGCTGATGAATATCTTGACTGTGGCCACTGGTGCCACAAGTACGGCGAGTATGTACCAGTTTCTTTGTATATCGCAAACGTTCTCAGAGCAAAAACACCTGCAAAGTCTTGAGCTACGACCCGTTGGCTAGGCATTGTAGTTCTCACCTGATAACGCGGAAGACGACAGAATGAACAATGCTTGCTCAACGTAGATAATCGAGGCGCATCTGCCAGGACAATTAGGGGACTGTCGAGTGTAGATCACGGCAGCACTTTACCCCTGAAAGTGATGCGAATGGTGAATGAATGTATCTAGGACTCGAGATCGAAGAACATACCTTGTTTGAATGAATCGGAAGAAAAAAATGCCAAGTTGAATGTTAACTGGTATCCCAGCGTCGCGTAACGAAGGACAACGAAGAGAAGAAAGACCAATGACTTTCTTCTGGTCCATATGTGTTGGTGCTCGTCTGCGAAAGACAGAAAAAAAAAAAGTCGTAGGCGCATAGAGCTGAAAAAAGACGTTGTGTTGGTATTGATTGAACAGTGGTAGGTAGAGATGACTCTACCTCCTGCAGCAACTCCGGCGGTAATTGCGATGCGGCTTTTGTAGAGATTATGATGTATTGCACGTAACACAAGATATTACTCACCCATCCTCAAGGCCGGGTGACAATCGCCTGGATAAACTGCAGGGCTGTATGCCGAAGAGCCAGTCATGGCGGTAAGCAAGGGTCTTGTCGAGCTCGCTGCACGCAAAGTCTCGAGCAGCAGGACTTTGTAACATGTCGGGATCATCTAGACTGGGGCGCGCGCGCGGCCCCGATGATGGCGGCTGAAAGTCGGGTCAGGGGGTCGAGACAAAACGTGTGTGATGACGATTCGGCAGAGCTATTATGCATCAGCCGCACAGAATAGGAGCTCATTGTTGCAGAGAGATGATGACAGCGGGTGTGTGCCGTGACACAGAGAACTTCTCTTGTGATGCGTTGCGAGGGCAATTGGAGCCGTTTTGCTGATAGTAGATAGAGAAGACGTCAGGGAGCACAGGCAGGAGGACGTGCTGGAAAACGTT
Source organism: Phlebiopsis flavidoalba (assembly GCA_035772785.1). Classification (NCBI taxonomy): domain Eukaryota; kingdom Fungi; phylum Basidiomycota; class Agaricomycetes; order Polyporales; family Phanerochaetaceae; genus Phlebiopsis; species Phlebiopsis flavidoalba. Next base: position 287,564 of record JAOCPU010000043.1, on the reverse strand, counting down.
GTTGTCGGGAGATCCGCGGCGTCTAAGGACGCGCGCTATTCGTGCAGCCCTGCATGCAGGTGGCCCACGCTCGCTTTGAGTTCTAACGGCCACCTCCGCTTGTCATGACATCCTCTCTGCGCGTGAAAATCACGGCACCGTTTAAGAACTCTGCACTCAAGGAAGACCTGCTCATTGGGCAAACGACCAGGGGTACTGCGTTTTAAAAACCCGTGGCCTAGTTTTATCCGCGCACACGACTGGCAGGATCAGTATTACGTGAGTAAACTCGCAGCTAGGGGCAGTGTATGATAGATAAAGTATAACAGATTATCTTTCAATATGGTCGAAAAACGCATTCCTAAGGTCCCTGATGATATTGACAGACTCCTGCCGGTTAAGCCACCGACATGGGGCAATAACGCAGGACGCCTCTCGCGAGAGCATGAAGGTCACTTGGCTCGGACACGCATCCGTTCTACTTGAAATGCCCGCACGTACCTCACTTGATGCTCGAGACTTGGCTTCAGTAGCTCCTCGTGGCATAGCATCTTATTTGATCCCATATTCAGCGAGAGGTGCTCTCCGGTACAATATGCCGGACCAAAACGGTTTACTCGTGGGTGGACTTGATGATTTGGCTTGAGTACATTTATCTATAACCTAACGATAGCTGCACCATGTCAAGCGTCCGACCTTCCAGAAATTGATGCGGTCGTCATATCAGTATGCACAAATCCTCGTCAGCGTGGTTTCTTCAAAAGCTCACAGGGACTTATAGCACGATCACTTCGACCAGTAAGCAATCCGTGCTACCTCAAGCTTAATCTCATTTTGACAAACCATAAAGTCTTGATGCAAACACAATACGTGCATTGCTCAAGCAACCTCGTCTCGCCCCACATTTTCGCTCCCTCAGGGAACGCTGCGACATTAAAATCTCTTGGAATTCCGAGTCACATTTCCACATCCTCGACTGGTGGGAGGACGAGAAGACTCTTTTGGGCTCTGAAAATGACATGTCACCTGCCGTGGGATCTTCTGGATCATGTACACCCTGCGATTGCAGCACAACTCGGGACGGGCGTTCACCGACCGCTTCTTCGATCTGCGTACCCTTGGTCGAGTTGCGGCAGTGGAAGAAGTTTTCCCCCGAAAAACGAGGGACCTGAAAAGAACTCTGCTCGCACCGTTCGGAAGGAAAGCCTTCTTTGCAGGGGATTTACGGGCTACCGTGCGGCACTTGACGGTCAGGACGAGTCGGCCGTCCCCACATGTCCGGCTTTTAAGGAGATAGGCCAGCGTTTTGGCGGATTCGACGTGGCATTTCTTCCAATCGGGTCTATTGTTTACTCTATGTGTATTTCGGCCGTCGCGAGCTGATGGGGCTCCAAAGCGCGTACAAGGCTACGAGGTTCATGTCGCCTGTGCACTGCTCACCCCGAGACAGCGTGCAAGTGTTTCGGGATATTAACGCCAAGAGAGCTTTGGGTATCCACTGGGGGTACGTCACCGAATTCCAACCTTGACTTGATGCTGAATTAGTTACAGAACCTTCATTCTCGGCGAAGAAGGTATCATGGATCCACCGAAAGAGGTCAAAAAGGAGTCCAAGGAAGCTAGTCTCGAGGAAGATGCATTCACAACATGTAATATTGGCGAGACTGTATTCTACTAAGGCAATGAATCTCGATTCCTTGTTTGTGTTTCAGGGCGGATCTTTACGAAACGTAGAGGATGAGTTCTGGTGTGACTGAAAGTACGTCAATTGATTCAATTAAAACAACCACTTTGAGCACACGCTCCGAATGAAACGAATCGAAAGTGGTGAAACGTCGTCATGCTGAAGGCATGCCACATGCTATCAAGCGCATCAGATACTTTTGTCACTGGCAGGTAATTACTCGTAGACTCTATCATCGGAATTTTTGCCCGAGGTCACTGCACATATCGTTCAATTTGTTCAAGAGTGCAAACTAGGCATCCTCCCCTCCCCGCAAAGAGTCGTGCACTTGTAAGCCGTCTGCCTTAGCGAGACTATTTGCCAGGTGCTTCGACGTTGAGAGATTTTCTTTCACTTTGCAAGCTCTTCCGCAAAATCCCCTGAATCCTTAAAACCTGAATTTCACATTTAGGACAATATGTATAGACATTGCCGTTGCCGCATGCTGGTCTATTCAACAAACAATTGGCACAAGGTCGCGATTTTTAGACCCGAAACCTTACATCCCCACAAGCCATGCTAGGTATGGAGAGGAAGACGCGCATGTCAAGCAGTGAGGGATGTCGTACATGGACACGCTTTTTGGCAAGTCTAGAGTACTAGGTGCTACAGCGATCCCGCTACACATGGTATATGCCGGCGGTGCGCTGTGTTGTTCCCCTCTTCACTTGGAACTTGAGACCAAACACCAAGCCCTGGATAAGCCGCTGTATCTGATGCGTGAATGTGCGCAAAGATAACATGAGGAGTTGGGTTTGGTCCACCTAGAGATGTCTGGAGTTCGTAGTATTGGCCAACGATGAAAGGCAGTGCAGTGATAGCTACGCCTTGACTAGAAGGCTCGATTGGCAATGACCGTGGAATATCTGGAACCGGAACGATGGTTGGTATCGACAAAGGACTGGTGGAGGACGGCGGCTGGTATATTCGTCCCGCTAGCAACGAGTTGCGCCGGGCGACTGCAGGGTCTGGTGGACATAAGAGTGGTGTACCTCCGAGAGAACTGATTTTCGTACCATCGCTGATAACTGCCTCCTTTGACATCTTCGTCAAATGAGACGACGAAACAGGTTCGTCGGCAAGCACTCGATGAGCGGTGGGCGGGAAAGGGTGGGTAGTTGAATTAAAGTGAGTGAGATTGCGATTACGCACTCGACGGCGATAGAGGACCAAAGCAGTTGCCACTCCAATGGACAGGATCAACACCGAAACAAGGATTCCGGCTAAGACCTTGCTTCGTGAATGAGGATGCTGTGGAGCTGTCTGCATGAATCGTTGAGAGGGGAAGTGGAGTGAATCCCAGGTGTTTGGGACGTGATAGTTGGTACCGAGGAAGGCACGAGAGAAGACGTTTCAGTGTCCTCATTATTCCTGATTTTTCCCTGAATCAGATATCTCCTCTCGTTGCTGTGTTAAAGATAACACGCACATTGTATAAACGACGTAATCAAATAAAATGAACGACGAGACGTCTTGTGGCCGCCCATTCTGTACCTTGAGGATATGATGACCTTGAGAAAGACTGTCATTACTGTAGAACGCGCTGTTGTACACGAAGGAGCCATCGCCACTAGCAGTGTTGACAAAATTGTGGATCTGCTCATTATCTATGAAAATAATATAGTCTGCGTTGCCGCTAGGATTGTTTAAAGCATTTGATAATATTCCGAAAACGTATATCGCAGCGCCTGAGAGGTCACTGAGCTTTGAGTGCCACGCATGAATTGAATGACTTGCCAGTGAACGAAAACTCAATGGTCTGTGTGTAATTCTCCGCTGGGTCCAAAGGGGAAAAAAGAGTGTCGTGCCAGGTGCTATTGAAAGTCTTGCTGGCATCTAGCTTGGCGGTGCAAGATGCGCACGTCGGTCCGTAGCTCCAATCCGACGGTGGTGAGTATACAATGCTAGGGTCCGTATCATCGACAGTAATATTGACAAGGGTGGCGAGAGCTCCGTGGAAGATGACGAGGACAGACCATATGAGTATAATATACATCTCACTAGCGGTGACCCGCGTGCGAGGGCGAGGGGGGAGACGGGAGAAGGAGATTGCTGAGATTGCTTTAAGGGTTTGACGTACGTCGAGAGTGAGTGAGAAGAGTGGAGCTGAGGGAATCAGCGAACTCTCGTATAACATGAAATGCGTGCTATCATGATAGTACGGGGTCGGACAGATGCGTGCGCGAGTTGGTTGTATTGACCTGAGTATCAGTATCTGATGATTTAGTGCGGTCGGCGCTCTGCAAGCCACGGATCAGAGATAACACAAGCATTGAGTACACCTCTCTGTGTCAGAAATATGAGAGCCAAATGAACTGCAGATTGTCAATCAAGAACAGTCAAAGCCTGTGATGGAAAAACGCGTCAGCGCATGATTAAGTGATTTGACCGCATTCTGAGCATGGTCAATGTACCGCTATATCTCACGCACCTTTTCTGCTTCATTTTCACATGCAAATCTATCGCAGATGCGGATGAGAGGAAGCGTCGGTCAAGAATGTTACGAATGTTCCAGCGGGGTACTTAGTTGTCGTACAAGTTGCGGCCACCTTTAGGAATGAGCGCCTCAATTGCGGCGAGGGGGCGAAGCCTGTTTGTCTCTGAGACCAACGCACACCGATCCTCTGCAACCGTGGCTCTAAAAAATCGGCAGGTCAGCTGCCTACTCAGAATATTGTAGAAGATTTGAACAGTTCCCCCGAGCGTGTAACACGGATTACATAAGCAGCACGTGAGCGTTATGTCACTTTGCGTGACAAGACCCTAGAGTGTGACGAGACCCTCACTTTGCGTGACAAGACCCTAGAGTGTGACGAGACCCTCACTTTGCGTGACAAGACCCTAGAGTGTGACGAGACCCTAGAGTGTGACGAGATGCGCGTGATGAGCTGTAACGTTGTCGGCTTTTTTCTTGAACGGACCACCACCCTCCGCTACCACCGAAGAAGGCGTATTGGAGACATTTTGGTATAGCATAAGGGGAAGCCATTAGTACTCCCCTCTCGCATTCTTCATGGTGTTATCTCTGTGGAAGACCTGCCTGGCGCTCACAATCTCCTCAACGCCCGTACTAGTGGCTGAACATCCCCGGCTTTATCTAAGTAGCTGTGGTTGCTTATGCGTATATCTCGCAGTCAAGGAGGAGGTATGCATTGCGCTGGCGTGGCTGTAAAATATGAAAAAGAACGACGGACAAGTGCGTCTACCAAGGTCAGATCGGCAACGATGTGTGCACTGCGAATGAACCACGGCTTCCATGAAGACCGGAGCTCCTCTTCCCATGGATCAGCCCTTCCTCAAAAACTTGGTATCCAGAACCGTGTGACTGTGATTGATTTGTGATCTACGAGACGAGCATCCAGCATTCATTTGTCTAGGAGCTCTGACACTTTTTAGGCCTAGTTTGGATATCTGGGTGGATGGGAACCCGTAATCGCAATTAGGTGCGTTTGTCATATCGTTCCATGATTGCTCTTGCTTAGTGTCAGGCACAACAGCAATCGCAGACTCTCCTCCACTCTCCACGGAGCGCGCTTTCCAGTGAATCCTATCTTCCTTAGCTATGAGCTATGAAAACTCGTCCTCAAATGACATGAACGTTGGTCTAATCACAAGACAATTGGCATGTTTGGATTCCCACCGCCGACTTTCTGGCACATGTTAAGAAGGTGTGGCTCATGCAAGTAAATACATTGTTGCCACGATAATTGACGTGTACTGACAGTGCATCAGATGCCCGTGTTGCGCTGATGCAATGTCAAATCTATATACATTGACATCGCCAAGTCGCAGAGCTCTGTGCGAGGTTACCCACCTTTACCCATTACCACTGCGTTTGCTCATCCTGAACAACATGGGTACCCCAGTTCAGTCCAAGACCAAGCACTCCCATCTGGGGACGCTAGTCCGCTTAACCGCATTCAGCTCTTTCCTATCGGCATCACCTTTCACTTTTGGCCTTTCGGTACGCTACGGATATCTACTCAACCTCTCGCACAACGCGCTGACACTACCCTTCCAGGGATAAGCCTGGCAATGGCCGCCAGCGCATACTCGACTCCGTTGGCCATTTTTTTGAACTATGCATGGCTATTTTTCGTCGCATCGGTCCTGTTGCACAGCGCAGGATGTATCTGGAACGATGTTTGCGATAGAGACTTGGACGCTCGTGTGGGTATGTGAGCGTTTATCTCCATGCCCTTCCTTTCTGACTCTGAGCAGAGAGGTCAAAGAATAGGCCGCTCGTCACAGGAGAAGACAAGTTTCAATGTTCGAGGCCATATCTTTGTTTACAGGCTTACTACTTGCTACAATATACACGGTGTCACTCGTGAACACAAAATCGTACGCATTCTAGATCACTGCCTCAAACGCAGGCGCTGACGCGGCCCAGGGCGGCCGTGATGGTTCTCGTTGTTCCCTTCGGTATGGTCTATCCGCTTCTCAAGCGATGGACGTGGTGGCCTCAGCTCGGACTTGGTACGCATGGCCTGTCTACTAGGGTGGAATTAGGCCTATACTTATGTTCATCGAAAACTTAGCAATTGTGGGGTCTCTGGATTGCCCTATGACCTGGGTGTCTCTGGCGCCGCAGGGACACATCGACCCTCAAAAATTGAAGGCAGTATTGTTTCATGAGTCTAGGACTTCTTTGGTACGTTATCATCATTGCAATTGGCTTCCACTCCCCTACTTACCGCGTACCCTGAAGCTGGGATAATTCAAGCCGATACGATGTATGCCGCTCAGGACAGGAAAGGTGACGACGGTCGCCGGGGTGAAGTCGACCGCCCGGCTGTTCGGCGCGCAAATTCGCCTAATCACGTCCCTTTTCGGCGCCGCATTCATTGTGTGTCTCGTCTTGGCCGGAATAGCCAATGAGAACGGATGGGGGGCGTACTTTGTTATCGGATGCGGCGTCGCTGGAGTGCACGTTTTATGGCAGGTCTTGACCTGGAGCCCGGACGATGTGGAGTCCAGTGGTCTCGCTTTCAAGGTTAGTGTAGTCTGCTCGTGCGGAACAGGTGCATTCGACTGATATCGATGTATGTAGCGAAACCATGAGCTTGGATTTTTTGTAATGGGAGCCTTGATGCTAGATACTTACGTGTTTTGAAAAGATGGAACGGTAGGAATCCAAATTGTAGAGGGAGCCATGTCTCGATCAGTCTAGTCCAAGTGAAAGTCGATTAAATGTACTACATGCGAATAACAATATTTATTAACACTTGAGATCGGCGCTGAACGTTGAACTGCGAGAGCTCCACAAAGAGGGACCGTGATGTTCTAAAACAACGTTTAGCGGAGACCACGCGCCCAGAGCGTAAGACAAGAGGGGAAAAACGCTGGCTGTCTAAGCACGTCCCTTCATGCAACTAGGGGTGCTGCGATTGAACGAGTATTAATACAACTATGTGCGATCCTTTGGTGTATGTTACAATAATACGATGCTAACATGTTTCCAAGAACTAGCAGTCGGTAGACAATTATATCAGTACTTTATAGTAATGCGTTGTAGCACTCCTAACGGGCTACAGACATCCCAGAAATTTTGAACCACAGATGGAAGAAGATTGACTGGAAGCAAGATGGAAAGAGATTGACCAAGATCGTGCGAAGAAATTTGTTGCTGGTCCAAGCCAAGGCCAGCGTCATTGGGATACCAGGGATGGACACATGTTCCAGTGGTGATTACTGGTATCGATACTGGGACGGATAAATGACAAGTCAGCACAGGGTTTTGCGTCAAGAGATTTAACTCACTACACCCACAAAGATTGAAATGAAGGCGAGTCTGGTATGAAGGAACGACTGAAGCTCACGTTGGCTGAGCACGAGTCTCAAAGTCTGGCCGAATGCCTTCGCCGAGATTTGTTGGGGGACCTCGCTCTTCGGCCGTCGTTTCCGTTTCGCATGGGCACTTGCACTACCTAGAGACGGATCTAATACACGAATCAGTCAATATCAGATACCGGAAAGGTAATGTGTGGGAAACAATACCTTCGACACGGTCCTCACGCTTAGGTCTTGGGATAACGATATGAGTAGCAAGGGCCGCCATCGCACACGTAAGGCCATCATGGATAGGGTCATCAACCTCGCCGTCAACGTGCCGTGCTCCGGTTCTGCTCTCCGACGCGACTTGATCTCCCGGTAACGACGCCGTTCGGAACAGCTGGTTCGATAAAGCACTTGCCGTTGAAATGGCAAGCGAAGGCTGGTTCTCCGAGGTATCTTCATCTTGCACAGCGACGAGCTCCGCCTCTACTTCGGCACCAGAGTCATAGCCGTCTTCCGGAGCGGGTGAGGGAAGGCGACTGGAAGGATTCTGACTGAATGACGATGCTGCTGCAAGGTTAGCAGAAATTCAGATTATTTGCGTACAAAATGCGTACATAGATTGGGAAACTCAGCAAGTATACGTCGCTTCAACTCGCATGGCAAGAGTGCTATCTTGCCGCTGGAAGACAGCTTTGACTCGAGGTCGCATACCGCGTTCCACGTACTGTAGAGGGTAAAGTTCAGCTGCATGACATCTCCCGGATATGCGGGTTTTGCAGGCTTTGATTTTTCCGTAAGCGATGTTCTCTGAATATCTCGCTAACCCTTGTCACAATAGGAATGCTCTCTGGGGCGAGGAAGTCACAGGCCATTTTGATGCATGGGCTAGCGTTCGATACCTATGAGTGTACATAAATTAGCATTTGAAAGGGTTACTGGCATGCGATAAAACATACCTGTGTGTGGGGCATCCCGCGGGGATGAACACAGCGTCGTTGACATAAAACTGTTTGAACACGTAAGCCCTGACGCCGTACTCCTCGCGCAGCACCTTGAGATCGCCTCCAGTAATGTACACAGCTGAGCCGACAATGCCGTCGCCATCTGTCTCCCCTCCCTTGCACTCGGAGATGAATTTGCGGAGCATAGGAATAGCGTTCGGAGGGAAAGATTGTCCATACGGCATAGCCAGGTGAGGCATCAGGGAACCGACGGCTCCACAGCATTACATTCACTGCGTCTGCCATGTCGAGGGTGTAGTCGTGTCGAGCCATGGTGATCGTTGTCTTGTGTGCTACCGCCAGCGAGATATAGTTTCGGACCTAGCGTCAGCATGGGTTCAGTATAAGACGTTCTAAATGTATAGACAGCAGGATCGTACCGATATCCGGCGGGGACCCGTTGACGGGGGAAGTGGCAAGCCAGGTTGAGAATCCCGTTTAACCGGGTATAATGCGGTAGCGGGACGTGGTCCTCGAAATCATGGTAGAGCTCCTGGAATAGCTTGACTTGGAGGGCGAAGTTTCGCTCGGCCAATCCTTGTAATTAATGATAAGCTCACATGCCAATGACCCCGTACACGCAAGGACTCGTACGAGCGTTTATTTTGAAGCATCCCCGACTGCACAGGGGAGCCGTGTTCCCGCTTTAGGCTGTCCTAACCCACTTATGACCACCTGATACGTTGGTGCTGGCTCCCGTCCTCAAGGATATCTCATAACATCTGCGATAGTCGTGGAAAGCTCCCGCTCCGCACCATCCCTCGCAGTCGAATATATAGTCAAGGATCTCTTCCAAAGCATTTCCGGAAGTAGGATGGGTTCCATCGGTGCTCCTCCAGCATCGGAACTATCGGAGAGGATGCATAAATGGGAACTCGCGCTTGGTCCAGTACTGGCGATGGACTGGCGTTGGCGAGGCCGAGCAAGTCCAATTTCGTCCTTCACGAAAATCGTCGGTATATAGGACCACTGGTCGGTTACCATCGCTGGCGGAATCAGAATCTATAGCTCTGCAAAATGCTGCTGCACGGTTGAAAGTCCCACACTAGTGAATGAAAGGCAAGCCGCGACGAATCATACCGGCTGATTCCACTCATTGCGTATTCCATCTTTGCAAGCACCGACTCCAGCTCACCTCGGTCGGAAAGGACTCAATGGGTTCCATTTGTGTTCAGGACAGTCCGAGATGGACAGGTCCTGTAAAGATACTCAGCTCCTTGTTTCCGACAAATCGAGAGAGACAACTCCAACCTCTACTTGCGCATGACAGCTTGACATAGCTCTCTTCCGCAGCACATGCATGTCCAGCTAATTCCAAAAGAACCTGGTACGGCACGCAACTTGAGATATCTTTCAGAAGCGGCCCATTGGTGAAAGATATTGCTAACTCACCACAGCCGGGATCTGTCGCCACGTTTCGGCGAAGACGTTCTAACATCGTACCTCTCCTCCACTGCGTGAGCGTCACGCAACACGGGCAGTAAGGCGGATGCAAACAACGCCTGAGACCCTGAAGAACGCGCTCAGATGTGAATTAAACTTCAAAAATGCAATCGCGCACCTTCTTTGCCTCGGCGATCGCCACCCCATCATGCGGCGACGAAAACAGAGCGGAGTACACCAGGTCGGGATAGTCATCAGTGTATTCCAAAGATTACATGGTCGTGGTTTACAGGATCGAGCGCATTGGGGACACAACCTCTTCGGGTCTGTGGAAGGATAACTCCTTGAGCCACAGTTGGATAACAAAAATACGGGTGGAGACGAACCTTTGAATGCGCAAAGCTTGCGCAAACCCTCCGCTTCTACAAGCATGGCAGCTTCGGGGCCGTTGTACAGGTTTTCGAAAATGCGTTACAGCCCGTAGTTTGCCTTCGAATATTCCGATTGGCCGCCATGCTGAAGCATAGGATGAGTGCTGTGAGGGTTCAAGGTATAGGTCGAGCGGGGAACTCGTAACGAGAATGCCGTGTCCCACGTAGAAGCAACCGCGGGTAATTAAGACACGCGACCGTACACGCCATCACTTTTGCATGAAGCGATCAAGGAGACCCCTGGGTTCAGGGGCAATGTCTTGTACCTCTGGTGTCTGGGTCGCGTTTTGGACTTTTTTGGCTCGAAGATGCGCTGCTAATCTTGGGGAGCAGAACCGAACATAACCCTGAACATACCTCACCATCAATGTTCTATCCTTTATCTTGCCGCACGGCCAATCGTTCAAGACATTCCGCTCCAACTACTTGCTGTACCATGGGATAAAAGACTACGGGCATGGATCTCTCGAGCATATTTGTGTTCATTTTGACACGACAATGGATTATCCTATTATAATGTCTTTTCCGCCGCCTTTAGCCTCCAGCTGACTCGGAGTAGAAAACAGACTCACCTCGCCATAGTTGCTTCAAAGATCGCCCATACACACCTCAGCTGTATCCAGGACGGTGGAGCGTTATCTCCTAGATAGCCATGTTCGCCTACAGGACTTTCTCATAATCGCCATGAGAGACATCTAGGAAAGTGGCTAAACCCGTGAGTGGTGAACGGGACCCCGAAAGAGAAATGCTGATGCAATCACAAGGAGCCATGTAGGACTGCTGGCACCTCTTGTCATCCCTTTTTACCTTCACAATACGTCGCTTTGACCGACGTTCTACGATTCCCCCAAAACGAGGCTATCGAACACTTTATCGAACACGTTTGCCAGCAGAATGCGCATAAATGCGTCACACGCGCACTCGTGAGCACGCGTTGCGCTACGTTAGGCAACCATGACGCTATCCACGCCATCGCAAGCCACCCGCCTTCCCACCAGCGAACACCTGACCGCCTGCCCGCCCTTTATATGCCGCCGCGTTCACGCACGGCCTCCAACAAGCCTACGACGCGATGCCGCCTGCACCTGTTGCCGAACCGTCCTCGCCGCTTGCGCGGTACCTAGCCTGCCTCTCGCCCCGCGCGGGCATCTTGGTCTCGCCGCTGCAGATTGGGACAATGAGTCTTGGGACGCGATGGGGCAGTGCTGGGACGACGACGAAGGAGGACGCGTTCGCCTTTTTGGACGCGTACTTTGACGCGGGAGGGAATTTTATCGATACCGCAAATTTCATAGTACGTCGCGTCCGGAGTCTGTCATTTTGAGAATCACGGACTAAATTGCCTTTTAGCCAAGAAGGAGAAAGCGAAGAATGGATTGGGGAATGGATTGGAGAGTCGCGGGAATAGAGACCAGATCGTGATTGCGACCAAGGTGTGCTCCTACCTACTCTCCTCTTCCTGCTGCTAATGTGAATTAGTATTCTGGCGCGTGGGCCGCGTCTAACCCAGGCGTGAAGCAACAGGCTGCGCTCATTGGCAACTGCACAAAATCAATGAAATTGAGTCTCGAAGCAAGTCTAAAAAAGTTGCGGACGACCTACGTCGATATCCTATACGTTCACTGGTGGGACTGGACCACCTCTATCGAAGATGTCATGGACGGGGCTGCACGTTCTCATCAACCAGGGCAAGGTTTTGCATATCGTACGAATCTCGTCTACCTCCAATTTATCAGGACTGAAAAAGTTCAAAGGGCGCAAGCAATACCCCTGCATGGATTGTCGCCAAGGGCAATCAATATGCGCGCGATCACGGCCGTCCCCCGTTCGTAATCTACCCGGGCGAATGGAATATTATGTGCCGTGACGTCGAGCGCGACAGTATTGCCTCTCTGCCGGAATGATGGTGTGTTTCTCTTTTCGATCTCATCGTCCGTCTCTCATATTTGACGCCAGGTATGGCCTTTGCGCCGTGGAACATGCTTTGCAGTGGTTCGCCTGCGTACGGACGCGGAGGAGGCCGCGCGAGAGGCAGCAGGTCAACAGGGCCGTGTACGCAAACGCGCCAGACTGGAAGCGCACAGAGCTCGAGCGACGTCCTGTGGTTCGTGTGGCCGCCGAGCTCGAGGCGATCGCCACACGAAGTTGGCACAGACAAATATCCGCGCAGGTGCGTCATCGCGTTGCTCGTCCGTCCGTATTCTGGATGGCTGACTTGGCGAGACAGTTCTCATCGCATACCACCTCGCAAAGCAGAAAAAACCGCACGGTGTTCCCCATGTTCGGCGGGCAACAAGGTTGCACAGGCCATCGTTTCCAATCTCGACGCGCTCAGGATTGTGCTCACGCACGCCGCGCACGTTCGCGCGCCTGAAGCTGTCGCGCCCTTCGACCCAGGCTTCCCACACCGATACGTTGTGAGGATTTTGTTGTTGCCTAGTGCTGGCGCTGACTTTTCGTTTTCGATGGACAGGGGGCGACGGCAGTCAGCCTGAGCCAAACGCCGCCAGTCGGATTTGGATCGACTGGGAGGGGGGCTGCCCTGCTGCGATTCGACCGCCGGGGGTCTTAAGGCTCGCTTGAACAAATGGAATTTCGACAGCTGCGCTTTCCTCGTACTGGTACTAAAAGTACACTCGTATATTTACTGCACAAATCGCGTTCTTGCGTAAAGAACAAAATCGGATTTATTTCATTGCCTTGGTGGCCGACATTTACACATACTCGTGATCCGCAATCTAGTCTCGCACTCGAGCCAGAATGCACCCTCGGGCGAGCGCAGCTGATCACTACTTATATTACCCATATGGCCCCGAACATCACTATTCCTTTCTATTCAGTTGGGGCGCGTTACTTACCCTTGCCAGCGTAGACCCCCCCAGGGTCCTTATATATTGCCGGCGATTCCGAGAGAAAATCTTTCTTCGGGTTAACAGACGGAGGGTTCACTCGATCTTCTTCCTTGAGACACAGCGACCACGGCATTCTCTTCACCTAGGTACTTACCGAGCGTCTCGCGCTCGGGCATGTGAACGGAGCGCTCGCGGATTGTGTAAAGGGCATAAAAGGCGTGGCGGACGGCTCTTGGTGTACCAAGAGGGCAGTAGGGCGGGGGCGCATCATTACACGCGAGCTTGCAGAAGCTCCGTAGGGATAATGTGTAGGCTCAGCCGCGGTTGTTATTTTTGTTTCACGGAGCTCAGTGGCCCGACTAATTACTAGGCACCCGACAAGATGGCGGCCGTGCGCTGGGCCCATTCGCGGTCGAGTTGACCGGTCAGTGCTGAGCGCTGGGCGCTGAGGTCCGATTAGCAGTATGAGGCTGAGCGCGAGTTGCAACGTTAGTCCTGAATATTGTGGATGGAAAATCACTAATGTATTCAGCCCAGGGATAGGTACCCGGGTCCCGCAGTGGTAAAATGCCTAGACGCACGTTATGTGGGTCTTCGTAGCCGTTCTCGGGGGCGGGGGATATCTTTATCTACGCTGGCACAAGTAGCCGTGTCGTGTCCAGTTCTGTTTTGAATATAGCTTCCGTTGCCGAGCCGTGCGAATTCAAAGCCGGATGTGACGCGGGGGAGCGAAGCGGAGACGCTTTCTTGTTATCGTAACGGCTTGCCAGAGCCCTTACACTGAACCGGATTTGACCTGACGTTCAGGAAAAATGGTAGTCAAGGGGGGGGGGGGGGAGCACCATCACCATTTCCTTGCTCACACCAGCTAACTTGACCATCACTCGGTCGGAGGGGGTGTTTTTTTTGTTCGTTTCGTCTAACAGATGGATCCAAATGTTACTGGACTACACGAGAACAGCCCTCTTGCGTGTACGAAGCTACCCGACATTCTGTCTTCTCGCAGTTGTAGGCTGCGTTTGCATGGCTTAAGCACGTGTTGCAAAACCGATGAATCCCCGGCAAGACTTGCCAAGGTTGCTGCTATTTACTCATCAAGAGATTGCAGAGCACCTGAGCTCGGACCTCGTCCGTGTTCGTCTCATTGCACGGACGAGCTAGAGAGGCCTACACACATCCAAGCCACACACCGATCACTTCCACAATTAACATGCGTCCATCTATCATGAAAACCTGGTATAAATTCATTGCAAATGGGCGACGTAGATACACCAGTGTGCGAACCGTGGTTGTCCGGAAACGCTGTGGCTGGGACACCCCCTCACGACGGACGATGCGTCCCGGGGGCGCAGCCAAACAGCGCGCCGTTCGTTGGGGGCTGCGCAAGATGCTGACGTCGCCCGTGCGCGCGGCGGCGGCGAGCCAGTATGTGGTCGAGCCTCGAGTAGAAAGAGGGCGCGGGGGCGGACGTGTGGGGTAATGGCTGAGTTTAGGGCAGGCGCGGTAGGCGTGGATAATCGCGGGTAGCCTTTGCTACGCGACAACTTTACATACTGTACCACTAGGTTTGTTTCTTGTTGCATTCTGGCGTTTCGACATGTTTATTAACGATTAAAAACTGGATAGGTATATATTATCATCTCTGTTACTCGAGAGCAATAACGACCAGCGACTATGAGGTTTGCGTGGAGAGCGAGTATCCTCCCTCGCACGGGTACTATCTCGGGCTAGCGCCACATCTTCATTGCGACCGTGTCCACCAACGCCACGCGATCACCACGGTCAGAGGCTTTATGAATCGGAGTACAAAGATCAAATCAAGCAGTTAAATACCGATAAGGTTGCTTACCATCGGTAAGTAACTCCTTGTTACGATACTACGGTCGACATGACACGCCTCATCAGAGGACTTAGCCGCGAAGCCTGTCTGGCTGGCTGACCCGCTCCAATGCACTGCTGCGCACGAGAACAGATACGCTCCCACGAGTGGCAAGATCGAGAGACATATATGTCCTCTACTCAGCTCCCGGCTACAGTCCTATTAAACCAATCGCCGGGTGTGATGTTCCTGCAGATCGTGACGGTCCTCAATCGCGGGAGCTATTGTCTGTCAGGCCCTCGCAAGACCCTTTAGCAATAAATACATTCGGCAGTTCTCCTCCCGCCGTAGGGCCCGAATACAGGAATACTCTACGACGCCCTGCAAGTTTTACCGAGGACAATGCAACGCAATTGCCGGTTGTCTCTTAACCTCCTGAGTCGTTGCCGGGGCTGCGGTACTTTCTAGGAATGCTTTTCCCTCGCGGGCAATTCTGTGGGGTATATCATGCGCGCAAATGTATGCCTATGTCTTTCTCTGCTGGTATACCAGACGTGCTAATGGTAACATAGGTTTCTTTACTTCTTACAGTCAGTCGAACACGCTACTAAACTAATAATGCGCTCAAACGTGTACCACTCTAGCTACACAACGATGACAAGAGGCCATTACGGCATATTCGTATGGATTTGTCGCTATCTCATGGTGCTCTCAAGCTTATCTTGTGCTTCTGTTGCCACATTAGTTGATCTTAGTCTGGTACCTGCTTACAAAGATTAAGCGGGGGACTGTACTTACCAGAGCAATAAGGATTTCGATCGACACCGCAAACTTCGCCGTTAATATAGTATCGAGTACGCTGTGTTTAACTTCGCACGTGGATCCTAGCTAATCAGCTTTCGGAAAGTACTCAATATCCTTGTAATAAATTGGGGGAACATAGAGGCAATTACTGTGGCAACCCGTAAGACCGCTTCCTCTATGTTTTAATTGAATCGCGGACTTGACCTGTGGACTTGTAGGACGTTGGCGGTACGTGGTGATTCAGAGCGATTCGTCCTCATTAGCTGACATAAATCAGCAATATACATGGCTCGCAGTCAGTACCAACGCTATAATGAGACGTGCAAGATTATTCGTCTGACGCTTAACGCAGGCTCTCGTATCGATAATGGTTCAGGGTTTCTTCCTGGGACGCATATATCGATGTAAGATTATGATCCGTATCTGGTGCTACTCATGTTGATCAGCACGCAGTTGGACCACGAACCTGGCCTTGGATTGACGCTTTGATATGCATCACAGTGAGTAGCAGCTCTCTTGGCAGAAATTCATGTGGCCAACATCGATGTGCAGGCCTTGGTTAGCAATTGTGGCAGCTCGCGGTGAGTCTCTTTATTCAAAGGTAAAACAAGCCACTGACATTCGCTCCTCTTCAGTTGGGGGCCTCAGTACGTCATTTGTTTCAATAAAATCGCACCAGTGACCTAACAAGAAGTCAATGAACTAAGTTTGGACCGTGGAGAATTGTCAGTTTTTATTTCGTTCGAATATCACAATCATCGAACAACAACCTGACTGCTAGACTAGGTTCAAGAACAAAAATCGTATCTCATCGCGGACACCGCCCTGGATCACGGTATTGGAGAAATCAGCTGTGGGACACCCTCAGAGTCATCTAATGACATTAATAGCATATTGAAGCCTCGATGCGGTCTGCATCATTTGCTGTGGATACAACAATCAGTATCGCCATGGTATATTTACTCAGTTCACGCAGACGTCACAACCATGCGCAAAGAGTACGTCCCTCTTACTCTCAAAACCTTCACATATAATTCCTGACACCAACCGTTAGTGCGCAAACAACTTCTCCTTCGCATCACAATATTCACCATCGCCGCTGGTATATGGACCTCAATTTTTTTGCCTTGATCGACCTCGTCCTGGTGAGATTTGGATGCATGATCGTCGCCAGTCGCCCCTACTCACGTCGAACATAGGTCGTACGAGGCTCCTCGTGGTTCTCGGCCATTGAGTTCCCACTCAGCAGTCTATATATCAACACGGCGCTCTGCAATCTGAACATGCGCCGATACATGCAGCGGAATGATAACGGCCCCGAGACTCCTCAGCCACCCTCGCTTGTTTCAGGCGAGCTGCAATTTAGGGCCCCGGATAAGAATACACGTGTACGACGTTTTCTCTCGTCAGTTTATACGCTACTGACACACTGTGATAGCTGGAGTCGACTTTCACCGATCACGAGATTGCGCTGACAAGTGTGTTGGACATACGACGCATGTCGGAGTCTACTGCGGATGTATCTCAAATATGATTGATGACGTTGTTTTACAAGCTCTATACTCACAGCATCTCGTAGTGAGTAGTCTAAAAACGACAATTTGCGGGACTTTTTGGGGCCTCTTAAATTTCCCCAGCCGCCCCCATTCATCGCTCTTTATACTACAGGGCGACGTGGATTTCACGACATTTCCTGGATGTCAATGCTCATACCGCTTGAGGGACATGCATAGTACCAAAGTATAGATTCCTGCACTCGTGATGTATTGCCCATGACCTCCAGTACCAATATCATATATCTGCTCAAGCATGATCATAAGATGATCCCCGCTACCCGGTGAGCCGGGTAACGGGTATTGCTCGATTTTTGTGCCCAAACCCACCTGCGATCGCTGCAAGATCTGGGTCGTTCTCACGGTTCAGACCGATTTGTTACCTTTGCTTCACGGGCATACCCTGCCGCGCGCCCGCGCGCCTGTTGGCTCCACAATGAATTGCGTCATCATCATTCCGTTAATCGGAGAACGGATGGACTGTCCGCTGTTAGTGTGTCGGACAGTCTTACCGTGTGAACCTCATATTGTTACCTTTTGCTTACTCTGCTGCCTGGCGCGCGTTTCTGTCAACCGTGCTTGGGTCCAAAATTTAAAGATTGTGTCATGTGATGGTCATTAGACATTGTCACAATTCGCTCTGACCCTGTGAATCTCTACTTTAGCCTGTATACTTCAGGTCAATCTGTAAAAAATACATGGCGCGTGCACGAGCCGAGCGCAGCTCGGCGAGGAGCGCGTCTGGAGGCATGACTATTCACAAATTCCAGGGGTTGTGAATGAGATCCATTGGAGCATTTCATCTACTATTGCATGGCATGCGCCCTTAGGGGGTAGCGGGCTATGCCGTGCACGCACGGCCCTACCTTTTATACATGTTCGGCCACTGTCATACTCTACGCTCTTATGGCATTAAGTATCTCATCCACTTTAAGTGCAGAAACTGCGCGGGCTTGCTTCAGAACCAAAAAGTCCCAAAGTTATATCATGTTGAGACTGAGCTA
Source organism: Phlebiopsis flavidoalba (assembly GCA_035772785.1). Classification (NCBI taxonomy): domain Eukaryota; kingdom Fungi; phylum Basidiomycota; class Agaricomycetes; order Polyporales; family Phanerochaetaceae; genus Phlebiopsis; species Phlebiopsis flavidoalba. Next base: position 269,234 of record JAOCPU010000043.1, on the reverse strand, counting down.
CGTTCAATTTTGGTGCTACACATCTCCTCAACAAATGGCCGTGACCGAAATGGCGATTACGAAAATCCAGCGAGTAGACCGCTGTGGACGTCTGTGCCGAAAGCGGCTGCCATCACCTTCGTGGCGTCCGGCTCCGTTCGGCAGGGGCGGCGGACTTTGAATAACTCAGCGCCACCGTGACCAGCCGCAGCCTGTCGTGTCGTGGTCGCATTCGTTCAGCGTCGCTGTTTCAGCCATGTCCTCAGCCTATGATGATCTCCGCAGGCGCCCTCGATCAAACTCACGTATCTGACTCTATTGGCGCTGTTTGGCTGGGCCGTCGACAACTGTTTGGACCCTCATAAACTTTGCCGAGCCTGGAGTGCGCTGGCCGCCGCTTGGCCTATACTGTCTGCACGGCTGTGTCACAACAAGACTGTGAGTACTTAATCACTTACTCTTCCCGTAAGCTGACTACGGATCGAAAATCAGACCCATAGCTGGAGTTATATCGACTCACGTCTTCTCCAGCTACAGGGGCCAACTTCACCTGTAGTCAGTTTGCAGGCTTCGTTGAAGACTATTGCACTCTTCCGAGACGCGGGGACGACATTATTGCCACGAAAGCTTCTGATCTATGCACATCTTTTTCATGCCGTACCCTCTCAGAAGTGTTCAGGATCTGCTCCATGGGGACACAGCTCTTGTCCGTCTTCACCTCACGAACTTCGACGCACATCTCTAGTTGCAATATCCGTCCCACATATTCTCGCGGATGCACACGGGATCTCAGTCATTATGCAAGGTCTTCACTCGAATCCTGAGAGGAGCCTCTTCTCTTCCCGCGCTCGATCATTCCGGACCCCTTCCTCCGCGCTACTCCAAAGAGACTCAAGAAGTTCCTTGCTCCATCAGGGTGGCGTACAATAGCACCTGACGAAAGAGCAATTTCTCCTCACGTAACGAGGCAAGCGATCCGTATGAAGGGGGATTATCAATCTTACAACGTTTTTCTTTCCAAAACGTGAGATTAGAGAACATCAGGCGTCAGGCGCTGGAGGAAATCACCAGATTCACACCCATGGACGGGGAAGTTGCACGGAAAGCCGGCACGTTTCCTCCAGTGAGGCGCTTATAGCCTTCATAGCAAAGTGAGTCCTTGCCACTCTTCATAAAGCTGATCGAAAGTTTGATATTTTTACAGTGTTTGTATCCGTCCGCGGCATCAGCTCCCGCTGAAGATACGCTAAGTGATATCTCTATTGCCGTCAATATTCGTGGCATATTTGTCTATCCCCACGCGACTACATCCACAACGCTGTCTCAATGGCCGTCACTCCAGCGTTATAGCACATCTGAGATTTCGAGGCGTTCTCTTGGCGAACTCGCTCAGACCTACACTTACGTCCCGCGCAAGCAGATAATCGCTTTACAATCACGGCCAGAAAATGTGGAATCCTGGAATCGCACTGTGGATGCTGCAAAACAAGGTACGAGGGAAAAGGTCTTCTTCGATCCTGTGAATGGTCGTGGCTTGGTTATACGAATTGCCGTGGCCTCGGCCTCGAATCCTTTGACTTCACCGGAGCACTTTCCACCAGTTCAACAGCTCGGCGAGGTGTACACACATGTGGCATCAGATGATTCAACCCTCGTCTCAGCGCGACCGCATAATATTGTGGGCGGACCAGGAAACGTCCGGGTGTCTGGATGAATGGATGCTTTTTCCAGAAGTGTTTGGGAAGATGAACGTGGGTTTGGTCGCTTGCAAAGATACGATCCCAAGCAGCGAAAACTGTGATATTTGTGTTCGTTGGAAAGGTCTCTTCACTGTCTAGGATATCTCCTCTTGCCATAGTGTACTCTCCGAGGCTTCTCCCGATCGAGATGCTCGATGTATATACGGAGGCTTTGTACTTACCCGTCGCGTCTATGCGCCCCTTCTTTCTCAAATAAGATAGCTCAACAAGATGATTGTGATGGACGCCACATTTCGACGGAGTAGTGCTATGCCTAGGGGCAGCCAGATAGCTCTTCCGCGCGCGTACTTCTGTTTTTCCAGTCATATTCATGCTTCTATTATTTATCGGTTCTCCTTTCCTGAACGTAGTTGGTTTTGACTTTGGCCATAGTGTTTGATAACATATTCTGCTCTAGTCAGCCAACAAAAAATAACTCGGACATTGATCCAGTATGCGCACGTGCCGCCACGTGGTTACGCGTGTGTTGATGGCGCGGGTAGGAATCCGAGCGAGCATGGCTTTCTCACCGGCCCACCACTGTCATCTGACGAATTTCAGCAAGGTTTGGTCGTTGCATGATGCGTGTCTCTCCATGCATGTTACTCATAGATGGCCAGTCCGGATTATCACCATCGGAGAGAGAATGCAACACCGGAAGCGGGCGCTAGTCCATGGGCCGACATTGATACGTGGAAGCTCGGTCGCTCGGATTTCGCTGGCGCTCCTGGCACGTTCGGAGGTGACCGTGCCCGACCGTGTAACATGTGCTTTGCAAGATTGGCACATGGCTTTCTGCACCCCGAAATCCGGAAGTCGCGCTTTGTCGGACAGGTCTATGCCTGTGAGCGGTGACGGACGACACCGCTTCGTGTACTGCTTTCTTGTAGTGGAGTATCAGGGGATCAGCCACCTTCTGTATCCCCTATAATCGCTCGGCGTGGCGCTGCTGCGTATGATTGCTGTTTTATATAAATATTGCGAATCTCCTATCAAGGGCTTCGCTGTTTGGAGTCCCTTATATCAGGACCGTCAGCGCATGAAGGCTTGCATCTCATCCTACCCCCACATGCAAGATGTTACCGTAGTGGTCACAGAGTATGAGTAAGTCTCTACATTCCACTCTTTCATAGTGTGCAGCGTCAGCTGACATAACTCTCGCGCCACAGGCAATATGCCGAATGGATTACGATTGGGTTTGTGGTGAGTGCCGGCTTTTTGGCTCCGCGGTGTACGCGTTGATAGTCTTACGATAGCATTGGCCGTATATGAATATCTTCATTACCCTCGATCAGGAAGTTAACGTAGTGTGGAGAAAGAATTGGACGGTCGTTTCTATCCTTTTTGCTATCTATGCGATGGGTGATCATTTTTATCGCACTCGCTTATATGATCACGCTTGATCCCAAGGTGGGTATATTTCTGTCATGTGTTGTCAACGTTCTATCTCATTTGGTTTTGGGCTATTCTCCACACCGCGCAGAGAGGTACACATATTCGATCTCGATAGTGCATCTTAAATCTCATCAAAACGCGCTCAACATAGATGCATATACTTGAATCCATTGAACTTGGCACCTGATTATGATTTCATCCGCACAAGCTGCAAGTATGTGCCCCCATTCTGAGCCTTGAACATTCACAATTGAACGCCATGCAGTATTTTCGTTCCCTTACGGGTGTTCAGTTATAAAACAGGCGGACATCGCTCGTTAGCCACGTTGGTGCTATTATCGCTTTTGGATTGGGTACCCTGCATGCTACCAATACAGTGCGTCAGCATCAAGGCATGGGGGCTTGGGGGCTGTAACTCATGGCTGCTGGCTTTTGCATCTATCAGGTAGCGGTTGATTCATGAGCCACCGCACGATTGGATGTCTGACGAACTCACTACCATGACTCCAGGATATATCAGCCGTGAGTGCTCAAGTGTAAATTCGTCTTTCCCATTCTTGACCAAGTTCTCTGATACGGACAGACTTTCGTGATCCAACTAGTCTCCGTCAATAAAGAAACAACTACGTTCAATCACCGACGACGAAACACACAGTGTTTACGCTACTATGCGTGGGATCCGTCCATTCTTTCTTGCAGATGTTCATCGTGGATATCACCGTGAACTCTGACTTACAACATACCGCGGCCTGTGGAAGTACGCGCTCGAATTTGGCACTCCGCCATCTCTGGAGTCATGCCTCCTTCGTGACGGTAAGTACAGACAGACCGGTTGAGGAAACGTGATCTAGACGATGACTATGACGGCACCTGGCAGGACCGTCTATTTTCATGTAAGTGTGATCCACAATTCAAGGTATATGTTGGCGACCGGGGTTGGGTACAGGGCTCACGTGAGTCTTACAGGGCATTGCTTAGTGTTGCAAAATGGGTTTTTTTTTTTTGGTCAAACGGTGACATATTCTCTCAAGTACGTTCATTTCGGTAGGTTAACTGCACATGCTACGAGGTCGTACGTCTAGGACACTTCGCCAGTCCACTCTCCCTCCTCATTGAGTGTTTATGTTAAGAATGATATCCTGACTAGCTCTATCTCTGTGCTTCCGCTGAGATTCCGTTACATTAGCCGACGAGCCTAGATAACAATATTTCTTCTAAATTTTGAGACAAGTCGCGGAACAACCATAAGACCGGCTCCCGAGACCGAATCAACGATCTCTCCAACCAAGCATGATGACTAGTATAATCGGAAACATAGAGCGAAACTCTGGACCACAGTCCCCCCCCCCCCGCAATGGTCTAGACTACAACTGCGAGCGTTCGTTCAGAGCTATGTGGTGACTCACCCTTCACCCAGTCCTTCCAAATCACAATTCAGATGTAGCTATAGCATTTTTGCGACGTATGTCTGATCACACTTACTGCCTTCGATTTTCACCCTTTGAGAGCTGGCACCAAGTCAGCATTACTTGTATTGTCGAATGTGTAATTCTTACCTTACTCCCGTTTCAGCTTGTTAGATTAGGGCCTGTCCTGTGGTAGTATACGTAGTATTTATTAGTCTCCTTTTGTTATCACTTACATAGACCGGGTGGTGTCCAGCTATGACATGCGCGCCAGCGTAGGGTGTCGCTATGATTTTACTGGCCGAAGCTTGGGTCCCCGGGCCTATCGCTCCGTACCAGACGCAAAGGGTGCTTCGCAGGCAAGCTACATGCAGCAAAAGTGTCACATGGTTGCTGCGATATGTGCTGCTAACGATGCATGCGGATCACGAGACGAAATAATTTTTTTTGATGAAACTGTGACGTCTGTCCAATAGTGGGGATCACACTGCGGAGGTTGATTCGAGTCAAATGAGACAATGATAGTCCAAACAGAATCATAATCACTTCCTTGGTTGTCCAATCACCCTGAGAGGCGCGTTCGAAACTGAATTCTACGGTTGCACGGATAGATCAATACTGTTATGGCTCTGTGAATTGGCCGCAAAATCTCGATCTACGTTGTGGCGTTTGCTCTGGCGCTTCCCTCACTGACCCAATCGGACGTAGTGTTGGACTAATTCTCTAGAATTTTCGCTAATTTCCACCACTCCTCTCGCTCGTTCTGTCTTTCTCGTTTCATCCCCTCCATCAAAAAAGATTGGGAAAAACAGCCGGTGCAAAGACAAATCCATATGCCCATTCCTTCCGCGTCCTCCAGATATGCGCTTGAATGGTGACGCAGGCGCGTACAGGCCGAAAATGCACTTCCCGCGGTCTACGAACCTCGCATTGACCCCGACATATCCTCGCGTTACCCGACCGAGGACAACGGAGCCCGAGCTCTATGTTCGTTCAACATCGCTGCTCGCAATGTCCAAGGGTACGACAGACCTGCTCCCGTGGCTTTCCGACCTGCAAACGCTGTGCAGATGAAGGACGCTTGCCATTGCAAACCAATCGAACAGGGTTGGATCGAGGTTCCTGTTCCACGCAAGAAACCGCACTACTTGCGAAACGAAGTTCAGGCGCTGAAGAACTCGCTTCCCGACGCGCCGTACTATCGCGAGCATTCTCAGTCCGTTGCGAAGAAGCATCAGAGCTCCCTGCCGGCACCGCGGTGAGTTCTCTTTCTCCGCTAAGGGTAACGCGAAACGCGCCGGGCAGTGGAGCATCTGCGTAGCCGCTAGTAGCCAGAAAGGGAAGAGGGGGTGATGTTAGTGTCGGCAGGGCGCCGTTGGGTTGCTAAAACGTAGAGGGAGTAACAGCACGCCTGCGAAGCCTGGACGGGATGTGAGAATCCGGATGACGAGATCGAATGGAAACCACGGTGACGAGTCCCTCAACCTGCACGGCCGGAAGTCAGAAACCCACCAAAAAAAAAAATTTTTTCCGTTTTTTCCACATCACAATATAGCCCCAAGAGTATTCGTCGCCAACCCCTTCTGCGGGTCTCCGTCGTCCGACCACAGATTGACACCGACAACAAATGAGGTCTTAGGGAAGGAACAATCCTGTACCCTACTAACACTACGACCTATGTACAGACATCATTAAACTGAACACTTCTAATGACAATAACACATTGTCTCCATGAGTCTCGTGACCCAGCCCTAAAATCCTTGCCATCCTCTTCGGACCGTTCCTTCGCATACACCCATTCTATGTCGGCCTTTATCTGCCATCCACATCCCCAACACGCCCAAACTCAGACGCATTTCGTCCCTAGCGATACGCCGGCCACGGGGAACCACGAACTACACCCACCACGCCTGCCCGCGAACCTCTAGCCCAAATGAATAGTGCTCACACAAACATCTACGGCACCAAACCACCGACAATTTCCCAGTATTCCGATTCGGCGTCTTTCAAAACTACGGTTTTCCTCCTCGAATTGGCGTGTGGCTTCGTTCCATATGGTATCTACCTCCCGCTCTAACAGGCTGCCGAAGAATTTTTTTGGGTAATCTACTCCATAAAACATGAATAGCGGAAGGAATTCCTTCCACTGGACCTACCGATTCCCGACCCGCTTCTAGCCTCCGGCCCGGCCAGCGCGGCCCCGCCTCGGGCCGTTCGGCCCCCTTAGTCCCAATCCCGTCTCGACACCGCCCACAGCAGCGCCCGCATCAAAGCCACTGGGGCCTTCCACCCCCTGCTAAGTCCCTTCGGGACGTCCCCCTCGGTCACAAGATAAAGCCGCGCCACCCTGTAACGAACAGCCTTTGCTTACACAGACGACCAGGCCAATCGCGCTCCTAGAGGCATCAAGATTTCAGCCGTGAGTGCCCCATTTCTGAAGAGACGGAAGTTCACAGGCGGGGGGCGTGGTGGGTGGCTGCAACTTGGAGGCGGGAATCCGAACCAAGAATGGATCTAGCCAGGAAGACTCAGCACTGCAAACTATCGCCTCTCAAACCACTGCCCTGGTCGAATCCCGCCTCTCCCGCCCCATCACCAGCAGCCCGGCACCTCAGAGCACTGCAACGCCCGACCCCCGAGTCCGAAACATCGAGCGACGAGCCGCTCATCAGTACGCGCGCAAACGCGTCCAATGGGTACCGTCACAACGACATCTTCAATCCCCAACGTCCTGTCCGTCCCCCTCCCCCCCCTTCTCTCTAGCATTGCCGTCTCCAACCATCGGCTGAGTGCTGCGTCAAATCCGCAAGCCACAGAACAAACGCAAACCATCCGACTTGAACCTGCCCCCGCCCATCCGGAGCGCATTGGCACGCCCTGGTGGACACAGGCTCCATTCCCGTGGTACGGTGTGCACCTTATCAACATGTATGCCAGGGCCTTCCGGCGCTATGATGCCAGTCGCGTACCCTACATACCCGCTCCGACATGCCTCCCGCCCCGCAACGTCCCCCCCCGCGTCAACCCGTCGAAAAACCGTTTCTCTCCTCTCCGCCTCTATTTCGGCCTCCGATACATAGTATTCAGATCCGTGCCGAACGACTAGCCGTGGCCCAGCAGGCTGTTAGCGACACCACCAGAGGAAGTTTCAACTACCGTCTCCTGCGCGCGAAGAAGTGTACGACTCAGAGGAAGAAGTCTGAGCAGTTATTTAAAACAATTCGCGCATAGGAAGAAGCCTCGGCGCAACAGTCGATCGACGGGCCGCACTCCGGCCGCGAGAGGCAACGCCCACGCTGACGTTCGTGCCAAGAGAGAAGATATCCAGGACAGCATCGTGCGTCATGTGGAGGGCACGGCTCTTCCACCTCCCCAACAGGTCGGAGGCTAGTACAGAACTCGGAATATTTGCGCGAAGAGTATGGAAGGGTCGCGGCATGGCCAAGTGACCCGCGAGGAGAGCAGCACGGGGACGACGAGGAGAGGGACTGTAGACCGCTGTCTGATGTTGTAAATGGTCAAGGGCGTTGTGTGCTGAGGATGTGAATCTTTAAGGGAGGCTTTGTGCTAGCAGTGTGCGATAATCCAAAGTATGTGAATTGGACGTCCTGCAGATCACATCAAAGCTTACTCAAAATGTTGAGTATTGACTAGCTTCGTTCCTCGAGAAGCAGCACGCCCGTTCACGACGCTCTCGTTACAAAGGACGCTCTTTTCGGCCCATTTTCTGCACGTCGCCGAACGCTTCGCTTCAGCCAAATGGACGCGCTGGCGGGAACACCGTACAAGCTCACGACCATGTGGCACGAGCGACCTGTACAAAGCTTTTCGCCAGGTCCGGACGGGGGGCCTCATAGCTGCCGAAACTGTCGTACTCCACGCGCGGACGTATAACCTGCCCTGGTGTGCCTCAAAACCGCGCGTTCTACGGAGCGTCTCTTGCGTTAGCGAGGGATTCTCACAACATAACGTTTGTCGATACCCCACCATCCCGTGCCGCCGCATCTTCTAGTGCCGACGCAGATACCATTGTCGACGGAAGCCGACTCATCGGGCGGTGCCAAGCTCTCTTCCCACGCGACGGACCTCGTTCGCCCTGATCACCGGCTGCGGAGAGAAGCTAAATCCCTGCGTGGACACTGCTTGTAGGGACTGCGCCTTCCCCAGAAGACTCCTACCCCTGCATGCTCTCCAACACACAACGTCGGCGAACGCCATGTACAGCACACACTAGCGGCCCCGGGAGCGCTGTGCGGTGGCGACCAAGAAACAGAACGCCGCGGTCTCTGGACGGAGTGGGTCTTAGACTCGGGCCTGTTCGAGAGCTGGACGTACGACCCTGTGTGCGGGCTGGAGAGATATCAGCGTTCTGGATTGGCCCCCGTAGAACTCGGGGTTTCTGCAGCAGCTGCGTTATGGCACGTGCGGCAGGCTCTGGCAGAAGCAAAAAGCGATGAGGAGATTTGGGATGAACCTGGATGTCTGGTTGGACCTGTGAGGGTGCTGTGTCGTGGATTTTTTTATGTCCTATATTGTAACTTACGGTATCGTCACTTCGTGTATTAACTGTTGATGTATTTTTTCGGGGATAAAGGTGTTCCGCTGCACACGCCCTTCGTAGCCGATAGCAAACGAGGGCAGCAGTGGGATACCTTAGGCTACTTCAAGTGAACTCTCTGTAACTCGATGTGGTGTTGTATTGTCGACACCAGTGACAACACAGTATGTGTACGCTAGATGCAAAGAAAATTTCTCAGCTTTAATTCCGCGCTCGGAAGTGTTTAAAAAGGGTGCCATACAGTCAACTCGAGTGATAGACCTCGTACAGAAATCAGAGGAAGTACAGTAACGATGGTGTATTAAACAATTCTAAAATAACTATCGTCGCAACATGCAGTCACTACTAGACGTTCAGGGAAAAGGTTTGTATGGTCTTAAGTATGAGAAGGAGCTCAATGACTATAGTAAGAATTATTCTGGAGACCATAAGTATCGTTTTCGGTAGACGTGAAAAATGTGAAATTATTTAATGAGGCAATAGGTGATCAGATGACAGCCAACCAGTTGGCACTCGCTGTCTTTATCAAGACACTGGCCAGTACCTTGTCTCTGCTCGAACTCGATTGGTTTCGATGTGATTTTCAACGTTTTCGGAATACTCCAGGGTTTCCCCCGATGTTCCCAATGATGCTGGAGAGAATTTCATGGGGAGTGACAGGCTTGCTGTTGAAGCCACCTTTGTGCTCGGCGGTGCGACGAAGGTTTATCATAAACCTGTTGATGAGGATAGGAGGCTGTTATGTTAGAAGTGTTAACGAACTGAACTTCTCAAAGACATGCTTGTATTACCATGCATTGAATAAGATCTCAACGTGAAACGGCGTTGGGTCCTGCGGAGAGCCAAACGATCAATAGGCGGTTCAACCGTGGTGGGCCGAACAGTCCAACGTACAGGATGGCTGTGAAGGATTGTGACCATATGTGCTACGTTGATGAATAGCAACACTCTGGTCTTGCCGGTCGATGGTTGAAATAAGTGGGTAATGAACATTATGGTATGAGAATTATCGAGAGCCTACATAAAAGTACATGGTCCCTAAGAAGATTTTCATTGTGAGGCTTGTACAACGGAGCATCAGTCCAAGAATTAAGTACCGACGTCGCGAAGCATTAAAATCATGAGGGAATCGAATTGTTCCAGCATAGGGGTTTAATGCTGTAATGTGCGTTGTTCCATGTCAAGAACAAGTACTAATGAGGTCCATTGCGATTGCAGATCCTCTAGTGAGATACAAGACTAGTGTAAACAATTAGTGCTTAACTTGGTACTTTACTTCGCGTTAAAATGGTCGCAACCATACATCTGTAGAATATTCAATCATGAGCATATCCGGTGTCGACATCAGATATAGACGGAATATATCTCATCATCTGATTAAAATGAGCACAACGATGCAGCAACCTCGTGCTCTTTCGATCCATTTGCCACGGTTGATATCCTGAGTTGTCGACATGTGGGTTTATATGCGGTAGAATTATTAGTGAAGTCAGCACCGTTACAAATTGGTGATCACAGAAACTATGCCCAGCATAAAAACTAAAGCCGACGACGAAAACGGTTTTGCCTGGGAGACAGCAAAATGTGCGCAAGGCGGGAAACGACAGAAGTGATTTATCAGCGTTACGCCGCTGGAATACAGGGACAGTGATATTGAACTCATCAAAAATACATACTTAGCCACTGACGTTGAGGGTACGACACTAGTGTTCAATGCGGAGTCTATGACATCATCCCCCGTGTACTGACTTTACCTGAAGCGGGGGGGGGGGGGGGGGGGGTGGGGGCGGGGAGTTCTATCGCTATATGAGCGACTTCATAGGAAATTCAAGACTCACGAACCCACCTCTAGTGTTATAGCGTCATACTAGTCAATTATATATGGTACAATATGATTCGATAATGTACTACTCACCCCCACAGCCACGGATATTATCGCCAGTATCCCCGACGCAAATAGTATCCAACGGATCGCGAAAGGTGTAAAACAATGCGCCGAACGGTCCATCGTCTTTTTCAAAATGGCGTCTCCTGCCTCATCTAATAAAATTCCGTAACTATACGAACAAAAGCATCAAGGCTTGCACTGTACCATGCAGCTCTACTTTGTGCTGCCCACAGGGCCTGCTATACAGTACCCTGAGATTCCCCACATTAAAGCCTCAAGGCTTCCTGTCTTCGTGGGTGAATTTTAGCGCACATGTAAGCGCCCTGTAATATCGATGACAAGCGAAGAGCAAAAGACATCTCACTACATGTCTAGATGATGGTATATGATTTGCACTCCGGACATGGATGAAGTTTTCCTGCACAAATAGATTGCCGGCTTCCTGCAAGCCTTCTTACGTACTGTGTGGCAATGTGTGGTACTCAGATGACGTCAGCAGAGTAGGCGGACCCATCTGTGGGTCTCTCAATACATATGATTCTTGATTACACAGCTCGTGTAGTGTAAATGCCGCAGTTGCCATACTATGCGACCATCAAGCTAACTTTATCCGGTGGCTTTCTTTAGCATAGACTAAAGCTTGACCCGAGCCAGCGTCTGTTTATCACCGAAGCCTGGTGTAGTCCTGTTAATATTAGCGCTGCGCCTCTAAAATCATCCAAATAGACATGTTCGTTCGGCCCCAGCAGTGCGTCCGTAGCGGATGTACTCAAGCGTGTCCAATTGTCGTATGAGGCTTACGGGCCCCGAAGCCTCCCCGTACGAATCTGACGAATCTGTTGTCCTTTACGCACACAAAGATCCCGGCTTTCACCACACGTTGGTGATCCATGGTGTTACGGACTATATATTGAGCTAACGCAGTCTAAGGCCCAGATTCGTCGAGCTCTTGTCTGGACATTACACATCTTGTATTGAGCTTGTTACGTAATATTATCGTAGGCAGATTTCGTCCCACATCGCCATCAGAGTCCTCGCTGCTTGCTGCCTATGTCTTGTGTGGTTATCTCAACAACCCCTTTCACTGATTATTTCAATGGTGAGAATGTCTGCGCGCTTTACAGGTTCTCGAGTTTTATAAATTAATATACAAACAATGTGTCGTCGTCTGCACCGCTGTCAACCAGAGTCACGATTTGAATCAACCACGCATTGTATACCGGTCATGTTTTCTACGTGCTGCCCTGATCATTTGCTGAGAGATCAGATCAAACAACCTTGCGATTAAACTTGAGCGCTTGAAGCTCGCTGCAGCGACTGAGGAGCTGCCGGATACGTTATTTTGCGGACAAATCTTCTTGGTAATCATGAACTCGGAGAGGACAGAACGCAGAAGGGCTAACGCTTACTAGGGACCACACAGTGAGCAGTCTCTGTAGCCAATCCGATAGAGATGTAGAGACAGTGGCCCATCAGCAACCTTTACGACCGACCCGCGGACAGGAGTAGTTGAATAAATTAGCAGAACGCGATGTACAAAACTTCGATCAAGTATGAGAGCTTGTGATCTGTACAGTTTTTCATTGAGTGATAGAGCGACCGTGGATGACATTGACAAGAGACATTGACGTTATCTCTACAGGGCTACTACAGACCATCAATCAGCTCGAGGTCAGCAATTGTAATATTCAAAGTCCGTCAGGTACCGACGACGACCTCCTATAACATATAGCCAATAGATAGTAATACTAGGGCGTCTTCTGAGGTGCAAAAATCTCATAAGACTTGGAGGGATTGTTCATCGTGCACTGATTATATGTCACATTGTAAATTCGTGTATGTGCTTGCCGTACGTTCCACGTGCCAGACATTCCAGATCGGAGCCTTGGGGTAGCGCAAAAAACGAGATCGCTGTGTGGGGCAACTTGATATCCCATCCACTCACTTCTCCCGTGAAAATAGAAAATAAGGCGTGCATTTCTCCACTACTTTATCTGTAACATTAAAGACGTGTTCACCAATGTGAATCCATATATGATATTATACACCATCAAGCTCCTTTGCATCGGCATGTATGATGCGAATGGCACGTGTCTGGCCTGCAGATGTGAAAGTAACGCTAAGCTTTTTTGAATACACGATACGGCTTGTAACGCCAATTTGAGCTTTGAGACAACATGTCTGCGACATGGATTGCGTTTGCGGTCAAGCTTGAGATCCAAACTCCGACGTCTCGTTACTCTCACACGTAGAAATCGAAGCGATGCAGAGCCAAACCCCGGTGGGCCGTGTAAAGACCCTGAAGTGTCTGAGCCAGTTGAATCATCGCTTGCTGCATGTAAGTTCAGCAGGAAACGATTCGCCAAGAGAGAGGGCTTCACATGTATATAGTAAGGCTTAACGAGATGACAAATCAATATTTACCAGCGTCACAATAAGCGTTGAAGCGGGGGAGAACTCCTGGGTCAAGCATCACAAAATGGCATGTCAAACATTGTCACGAAGAAACTCACGGGGTTTATAGGTAGCCATCTGGGCAAGCGTTCAAGGCCAAACAGTGCACTAATGATTCATTGAGCTCTGACGATGGTTGAGTCGCGGAATAAGTGAATACGTACGTAAAAAAGAGCGTGCCTATCGGAAGTTACGGTCAGGACAATTCACGGGAGATTATGAGAGAGGACTAACCATCGACGAGCATGCACTTCTGGAGCCTTCCAGGCTGCCTTGTATTTGCCCCCAACGCGGGGAGTTCGGCGTTCCCAGTTATATATAGGGTCTTCCATGTAACTGCTAAGGTCATTATATCGGATATTATTGCACACCCTCGCGTAAGGAATGCCACTTGTAGCGGGTTTCAGTCATGTCATATTCTAGGAACCACAGAAGCTTACATCTATACAGGGTCGATGAGTCGAGTGAATTCCAGATAGGATCACGACTTACATTGCTGACTCCTTTGGAGACTCGTTTATAAAAGTGAGGCACCCATCTCCGAATACATATCTTGATAGGTTGTACTTAGTCTCTGTCAGACTATGGCGAGGTCAAGAGGTGTATGCAACGTTACCAGATTCGTAATAACCGGAACAATACCGTAAGGCTAAGATGGCCACGGTGATTGCCCACCCCAGAGATTGAGACATAGAGTGTGGAGGCATTTTGACCATTGCCCTAGCTCGCATCGCTGATAGGACTACAACGAGTGTCAGCGCCCCCACATGGTACGAGTTGTTTGCAAGCTCACGGGCTATTTCGAAGAAGCATATAACGTTTATCACCTCTGAGAGGACGGTGAGTGCTTCGCAGCTATTGTTTCGTAAGAGATGGAGCCTTGACATTGACTTGCAGAAAGTCATACGAACCTCTACAAAACAGAGTTCATTTTTTCGAAAAATAAACAAAGTGCCATGATGGAGTTACCTGTTGATTGGTTGGTAGCTGGATGATGACAACTTGCAGCAGCATTGACCACCGAATGCATAGGAGTAAGACCCTGGAAGGGCGTAGCTTCTGCTTCCATACACGCTCCACTTCCTGATCCAGAGTTATGATATATTCATATATCACAAGGGCTTGCAAGAACGAGCGTAAACGAACATTGCTTAAGACGTCTCAGTCATACTGTACCTGTGGGCAGCAGTTGTTATCCAAAAGCCCGTAAGACTACAAAAAAAGTTAGCGAATGTCCATTGAACGCAGAGATGAAGCCAAATCTTACTCTAACCACTGGTCGTGAATGGATTCAGACATGAGGAGAAGATTGAGATCAGGCTGAAGGATGGACGTCGATGGGTGCTTGAATCAAGTGTTCTTATATGAACCACGAGGTGCGTCTAGTTATCCATGCACTGCAAAGATCACGACCTAGTCCGACGAATGGAAGTAGGCGAAGGTAGTACGGCATTCTGCATGGAGCAAAGCCCCATATGTCCTGTATATGGAAGAAGGAACGAACGGCGAGCACCACGCAAGTGGGAAGGAATGGGCAGTGCGCCTTAGATCGAAGCAGCAGTGCACAGCTCTACAACAACATTCGGGAAATGAATATCACGAAATGCTGAAGTGCTTATCAATGGTCCGCTCCTCTTGATTGAGGATTCCAGGTACAGGGACCTCCTCACATATTCCGGAGGAATATATGACACACCGTGTCTTCGCTCGTTCGCAGAAAACAAGGGTCGACCTGGTCACACCATTGGGGTTCTGTGTGATGACGATGGCTGCTCTTCCATTTATCCCCATAGAAGGCTGCAAAAGCAGTGAGCTTCGGCGTTATCGCGTGAGATCGAATGAGTACCGTTTGGCATCATAGGTATCAAGATGGAAACATTTCGCAGGACAGAACCCAAGGATCACCTGTCTCCCGTGCGCAGACGGCTAGCCGCTGGTATGCCGGATGGGGCAGGACGCCGTGCGTATGTGACAATCGCTGATTTTCGAGAAAGCCTGCGAAGATTTACTACAGGAGATCAGCGACATGTTACGAGGAACGCGAGAGTAGCGTACCTGTATGGGCGACCGCTTTCCCATTCAATTCATTGAATATGGTACCGCCGGCTTGAGGGCGGTGCGCGGTCTGTTTGGCATCACAGCGAAGGATCTGTCAAAGGAAAAAACGAGCACCGGTAGGTGGCTGCACGTTGAAGACTAGTTTGACTACTGCTCGTGGCGTGTAAACCTTGCAAACCGGCGGAGGACTTTGCCCGAAGACACTCAGAGGCGTAAACGCAGCATGAGCTGCAGCTGCTGCAGTGCCCTTCCTCTTCAGGCATTGGGGATGATAGTCTCGTTGTTACATCGATTTCTGTTGGTAGATCGATACATATGAATACACTGTCTCTTGATATAAATCCTGGCATCGCCAAACACTGAAATCTCAATCAGTTATTGAGCTTCGCGCAACCCTCGAAAGAACAAGGCGCACCCGAAACGACGAACACTCAAACCTATGTTCATTAAATCTTTCGTTCCTTTCCTAGGCACCATCTGGTTATAAAAATGTGACATGATACCCTCGACATGCGTGACTGTTAGGTTTGGTCAAGAGGTGTGTCGCGTTTATCGCTATATGGAGTCGAAGACTTATGGTAAGCTGGACGTTCGAGCCCAGAGTCTAAGTGGCACATACCAGCCTATTCGAAGCCCCACCGACATACTTGGCGGTACCCTCGTCTTCGCCCCAGCTCAGTGTGTCTATGAACGCAATTTGTCGCATTCGTTCGGTCAGATCTGTCACATTGCGTAAGAGTGAGGTGGGCGGCGAGGCAAGGGTTATACGCACCGTCAGCATTGCTCGTGCTATGCCACGCCGCTAGGAGCTCAGCTTTTCGCTGAGGCGATGGTACAACGTGATGCTGAGCCGCTGAGAGGCCAGAAAGGCAATATATAAACGTATGGTATGCATCTGCCGGCCTGTGAACACGACCAATCAACACAAGCAGCACTCTCAAACACTGATTCGTACTTCGGTGGCTTATCCACAAGGCCGCCTGCGCTGTGCTGTCCGGCGATCAGGACATACTCCTGCAGCGCTTTCCGATTGAATAACGAGTCTGGGGACATAATCAATTGTCAATGCGGTGGCGGATCGTGAATGTCTCGCACCATCAACATCATCCCACGCATGCTCAAACATCTTCCCCTTCATGAACCGCCGCTCCAGCTGTGTCAAGGCCCAAGAATCCCTCCACCAGCGCGACACATCCGCCGACCCACCAGCTGTAGCAGCCATCGACAAGTTTATTTGTGCGACCCTTGAACCCGCCGAGTTCGATGTCCAAGCCTTGCATTTGAGTCAGCCAGCGCAGGAGCGATGTGTAGTTGATGGTTGGACATGGAAGACCCTTGAAAGGATAGTAGGTCTTGATGTAAGGCTGAAGGAGGATCCAGGAAGCCGTGGCACAAAACGTTGTATCCTCCATGGGCTTCACCGAGGGGCGGACGAGGGGCGGACGAGTCTCTTACCTCGCCGTCTGAAAACTACTATCAATAACGATTACAGCGAAGCGTAGGCGGTGAATAACACAGGCGACTCACACACTCACCATTGGCGAGCGCCCAGTCAGGGAATGACGCGCTTCCGAATCCACCTTCATATGTTTGGCAGCTGGCAATGAACTCTGGTGTGCCGTTGACGAGCTCTGGTGTCAGGATATCCAGGAGTGTAGCCACGGTCAAGAGACAATATATTCCCCTGAAGAATTGGAACCAATAATGAGAATTCGCAGTTAGCATTCAGTACTCAGTACTCAGTACGTACCGAACATCTACTTCCCCATGGTGCGACACAAGAAACGATCCGTCGGCACTGTTTTTCAAGGACATGAAGAAGTCGTACATCTTCTTCCCTGCTAAGATCAGTCTTGGAAGACCGCCACGAAGCGTGTGTATGCTCACCGATCAATCTGATCCCAGCCTCCTTTTTCGCCTTTACGTCCTACTATGGTCAAAGCGCAAATCGAGGCATAAGTTGGAAGTAGGTGGGGGAATTGACCAGGACCGCCGGCGAATCCACCAGACGGATTGCTGTAGGGCCATGATTGTGTCGATGGCTCTTTACATTTTGAGTCCATACCACCTTCCAAAAGATGGACACACACACCTTTGTTTTGTCCGCTCATCCATTCCTACGCCCAAAACACTAAAGCCTTGCAAAGTCCAAAAGAAAAGCCATGGCTGACTCGCATCCTGGGATATGTATCGAGCAGGAAAGCCTTGGATGAGGTTTCTCAAGAGAAACTGTAGATGTGCATCCCGCTGCAAAACGGGTCCATCAGCGGTCCGCTCCTGAGAGGACGCTTTGTGCGCCTCGAGTCTCGCTTGGAGGTCGCGCCTCGGTCTTCGCCTGTAGCTGAGAGGTGGCCGTAGGATATTTATCCTTGGGGTAGGATGTGTTGATGAAGACGGCATCACCGCAGCGCGCGTCGGTAACAAGAAACAAGGAGATGATCAGAGAGAGAGCAAAGGAACAGGTAAGTACCTGCGAAGTCGGAAACAATAATAGCGAGGCGACGTCACGCTTGCCAGAGCTGCCATCACATTTACGGTGACGTGACAGTAACGCGTTCCGTGACGAAGCGCGTTCAATGAAGTCGAAGACCCCGCTTTGGTCTTCCCACCACTTTCTTCTTCGCGAATCTGTACGGTGCTGATTCTCTTTCGGGTGTGTAAGTGCTCTCTGAAGTCTTCCGAACTCTGTAACTCAAGTAAATGTAGACGATGTCTGCTTGGGTTTCCGTCTACCTTCGGGGCGAGGAACTCATCGTCTCCGAGCAAACCCAAAAGCGGGCATATAAGTCAATGAAGGAGGCCTCTCCTATTGATGTGGACATGCTATCTTCAGGTAACAAAGGCTCGCCAATCTACATTGAAAGCGACTCAACTACGTCGGATGAGGAAGTGGACGCCCAGATGGACAATGTCACTCCGGCGACTGATGACCATGTAGGCGACGATGGCGGGCGCGAGAGGGTACTTCCGGGGACAAGGGCACGAGCCAGGAACGCGCTGGCCTGACTCAAGTAGAAGAGGCTGCCGAGGAAGACATGGACGTGAAAGACGAGAGATATTCCTCTCCTCTGGAATACGTAGACCCACCTGCCGTTAACAAGGTCCCGCTGTTCGCCAGGGACACTTCAAGCTCCAGCGAACTAGAACGTCCAGAAGGATCGGGAGCTAAAAGAAACACTGCAGGCGAAAACCCCAATCACACTCTTGCGCGAAGCACGTCAGAGCGTCGCCCAGTCGAGTCTGCAGCACAAGTAGCTGCTCTCCAAGCCGCGTCTCGAGAGCCTACCAAAGAGCTGTCGGCTGGGCCAAGCGACTCGGACTCCGCAGGAGACCGGTCATTTACGGAATCCGAAAAGCCCAATGACCCAACGCGTAAAGTCAACCACAACAACTCTTCGGTCTCGCGGACCCCATCTCCAGTACCACCTTCCCCGTCTCAAAAATCAGCGGATGCGGCGTCTTCCATACACCACACTCCATCCTCGGACGCGAAAGCTATTGAGCCTTCCTCATCGCCATCGCCTACCCCAGACCCTAAAATTGCACCATTCCTCGATCTTGTGCGTCCAAGACCGAAACCAAAAATGAAACTTCCACCAGCCACGCAGCCCCCTCCTGACACGAAAAAGAGACCATTTCCCTTTTCCAATGCGCCAACTACTCGTAGTCAATCGCCAAAGCCTATGCCCAAGCGAAAGGCTCTCGCCCACATACCTGCTTCTCAGCCCGTAGTATCTGCCACTGCACCTGTCCGTGCATCCGCTGGATCTTCCTCCGCTGTTTCACAGCGCGCACTGACGATTGACTCTGAAGATAGCGGGACAGAGAACCCAAAGCACAAGCGCGCAAAAGTGGACGACGACTTCACAGGAGCGTTCAAAGTGCCCGCATCTCAGTCAAAGCCGTTCCGCAGGCCGGCCAAACATCCTGACCACTGGCATACCGATGGCTCGGTCATCCTGTCTTTCCAGAATATTGCGTTCAGACTTCACCGCTCGAGGCTATCGCAGCAGTCTCCTCTATTATCGGAGCTGTTTCATGGGGAGAAGACAGTCGTCCACGGGGGTAATGATGATCTTGAGGTGAAGGCTTGGAGGGAAGGTAATATGGATGGAAAGCCGCTGTTTGTTGTCGAGGGTGTCAGCCCAGAAGACTTTGATAAGATGCTCAAAGCGGCGGACAATGCTATGTAAGTATCTCACCACTCTTCTTCAGAACACTTTTCTCATGAAACTCAACAGCCAATTTGTCTTTCAACCTCCTTCCTTCACCGAGCTATCTTCGATTCTTCGCGCTTCCCTCATGCTCAAGTTCACCTCCCTTTCCACCTTCTCAACCCACGCTCTCACCTCTATGTGGCCATCAACGCTTCCGTCGTACCGTGTCTCCATTGGCGGGCAACGCGACTACGCAGAAGAGACTGTCGTTCTCGCTCGCACATGCGCCTTGCCCTCCCTCCTTAAGCGCGCGTTCTACGAGCTGCTCCGCGCACCAGGCCTCGGGCAGCAGCTAGACGACGAGTTCATGTTTGCAGATGACGACAACGCATGGGCACTTCGCAAGGTTGGACGCACCGATCTTGTGCGCCTCATTCGCACGCGCGAAGAGCTTGCGTCACAATGGGCTCGCGGTGCCGCGCTGCCGCCCGACTCGCGAGACTTCCTCTGTCCTCTGGCGTCCGCGGACGTAATTCAGGCACACCCCGAGCTTGCAGAGTCCTCCCAACAATGCAAGAAAGCAAGGGAGTCGGCTGTCGGTCATTGGAGGGACCTGGTCCTCAACAGCGACCTGTATGTGGAGTATATGAACGATCCTATCGAGGGCTTGGAGAGACTTGCCGAGCTCGCGTGGGAGGAGAAAGGCTTCTGCAAGGGCTGCGTGGATAGCTGGAGGAGAGCGAGTTGGAAGCGACACAGGGAAAAGATTTGGGATAATCTTGATCTGTGGTTGGAGCTGCCTCAGCCAGACGAGAAAACAGATGGTTGAAGGGGAGTCGTGAAATCCTCACGAATTTTCTAACATTTTAATCTCTACGATGACTCGATTAACTGACTAACCCGCTGATGTCGTCTTTCTTGGTCAAATCTAGTACACCATGTCACGTATCTCGACTTAATAATCGCTACCCCCCGCATCTGCCATCTGCTACTTACAATTAACCGTGTGAATTCTCAGTCGCAATCAGTCTCATATCGGATGACCTTCTATAACCAACACAAAACAGACTAGGGTTACATACGGACGGTCTAAAGCTACAAAGTTGCCGGGTAAGGTTAGAAATACATGAAAAATGCTGGGAGGAGAAAACAAAACACGCCGAGCTGCAAGAAATACATAATTAAAAATACAATTCCATCGTCTATAACAATCGCAGAGCATATTGATTGAAAGGAATCAGATATCGGCTGGAGGAGTCCTCCTATAAAGACGTATCTCTCATTAATATTTCGCCACCCGGCAGTTTTGTCACTTACGTTCGGAATTCCCGCTCAGTAATAGGCACATAGTTATATCTTGTCGGGAGATCTATGTCATTCTTTGGAACATGGACACGGTTCCAGAATGTTTGGTCTTCAATCCTGTACCAATACATAGCGTTACCGTGAGCATCCTCCAAAGCGACCGTGAGGCGCGTGAAGGTGTCTTGAGCATTGCCTACCTGGACGAGAGCTACCGTGAAACCCCCCACTAAAAAGTTGTAGCAAGATAGAGCATTCCTAAAGCGGATGGAAGAATTTACCTTATTCTGGCCGTTACTGCGCCACCCTTGTCGAGGCCCGAGTACGCGGCGTAATCGAAAACGCGTTGGATCGCCTGCTGCTTTTCTGCTGCCTTATTGCTATAAGTCGTCGGATCTTGGAACGCCACTTGTGCAACATCCCTGACAAAAACCAGCCTAACATCAACACTATTGGTACGGCCATAGATGACTTTGCGGAGAAAGTGAAGACGTCGCGATAATTGGGAAGGAGGGCAGATGGAACATTGTTGAACAACGATACGCTTGTAATGAGGGATGGGTTATTTGACGGCTTCGTTAGCTATAAGACGTAAATGTTAAGCTCATATTACCGGCTGTGTCAATGTGATGAGCTGCCACTGACCTGTGAGCGGAGGAGTACGAAGAGTGAGTGGATGTTTGGTCATCATCTACGAGCAGACAGGTTTTTTATACCATAGATGCTCACAGCAATCCACGCACAGGATTGACCCGTGAACATAAACGGGTAGATGAAATGTGGCGCAAGAATGCTGGTCGCACTTACGAAGCCCAAGTCGACCTTGCATTGCGCAGTCACTCACTGACTTCAACTGGGCAGTGCTAAAGAGTTGGCTTTTTAGGTGAACAATGCTCTAATGTGTTTAGAGGCTGTAAGTGTATGTCAAAATCAGAAGACATGAACCGCTCCGATGCTACAACATCCAAGTGAGTCTTCCAACTTGATCGAGTAAGCAGTAGCGCAAGAAAGTGGAAGAAACGCACCTGTTCATATTCGGCTTGTTTACGCATCGAGTGCTCGCGCAGTGCTTGCACTTTAGCGTTCGTGCATGCAGTAGCGTTCTCAGGGAGTAGCTGCACTGTGCGACACGAGAGTGAATATCATCTGCTAGAGGGTGTGATGACTCGGAAATGTGCTTACCGCGACAGAATAGCTGGAATGCAAGTAGCACAGCACTATATGTATGACATGTGATTTAAGCACGGGAAGACGATCAACTGCTTGCTCAAGAGAGAATCGCCATATTTGTCGTGCTGGATGCGATATCGATGCCTTCTACTTGTGCCGAGAGGCAAGTATTGCTAGTGAGCCGTCGAAACCATGTGGCACCATATGGTTTGCATACTCACTAGCTCTAGCCGAATTAATTGACAAGAGTATAAAGAATTTAATATGTGTTTAGTGGCAGCTCAAAAAGTGGGAAGTTGGTCACTTCAGCCGAGGATTCTGGGCTTTCTCGGCGCTATCGTGACTTGCCATCACTTGACTTCGGCATATGCCGGTACAGCCATCTACCCGGTGGTTGGTCCGCCAGTTGCGCAACCACAACAGTCCCAGCTGGGTCAAAATACAGCGTGCGCTTCCATTACTGCCTCGTGTTTCACTTCGGCAACGCATGGCTGACAGGATTGTACAGCACTTCTAGTCATAGCACAGGAAGCGGCTCCGGACTCGCCACAGTTGTAGACCCATACAAACACTTATATTCGGTCGAGACACTCTGTGGCGAGAATGCTCAACAAGTTTCATCACTCTTTTTGTCTCTTCCTCGCACCAAAAAATGATATCTCGCCTCTATTCAAGGCTTCTCTCATCTATCGATGCCAGAAATAATGCTCATTTCTCCGTCGACTCCAGTGGCAAACCCGTCGTGGATCTTAAATTCGTTGAAGAGCCGTTGGGTCTCCCCGCCTCCGATGGCTATGGCTGGCCTTACTTGGAATTTGGAGAGGCTATTGGTCCGGATAAGCGTTATGTTATACGCCGCAAGCTTGGATGGGGTCAAAGTTCCAGTATTTGGCTTGCGCAGGACAAGAGGTGCGATAGCTGGTCTTTTCGAATAGTCGACTTTGTTAACGTGAATGTGACAGAGAGCAGAATTATGTCGCAATCAAGGCTCTAACGGGCTCGTGTACACCACTCGCTCGCTCCGGTCATCGCTTCGAAGAGCAGGCCCATCGTCGGCTATCACGCCATAACAAACACGCAGGTCATTGTCTAACATCGAAAGCATGCTTTACAATACCCGGAAGAGGTTCGACTGTATCGCATTACTGTTTCGTTACCGATGTCTGTGGGAGAAACCTGGGAGCTATACAGGCTGAGTCAACGGGCGAACGTTTCTCCCTTCCGGATGCCAAACATATCCTCCTACATGTCCTCCGTGGCGTGGCTCACGCTCATCAGTGCGGTGTGATTCACACAGACATCAAGCCAGATAACATCCTTGTCTCAGCAGAGCTATCCACAGAAGACATCGATGCGGTTCTCTCGGCGGATCCTTCGAGACGACACCCCCCGGAGACCTCGATAGATGGCGAAGTTGAAGCCGCGGTATCCCAACCTCTGATATCTTCGTCAAAACTAGATGTCAGTGCGAGTAAGTTTGTTCTGAGCGACTTTGGCTCGGGTACGTCTCTGCTAGCTGTGGCCATTCTTCTTAAGCCCCCCTAATGATATCCTTTCCAGCTTGGCCTCTTCAAACCCACGACCCCGCGACAATTACTGCGCTAGCATATCGCGCACCGGAAGTCATCCTCGGGCAGCCTTGGAACGAGAAAGTCGATATCTGGTCCTTTGGCTGTCTCGTGAGTGTCATGGTGGTTCATGTGAACCAGTGATGAGCCAGCCCCTCGCTGATGAGGTCATGCAAGGTCTTCGAGCTGCTCATTGGGCCTCCACTATTTCAAGTCAGAAGACACGACTATCTGAACCTCGAGCCACTGGAGAACGTTCTCTATCAGATGATGGTATACCTCGAAGAGGAATTCGACCTGGAAAATATCCAAAAGAACGAGATGTTTCACAAATACTTCACTGACAATGGTCTGTGCAACGAACAAATGATACAAACAGTAATAATACTAACAGTAAAACTTTCAAGGCGTCATGGTCAAGAATCCCGGTCCCCTGGAATGGAGCTTGGAAACAGCAATCAGAACATTTCATTTTTTAGACGAAGATGATATTGGTCCAACAGTAAGATTTATCAAGAGGTGTCTCAGGTTGGATCCCAGGGAGAGGGCATCAGCAGACACATTACTAACCGATCCATGGTTTCACGACATCGAGTAAGAGCTTTTTTGAAACTGTGGATTGTCTCAAACGCTACGCATTTCATGAGCACCAGGATTTCTTAACCATCTATGTTAATACAGTGTCAAATTTATACCTAAAAACGAGTCCTCCGTAACATCTCGTAGAGATACTTAGACGCCTTTTCCGGCATCTTCCGGAGAGGCCAGTCACGCTGAAGCGATAGTGCCAGTCAGGGGGCCAGCACCAGCGCGAGCCGAGCGGCGGTAGGGGGGCCAGCACGTGTGCCTCGCATATCACCTTGTGTGAAGCGCCCGTTGGTGCGTCCAGACGCCGTAAAGCACTCTCTTTATCGTTTATGTAGCATAAACAGCCCCTTTGCTCCAGTATACAGTGCATAGCTAGCTCGTCAGTAAACATTCATCTCAAATACAACCAAATTACTGTCTTACACCCACAGCAGTAGACATGAACATCGCAGACCTCCGATGGGCGCCTATATGGGATGGGTATGAGCCAGACACCATGCGAAGGCTAACGTTGCTTTCGGGCCAATTGTACCGCTCATATTTCGATGGAACTATGTTTTTGTTACATTTTCAACCTTACACCCGAGTGTTTATGTAGCAGCTGCTTGAAGCAAGGAGGGTAACTGCTCGGTAGTGCTCGAGGTCCTAGTCACGTGGGGTCGCTACCCCCCTCGCATAAGGTGATATGGGCGCTCGCATTAGTGCAGGCCCCCTGGTGCCAGTATCCCTCGTCATCAAACTCAACGACTACAAACTGCTTCGCAGGAGAAGTTTGAAGTCAGATTCGGCTGTAAGGCACACAGCTGCGCTCCTTACATTGTTCAACACCGCATCTGACAAGTGGCGGAATCTCTCGGACGGCAAGGCTCTATTCGCCTCGCCAACAAAATTTATCTTTCCAAACGTTTTTAACTCCAGCTCAGGATCATCATGCCCTTCCGGCTATTTAGGCCCTTTTTGTCTCACATACATCATCACAAGCCGCAACCTACGAGCCTCACACGACTGGTAGCTACGCGAGCGCATTCAAACGCTCGCTTCTCCGTCGACACTGAAGGGCAGCGTGCCGTTGACCGCACCTTCGACGAGGAACCCTTGGGACTTCCTGCGTCAAAAGGCTACGGTTGGCCTTACCTCGACTTTGGAGAAGCTATAGGGGGCCTGAAGGACGGTATATCATCCGTCGTAAGCTTGGTTTGGGGCAATCATCAAGCACCTGGATGGCTTATGACCAAGCGTACGACCCCTACGTCACGTCCCAAGCGTTTATTATTACTTATAATATATCAGTGATAACGGATTTGTCGCAATCAAAGTCCTCACTGGCTCCGCCTCCCCCATGTCTATTGCTAACGCAACTTTGAACACTTAGCATATGAACAGATGTCACGCCACCACGCCGTATGCAGAACATTGTCTCGTTTTCACCCAATCCAGTTTACATTGCAAGGGAAAGGTTCAGCAGGTCAACATCACTGCTTCGTGACAGATATCTGTGGACAAAACTTGATGAGCATACAGAACAACATGCCACATGAACGCTTCTCGGTTCAGGACACAAAACACGTCCTCTTTGACATGTACTCCGTGGTATTTCCCATGCACATCAAAGTGGTGTCATTCATACGGACATCAAACCGGACAACATCCTTGTTAGCGCGGAGAGTTACACGAGCGAAGAGATCGATGCCATACTTGTGGGCGAGCCTCCAAGACGGCATCCAATAGAGACTTCGATGGATGGTAATGTAGAGGTCGCAGTCTCGCAGCCTTTGATACTTCCTATCGAGAGCACAATACAATCTCATAAGTTTCGTTCTGGCGGATTGGGGATCAGGTGCGTGAGCGAACCGCATGTTCAAACGATGAATATATCCACTAAAGACATTTCAGCTCTAAATCGCCCTCGTAGTGAATATCACGAGCAGGCTGTGTTAATCACAGCGCCGACATACCGCCCACCGGAGGTTATTCTGGGGCAACCATGGAATGAGAAGGTAGACATCTGGTCCTTCGGCTGCTTGGTAGCCTGTACAATCCATATATCATCACACTCTATCAACCAGCGCTATACAGGTTTTTCGAGCTGATTATTGGACCGCCCGTTGTTTCAATTAGTCAAACAGGAGAAATTCAATTTGGAGCCAGTCGAAAGTGTTCTGCAGCAAATGATGGTATACATGGGGGAACTGTTTCGATCCGAATCGTCTACAGAAAAATGAGTCATACTACGAGTACTTCGATGATAGAGGTACCGTGACGATCAATCACTTAACCGATACATGACACTCACTTCTTTTGCGTCTAAGGTGTTCTATGGAAGAATCCTCCCCCGTATGACTGGAGCCTCGAGAAAAGTATACGATGCTACCCTTTTGTTGCTGAAGAAGACATAGCACCAATGGTCCAATTTATCAAACGATGCCTTCGTCTTCATCCTGGTGATCGCCCACCCTCTGCAGACGAGCTCCTCACTGATCCTTGGTTTTCTGGGATTGTATAGATCAGTGTTCACTGCCATGTCTCTCTATAGTTCAATATCTATCTATTTGTGATGTATCCTGCAATGTTCTTCTCGTCACTGTCGGTTGCACTGACGGACCACGGTAAAGGCTCGTGCGGCAGTGGCCCAGAAAATACTATCATTCTGATCATCAAAATTACATAATCCCGCCCCTTACCAAAGAGGGTATTACCCCGCCTTCCACTACCCCCCCCATCATGGGTCGCGTCCTCCTCACGTCCTCTGATCTCGATTTTTCTGTTCGAGCCGTTGTTTTCCCATTCAATTAGGAAGTTGACGCGAAATGCCGCGTGTAAGTGCGTACCATACTCAGTCATCGTCACTTACACCCCCGCCTTTGTCAGGACGCCATTCGCATCAAGCGCGAGCGAGCCATGTCGCCAGACCTCTTGGCACAATCTGCTCCACCTAGCAAAAAGAAAAGATCTCGAAATCGCAATGCTTCACGCTTGTCGACCGCCGCAAGACATACTCGTGCGCACGACTTGGATCCCCAGCCAGACTGCCCAGTCTGCCATTCCCAAAGCGCGCCCGAGAAAGTGAAGACAGAGTCTACCGTTGTTCGCCACACTCGCGCTCATGACACAGCTCCTCACACGAACTGTGACACGTGTCGTCTGGCCGTTATCTCTACGCCACCCGTGTTGGAACCTCGTCAACGAGAACACCCCTCGAGACCAGCTTCGTCTAAGCGTAGCCACGGAAATCGGCGCTGCTCTGTTTCACCAACACCTTCGCTCGGCCATGAGCCTCTATCTTCTGAAGCTGATCTTGGTCCTTTGACACCTCTTCCCTCGGACGAAGAATGTGCTTTCCGAAGCGCAGTCAAAGAAGAGCTGTCGATGAATCATCCCGCTGTGCTTTCTCCAGCTCGCTTTCTCATATCCGCGACTTCATTTCTCAGCGATACAAGACCCGTAGCTCTCCAGCGGTAATGACACACAACCGCATATAGTCAACAATTTCGCACGAACCGAAGTCAAACAGCCGCCAATCCCTTAGCTTCGTCCTTGCCAGACGCAAATCGCTTGTCTCATCCCGCCATCTGCTCGAATCTTGAAACTAGCTCTGCGGCTTCTGCTTCAACCTTACCAGCCACGTCTCGTCTTTTTGTCGCAGAATCTCCATCTCAGTGGAGTAGCCTATCAACAGGAGTCCCTGTCCACACGCCTTGCCGACAGCTTGCTACCTCCTCTGGGATGTCTTCTGCCACTTCATCCGCATTCCAGGCTCCGACAGTCCCAACCGATACTCGATTACATAAGAAAACCCCGGCTTTACCGCCCAGACTGAAGCACAAGGCCCTGAAGACTCCACAAACACCCTCGAGCCCTGTTCCTTCATGCTCTGCTATATCTGGCACGATTTATGACCGGACGTTTCAATCTGCTACCGGTAGATGCTTCACTTACAAGCCCCCCGATGGACTCTCTCTGTGCTCAGCTCGTTCGACGACTCTGGTACAACGAGAACACTCTGCCACCAATCTCTCTCAACCAAATCTGCTTTTTTTATCAAGACTCACCAGCTCTCTGCTACGAACGGACTGGAAGAGCGGTTTCAAATACTTCGGCTATCCGCCCCGAAAATCGAGCCACCGTCGTCTCGGACCCTAGGAAAACGCTCTTCGCACCACAACAACTGGACACACCTTCGGCATGTCTTCCTTTGGTCAGTCTAATACGCACAAAAACGACATCTGGTCGAGACGTGAACCCACCTTCGGGGATTTTCCAATACTGGGTCTCCGATTTCAGCCATTCAAGCGGTGCTTCTGGCCCCCAGAAAGTGGATTCTTCCACCAGACCTGCTTGTATGCGCCTCGTCCATCAGCCTGTTGACACAAGCTCACTAACAGCACGATGCTTAGGGCATTCCCAATCCCATTGTACGACTCTTTTGCTCATGCATCACGACGCAAGGCGTGCAAGAAGAACGACGGGTGCTCTGCATCAACCTGTAGCTCCGGCGTCCGGCAACGCTGTCAACCTGGACCATTCTGGGCGAACAGAAGTGGGCACCTTTGGCCGCCCTTCCTCACCCCAAGTGGCGTTCATACAACATGACTACCGTGCCCCACCGGCGAAGACACCAGCTCTGGCCCCCGGCTCTAGTCGACCCCATCAAATGCGAGGCGATAACTCCTATACTTCCTGCGGCGGCATCCGCGCTTCCTGCTGGTACTCGGAAAATAAATATCATTACATATTCAAACCCTCCTCACTCTCGACCATCCACTTCTAGCCTTGCACCGAGCTCTCCCTTGTCTGGTCCTGGAGTCCCTGGCCGTCTCACCTGCAACGATGTTACACCAAGGTCGCGACGTGGATGCGGAATCACGCAGACTCCTCCTGCTCATCTTTTCTGGCCAAGAGAATCGATGCTTCATTTGCGAACAACACAGTACAGCCGGCTTTAACGGGTGCAAAACGTCCGCTCGCCATCTTGTCCCGGCGGTGACTCACCTTCTCAGCTTGATCCTCTCGAGCCACGTCGCCGTCTCCCAATGGGCTGCTGAGCGTCTCATGCACTGCGCTTCGGCAGAAACTTCCCAACCAGCGCGGATCTGGATCTCTCTGCAGCACGACAGCCGACCAAGGATGAGACACCCTCCGCAAGTGCTTTCGCCGGCGGCCCAAAACCTAATTCAAGGCGCGCTCAAGATCAAAGCGGAGGCGGCCGAACGCTCAGATCCCTTCAGCAAGCCCGCGGAAGCCGAAGCGCAATGATTCAAAGGCAAAGACGCTCAGACTGACGCACAGCTCTGAAGACGGTCGGTCACGCTCTCGCTGCGGGCTCGAGCTAATTGTGCGGGGTGCTGATCACCGTGTGAATACCAGAACCTCTCATCATCGCCGTCAAACGCAGACCACAAGCACCCCGTGTAGCTGATGCGGAAGTAAATAATGCCAAGGTTTCGGGCGGGAAGGCTTCGGTCGGGAATGACAAGGCATCCACGTCTGGCGGTGAGCGTTGATTTCTGGCTGGTGCGTGTGGTCGCAGCGACTGACGAAATCTGCGCGAAGGCTCTAAGAAGAAGCGGGCTCCGAGGCCGGCGAACAAGAAGGTCAAGAAGGAGATGACGCGCCTGCGGTCGACCTGTCCAATGACAATAAACCAAAAAAGGCACAAAGGCTAGGAAGAAGAGCGCTGCAGCAGTCAACGTCAAGTGCAACGTCGACGCTGTTCCTGATAGTTGCGCGTCGAGCAAAGCGGAAGCACAAGGGAACAAGAAGAAGACCGCAAAGGCCCCTAGGAAACCCCGGAAGAAGGCACAGCCCAAGGCTGAAGAGAAACCGCAAGCTACCGTGCCGGACGCTGCTGAGACCGAGCCCATCAACGAATGGGAGGCCTTGTGGTCTGGTCCCGTCGTCGCTGTTCCCCTGTCCCGCGCCTTGGACGCCGTCGGCCCAGTCAAGTGAGGGCGCAGGTTTAGAGAGCGGGCGAACAAGGTTCTGTCCAACAGATGCCACTGAACATCCCTGTGATAGCGCCACCGAGAAGGAGGTGGCCGAACCCGCGCTGATGCATCCGCCGCGCCAGTTTGCGTATGATCTGGGGTCGCTGATGGCCCTCCAAGGGTTCGAGTGGGACGCGGACGGGTTCGCCGCGATGGAGCTCAGTGCGTTACCATGGCTGGCGTCAACGGGTGGCGCGCAGGACCCGTCACTGGTGGGGTGTTTGCGTTTGCTCGTCGCCTGGGTATGCTGACGATGGCTAGGTCTGGCCGAGCCGGGAGCAGAGCGAACCGATGGCGGGCCTGACTTCAGCCCGCCTTGCTACGACCACGCTGGGTATGCGTCCGCTCAGTTTGCTAGCCGACTTGGCCGCCACTCCCATCGATGTGGCCATGCAGATGTAGAGTGCGTGCTTCTACTGGTGTCTTACCGTTCAGCTTAACACGGTCTTTCCTAGTTAGTGGATAGTGTTGCTAAGCAATAGATCATTAGCAAAGCGTGATTACAGCATAAGAAAGTATATACTTGATGAGTTTGAATCTGTGAGATCGCCGTCAGAGGAAGTGCTAAAGCTGCAGATCATATTCTCAGGCCCTTGTGGGTGTGGCGAGCAAGTGACGAGGGCAAGCGCCGAGTTTGAGGACGATGTTGAGCCTGCTGAGACATGCAAGCAGTACGTGCACACAACACAATAGACGAACAGCTGCCTTGTTGACCATCTGTGCGCGGCTGGTGGTGGACAACGACAGCGCTGCTGACGGCGCCTCGGGCGGGCGTCCAGGCCGGATGTGCACAGGACGCCGGTGTGGGTGTCGATCAGGATCTGGTGATCGCACCGCAGGCCGTCTCCGAGCGGCCGGTGTGTGCGCCCGCGAGTGCGACAGAGTCTGTGCTCGTCTGCTGCGACCATTCACGAGCACGACACAGGCTGTGTGAGGGGAATGGACACAGTCGGTGCTGCCGGTGAGTGCCGGGCGAGGCGGGCAGGCTTGGAGACTGGTCGGCTGGCGCTCGGGAGCGAAGAAGAGATCAGTGATGGGAAGGACATTGAGGAGGACGAGGCTGTGCGATACAGTCGCGTGGTTGATGGGGGATGGAGTTCTGGCAATGCGGCTGGCGTTGGCGGACGGGCTCGGTTGGGGGACCGCGGCGGGAGAGATACCGGTTTAGACGACAAGGTGCTCTGGTGGCGTTGTTTCAGGCTTCCACATCCCCTGTCCCTACACATCGTGATTACGGGCGATCATACTTTGCTGATCACAGTGGCTACCGACCATTTCCTGGACATGGGCATCGCCTCCCTTCCTTTTTTGTCTCCCTCCTCCATCTGCTCTCTCGACCATGGGATTCACTCGCCAGGCGACCCTTCCACGCCAACCATGCACCCTTCGAGGACAGGCAAGACGACCCCCTTGCGAAGGTCCTTCTTCCCCCACCAAACGAGTCCCCCGAGCAGCGGGCCTACCGCGAGCAGCAGCAGCGCGAAGCGACGCGGGTGTCGGTCGAAATCGACGAGCGCATCCAGGAGGACAGGAAAGCGTATGAGCGTAGAAAGAAGGCGGTCAAGATACTGCTCCTAGGTGCGTCCCTCGCTATCCTCTTAGCTTAGCACATTGGTACGATTACGCCATCCCGTTTGCGCAGGCCAAGCCGAGTCTGGCAAGAGTACAACTCTCAAGAGTGAGTGATCGCTGTCTCGCTCCATCCCCCGGGTCTGTCTGAGTCCAGCTCAGACTTCCAACTGGCCTTCACGCCCTCGCATTTCCGCAACGAACGCCTCGCATGGCGGACCATCATTCAGCTTAACCTTATACGGTAACGTGTCTCCGCCCACGTCCTTACGTCTTCCTACCACGACATGCGCGCGCGGGACCGCGGATCCCCGCTGCGTTCACATCAACAAACTCGTTGCTGACAACCGGCGGCGAGCACCACTTTGTCATCATTCCCGAACAGCTCGGTTTTACGATCTCAGAGTCGCCTATCTTAGCTGTGCGGCGGCGTGCGTCGTTACACTGGGCCCAACGAGGGATCCTGGGTCCACGCGCCTCGTATGCGACATCCCTGGTCATGTCTTGGTCTGGACTTGACGACCCTAGCATTTGCGCATCTGCGGCGCGCTGCATTCGCGCCGTCCGCGCAGCGGACATAGCAGTGAATCGAACGTGTTACGGCAGCCGAGCTTCGGGGAGTGATCTTATCACCGGCTCATTTCCAGTCGTGACGAAAGACGACGCACGGATTCGCCACAACTGAGGAAAGGATGGTGTTTTCGCTTCCCGTATCCCGAGCAGCGGGATGCAGCTGACACTTCATCTGTCACTGCGGCTCCCACTGAGTCTATTCACTGCCGTTACTTAAATCAATCTACTTCTACTATCTGCTCATTGATCATGATCTGACCATTCTGCATCTTTAGGTCGCTGAAGACGCTACTGGAGGTAATGCAGGAGGAAATGGCGGCGCCGACCGAAGCACCCCAGCCACAACCTCAGCCCCAGCCGATGTCCGAAAAAGCGAGAGGCAAGCTTCCGATGGGAGCGCCCGTTCCTCTCGGTGTCGTAAACGGGATTAGTGCAGGCCACAAAACCACCGCCGTCCGCGACGCGGTCCGTACGCTTCAGCACGCAGCCACAAAAACTCTGCGCCATTGACCGAGCGTGCACCGGCGCGCGCGGCTTGCGGCTCCTCCCCCGCTGCTCTCGATCGAGGCGGAGCTCACGCGCAAGTTGTTCCCCGAGCTCGCGGCGAGCGTGAGCCCGCCGGGCACCGGGCCGCACCGTCGCCCGTGCCTGGCTTGCCCGGCGTCAAAGAAGTCTGCGTGCGCGCAGGCAACGGGTGGAAAGAGGTGTTGATCGCGCTGCTGCAGAAGGAGAAGCGCGGGAAGGGCGGGGCGTCTGCGACGGACGAACTTACGTCCGTGCTCGATGCATGCAGAGACGACATCATCAGCATGTGGGAGGACCAGGCGGTCAAGGCGATGATGAGGAGACGCAATGTCAGGCTGCAGGACAGTGCCTGGATTGTGAGTCTTGCTAATTCTCTGTGGCGACTATGGCTCTGACGCAGTCTAGTTTCCTGAACGATGCCGCACGCGTCGCTTCCTCTGCTACGAACCAACCGACGGTATGTAATGTATATTCGGGCTATTACTGCGGTGCTTAATAATGCTTCGGTGACCAGATGATATCGTCCGAGCCCGCCTGCGAACCCTTGGTGTTGAGGAACATCGTTTTTACCCCTTGAAAGCGGTGGGTACAAAAGTTTTTGCTTCTCACCGGGCTCTTGCTTACATCCGACGTTCAGGTGCATCCGGATCTGAGTGGTATATCTATGATGTGGGCGGGAACCGAAGCATGGTCAGTTGCAAGACATTTGATGGGGATTTTAGCTGACCATGTGCAGCGGCCACACTGGATACCGTACTTCGATGATGTACAAGCAATCATTTTTTCTGGCGCCGCTTGCGTTCAACTTGATGCTTGAGGAAGATGCAAAGGTCAACAGACTGGTATGTCGTAACGCGCTCACATCTCATGTCCAGGAGAACAGGAGGCTGACTGCGCGACCATGATACCTGTAGGAGGATTCCATAACGCTCTGGCGTGAAATCTGCCAAAATCCACTGCTGGAGGGCGCCACGCTCATCCTGTTTTTCAACAAGGCAAGCTCTGTTCACCCTGTTTTTAACCGTGATGTGATGTTCATGATAGACTCGCGTCACTTGCTTTAGATGGACATCCTCCAGGCAACGCTTGCCGCCGGCATCAAGGTACAGAAGTATGTACCAAGCTATGGAGATCAGCCAAACGACGTCACCCATGTCGTGAAATGTAAGCCTCCGTCATCATAGGACGTCGACTTGAGTCTGACATACCGTACGTGGTTGCACAGACTTCCGTGACAAGTTCAAGGGATACCATGTGCGTTGCTCCGATCGCGGGTACGCTTGAATGACATCTGACCGTCTCCCACAGAAGCGATTGTCGCGCAAGCCCCGCCCCTTCTACTGCCACGAGACCTCCGTTATTGTACGTTACCTGATGTCCCGTCGTTCTGAATCATGTCTGCTGACGCTCTCGCACGTAGGGATACACGCGCGACGGCCGTCATCCTCGTTGGCGTCCGGGAAGGCATCCTTCGGGCGCACCTGCAAAGCGTCAACGTTATCTAGAAGACGAAAACTCCTTGACGAACAAGATCTCGAGATACCTCTTTCCTGTATTTATGCTTCGCCGTCGTTTCCATGGATCCCCGTTTCCAGCTCGAATCATCTCTCGATCATCCATGACAATGCTGACCCACAGCCATACCATACACATTTGTATTTCATTAGAGAAATATACCCGTTACGTAGGAACGGCTAGTTTTTCCGAATGTCTTTTTTGATTATCTTATACCGTGACCATCATGTCCATATCCTTTACGATTCGTTTGCGATGATAAATTACATGTAGCTAGGGTACGCCACAATGACACTTTAGACTAGTCTCTGCGTTCCTTGAATAGAAAGTTGTGCTCCACGACTGACCTTGACGAACAACATGCATATGTCCAGGGTCTTGCCGGCAGCAATCTAAACATAACTCCGACGGTTCTATGATCGTATGGCGTTGTACCATTATATACACTAAATGTAAGTCCAATCCTCAAACTTCAAGATGGGCCGTGCTGTTCGATACCATCGTTGTCAGCCTGCGATACAGAACATTCTGAGCACACTCACTGG
The DNA here is from genome assembly GCA_035772785.1 of Phlebiopsis flavidoalba. Taxonomy (NCBI): domain Eukaryota; kingdom Fungi; phylum Basidiomycota; class Agaricomycetes; order Polyporales; family Phanerochaetaceae; genus Phlebiopsis; species Phlebiopsis flavidoalba. Next base: position 234,261 of record JAOCPU010000043.1, on the reverse strand, counting down.
AACAGATCCGTAAGATTCAAATCCTTTCCCACTCCCTAGCGATCTCATCTATCATTACAGTCATTCGCTGGCGTGATTCTTTGTGGCTAAAAATGCAAGCGATGGGATTTACAGGTATCACATCCAGTGGTTGATGTGTGCAACCGCCATTGACAACACTCTCGAAGCTCACTCGTCCGGCCCGCCTATCTCGACTGCCTGGAAATGAAAATGAACGAAAATAAGAGATCACTTAAACACCCTCAAAATGCGCCCACTTTCTCCAGAGTCAGGAATTCACCCTTTAAACCGGTCACATAGGGATACTCTTTCGGCGGGCAAAGACGCCGCTACTTCTTCGTTAACTCTCCACACCATTACTCCGCAAGTGCTCTTTGGACTGGTCTCTCTTAAGTCCCCGATAGTTTTCAGTCTCTTGTTTGTTCATAGATACTGGGTATATAATACAATCTGGGATCAATTCACTTATATGTATGAGCATGCGAAAGACCCGGGAACGTCCATACGATGAACAGGCCGAACTAGTTTCTGCGCTTTCTGAACAGGACCTTGGCCTCGCGGTTGGGCGAAGCTGTAGTCGAATACACGGCTGGCTTAGGCAGCTTCCCAGGTTCTTCGAAAGAGACATCATAAGTCAGGACAAGGTACGCCATCATGCTCTTCAACTCGTTTGCCGCAAAGAAACGTCCAGGACTAGACACTAGATCAGATGTGTTTTCGCGAACAAACTGAGAGAACCTACCAGGCGTGCTTCCCGAGACCAAATGGTAGGTATTCAGTACTGGTGTTGACCATTTGGTGCTTAGTGCCTTCTCCGGTTTCATCTCGCATGTTCGAGAATCTCCAAGGGTCGAACTCCCAGGGGTTGTCGTAATACACTCCATCGTGATGGGTCATGGGAGTCGCGGTGCACACGTAGCTTCCTTTGGGCACAAATGTACCATCGGAGAAGGTAAAGTCCTTGAGTGCTTTCCGGTTGAGGAAAAACTACGGCACCATCAGTGTGCGCTCTCGCAAATAACACTAGAACGTACTCAGACCGAGACCAATGAGACGCTGGCATTCCTTCAGGAAGCTGTCAATCTTGCGCATTTTCTGCAGAGACGCTTTGCACCACCCGTCCTGTGCGATGACTGCCTCGACCTCCTCGCGCAGAGGTTGCATGTACTCGGGGTTCGCTGCCAAGTGGAACAATGCATGCGTAAAACTCTACCAAAAGATATCAATACGTGACCATGAAGCTCCAAATCTCAAACGCACCATAGAAGAGGTGTGTGTATGGCCGCAAACCCGACCACCATGACACGAACGGCCAGAGCTCTGTTAGTCTGCTCTTCGGGAATTTCGGCGAGGGAAGCGTCCATTAACCACTGAAGCATGTCATTCTACAACGACGTAAATTGATTAGAAAGAGCAAGGTTTGGGGAGTTGATCACACGTACGGGCTTGTCGGCCCAGTCCTCTCCGTACATTTCCATACATTTTCTCCTCTCTTCGATGAAGGGTGCCAGCAAACTCTCAGCCTTGTCCATGAGCCTGGGTACCCTTGTAATCATCATGTTCATAAGGCTATATGGGGTTTCAGCCCGTCGTCATGGGCAACAGTCAACTGCAGTCGGACTTACGGTTTGAGCGGTTCGGGCGCAATATTCAGCAGAATACCAGTCATGACAACATCAATAGTATACTTGATGCTGATGTCCAAAAAATCGGGATCTCGAACCTAACAGTATCAGTCAAGCACTCTTCCATATATCCCATGAAGGCGACTTCTTACACAGAGGCAATCCAACGAATATGCGGCTACTTGTTCTTGCTACGACTTGCATGATACTGTCCAAAGCGGGTGCCGCAACCCAATCTAAAAAGCACTGAGCTTCGGAACGTCTGAAGAGAGGTGTCGTTGTAACAACATACCGTCGCTTGGAGGTATCACATCCGTGAATGAAGCCCTAATCTCGTCGAAGATGTCATCAGCCAATGCTGATAGGCGATACGAGTCAGCGTCGTCCGAATCACAGGAATGTGATACATGTTGTCGACATCGCGCATTCCCGTAGAGAACTTCAGGTTGAGGCCCTGAGCGGAGAGCAACATCAAAGGTGGTTTGTAGGACCGGCAGAGCCGAGGCATACCTCAACGACTGCTTCGTGGAACGACAGTGCATCATCCGGAGCCCTCCTCAGTTCGTCGATCAATTTAGGGTTTGTCACAATGTATTGCCAGTACCGGCGGTCGCTACCTTGTAGGGCTTTCCACCGTACTGCGATGCTCCAGGTCAGCGGTTGAGAATTCTATAATGGCTTGCCAACACACCTTGGCGTAGCCTTCTTCCAGCACCCCTTTCGCGTCACGTAAGTATCGCAAGGCTCCCAGATATGACAGCAAGGGTGCCGTCGGGCCTACAGTCGGGACGGACTTTCGACAATCTCGCTCGTCAAATGCTGCATCGATGCTTTGAACGGAGCGACTCACCCTCGAGTTCTTGAGCCATTGGGTAGAGATACGCGACAGAACCTAGAAAAACAAAAGCATAAAATGAGGCCGGTATCTCGAAAGCCATGGAGGTAGCGGTGAGTGTATGAGGAGCCATGGGAGCTTCTGTCTGGGTTTTAAGGGCTTCCGAGAAAACATGATCGCGTGGTAAGGCCGGGTGGGAACACAGGTGGGACCAAACTGCCTGATCGCGTGCTGTGCGATCGGGTAGGCATCTCCTTGAATTACCTTTCGCGGCCCGAGAACTGGGCGAGGTTAGCAAACTGTTCTTAGTGACTGCCAGCTTTTGCGATGAATTGGCTGTAAGTTGGTTTTCTGGCGCTGTGTTATTCCAAGACGCACCGATTGGCTGAAACGTTTAAGACGGACTCAGTCCATCAAGCTACCATTCTGACCCGTATTCAGCTGCGACCCCAAACTCAATTGTGAGACCCTTGAGGGGTCGTTGAGGATCGCTGAGATGTAAGAAGAGGGCTGTAACGACCCTGAGCCCTCGGCAGAATTGACAAAGTGATGCTTACAGTAATTGACCCGTAATCCGATACTCCGAACCGAAGTCGATCAAACTGTTTAAACACGAGTTATACTCTTCACAAATGGTTGACACAACTCCATGCATGCTGGCTAACGAAATATCAGAACTTGTATGGGATTTGAGGGGGAGGCCCACGGGTTCGCCATCGTACTATTGCATGCTGGATACTCTACTCTTGTTTCCAGCGCAGCGATAGCCCGGCGTTCCGTTCGCATCGCGAGCTTTCACTGTTCCCTCGGTCTGGGTCGACTGCACGATTTCTGGTTCATCTTCTCTCCCCTGATCACAAAGGCCTACGGACGACGTGTCCTTGCACTTGAATAGATCGAGCAGCCGTGGATCCACGAGCAGGTGGTTCTTGGGCGGTTAGCCGAACGCGCTATTCTCCGCTCAATGCTTCGTGGCTTCTTGGCTCTCACGATACATCGACAAACGCATTCTTCAGGTAATTGATGTATAGGTGATATAACGACGTACACGTTATACTATCTTAACTCGGGGGGAGATGGAAGACTATGGTGACTTGTATCGGCGCGAAAGGCCGCCACGGAGTTCAAGACAAAGTCTCGCATTATAATACTGATAATTCGATGTGATGAGTCATTTATGTTCAGGCGTTCGCTACCAGATTAATTGAACCGACTCACCGGTCATCAAGAAATCGCAGGACAGGCTATGCGATGACTGCAGAGTACGGCGGAGATAATTGCCTCTAACAGTGCTTTGCTGCGACTGTGAACGTTGAACAGTGACGCATAGTACATTGGCGGGATTGAACAAAGTGACAGAGACTCTGCGGGGCTAACATCCACGAACGCCGAGGAAAGTATGATTGCGAACAAGAGAGTGCCCCCGACCTTCATTCATCTATCATCAAAAAGCAACTCAGGATCCAAATCGTGGGAGTGTAAACGAAGGAAGAGAAAGGCCCACCTACAGCTCGGACTAGGTGTCATTGTGGTCAGTTCTGGCCCTTTTACCCTTCTGATCAGGATGCGAGTTCTGCCCTTGCATCCCGCGCTTCCTATCGCGATGCCCCCTATTTCTGTATTCTCCTCGGTCGTGATGACTTGTTCCACCTTGTGTGTCTCGAAAGCTGTATTTTGCGTAGGATGATTCGGCGAGATGGTGATTATGTCGAAGTCGGAAACTGCGGTAGCAGTGCCACCTCCCGCCGGCATCCAAACCCTGTTTGCTTGTGCTTCCATCTCCGCCATGCAATCCCGTCGGAAATGGTCCCGTGTGCTGCGTAGGTGCTGTGGCGGGGCAGGGAATCTATACCACGCAAGTCGGCAATAACCCACGCCAGATGAGAATACAACTGACCTTGTGCACCTATGTGGTTCAGAGCAAGCATCTCGGCGCCAATTTGTTTTGCAAAGAGGCCGGCCATAGCAGGTGTACTATGTCCCTTTTCTACCGCCTTTTCCAAGACGCTCTGCTCGGTTCTATTCTTGCCTGTAGATTGTTGCGGATCAACGTGCGGAGGAATGTAAGCGTCCGTGGCTTCGTGTATCAATAAAGACACAGAGACCGGGAAATTTTCTTTGATGAGCGGGATAAGCGCAGTAGGATCGGAAGTATCTCCTAGGATTACAATTGAGCGAGGAATCAGAGTGAAGGAGGCTTGTACGTTGGAATCTTGGCGTAGGTCAGGGGTAGAAGTCTCGCGTATGACATAACCAATGCAAGGATCTGACTCGTGTCAGTAAACATGTGAGAGAATGCAGCACTCATGAGAGGAATCACCTCTATGTTCTATTGGACCAGCGTCGACCACGATTTGTATACGATTTGAGTGTGTCGGATGGACGACAAATGATTTCCAGAAGCCATCCTGATCACAAGATATATCTGTTCCTGCCTCTTTCGCTAGGGTGAAGACACTCCGCGTCGCTTGCAGGCGCCGAAGCTGTTTGTCCTGGGAAAAGCAATTCATGTACGCAGTACTGGTCTTGCGGAACGTGTGTGCGTCAAAGGTGAAAAACCGTCCGTATGAGTTGGCGGATCCCCGCAGGTCCGTAAATCTGGATTTTTCGGTTGGCGTATTGGCCGCGGAGAGACTGGGGGAGCATGTGAATCACCTCTAAATATCCCTAGAGTATTTCGAAGAAGCGTGATGATACCCATAGTATGGTCGGCTGACCCCCAACGTTCAGTGCGAGTGGCCCAAGCAGGCAGAGCGGAGCTTACCGTGCATATGGGTGATGAATATTCTGTTCAAATCATTGAGCTTCACCCCGTCTAGCATCGCGGTACGGTTGTTGAGCGTATTGCCTAACAGTGCCTTCGGCACAGTCGAACACTGAAAGACCGGTTACATTGACAAAGACCCGTGGAAAGGAAGGGGCTCACTCCACGTTGCTCCTCTCCCCGACACGTCCACTACAAGGCTTGAGCAATTGCGCGTGTCTGTAGGGCCACCGCCACTGGTCGTCCCGAGAAATGTGACGACCATGTTGTGTCGTGGATAGGATAGGTATGACATCTCGCGATGCGTTGAGCTGGAATAATGTCGCAAGGGATGTCGGGTGACAATCTGATTCCAAGAACCGGCTATGGTTCTGAGAGGGGAGAAGCCCCCGAAAATTTGAACGGGTTTGAATATTAAACTGAGTTTCGAGGTCCAGCTCAATGCGTCAATTGGCGGCTCCAGACCGAAATGGTGAATGCGGAATTCTGGCGACTGAGTGTTGAGGACTATGACGCAGCGCGTTGGAGACGTTTATTCACGCCTACTATATTGTGTCTTGGCCGATGACCGAAGAATGTAAGGTCTAAGCAGCACAGAGAAATATGTGACTTGGTCGCGGTGTTATATGAAAATGTACAGGCAGACGCCGGCGGCCAGGGACCCTTAGATTTCGGGGAATGCCGAGCTATCCAAAAAGGCAAGTGCAGTCTTTCAAAAATTGACACTATCTAATACAAATAACGCATTTAGCCATTACAACTCATGGCTCCCAGGATCAAAGCGAGTAGAGTATAGAATGAAGCAATACATATTTCCCTAAGATGAAGCCATTGCTGGGCCATCGAACTGAACGGAAGCGCAGTTCTGGCCACCGTTGGAGCAGTGAGGAATGAGCGACTGAACTGCGCCACCTATTAAATCGGGCGTGAGTACTTAAAAGTTCCGATCCATGTTTCATAGCACAAACGGTGTGACTTACGGTCAACAGTGAGGCTCGGGAAACGTTCAGTCCTACAAGTGAGCTCGAGGTCCTGAGGGCCGGTGGTAGCCGGGAAGCTAATGGGCTTCTTGACAGCAGGCTTCGGGACGGGGACCACCTCGGAGCAATCCACCAAGTCATTGCGGTTATGGCCCAGAACAGCGAGTTTCGAGACTGCGGACTTGAAGCTGTTCGCCATGAAGTCCTCCTCGTTGACAAAGCCCTGCCAGAAAACCAGGCAGTGCGAGGATCGCGAGCGAGGACAAAGTCCGATTGGAGACGCATCTCGCCTGTGTCGTTGCCGCTACCCTTGGGGAGAGGCGACTCGACTTCTCCGACATTGTTACCGGTTCCAGGGAATCCTTTACCCTTCAGTAAAACCTCAAGGAAGACCTGAGAGTCGAAGGTGAAGGGAGTCTGTTCATGTGGTCAGCTGTGTTATCGCCGGATGCCGTATCAAACAAGCTCACAGAGTCAAAGGGGGGGAGCCGCATCGATTGTCTCATCGACCTTGTCAGCTCGCGCAACTGAGTGAGAGGCAAGAAGCGACACGACTTCAAAAGGCGTAAAAGCCCCCAGCGTCCTCGAAGCGCTCAAGAATCTTTGTCACGTCATCCTGAGGCTCAGGGCATGAGGCCGTCAATGGCAGGAATCGTCTTGTTAGGCCGGCCAGCCAGGAATTCGAGGCGGGGTGCACCCTACAACATGTAGGAGTTAGGTTATGTGGTGAGGTGGGTAAGAAGAACGCACGGGACAGTTACTGAGAGCAACGGCGCCAGCAAACTGGACGAGATCCCGGCCGATACAGGGTGTTTGGCGAGGAAGGGAATGAGGTTGTGTGACGGAGTCGTCGATGCCGTTGTTCGCCGCAAAGAGCGGCTCAACGGTGGGGGAAAAGGAGCATCGAGCCATCAGCTCCTCCACCACTGTACAGATATTTCAGAACTACGTATGTCACATTCATATCCGGGTACTCACGCAGACGGGCCCTTGCTGCGAGAAATTGCTACGGCGTCGTCTAGGAGCATCACGTCAGTCGTCGATCAATAACACGGGATAGATCCACTAAAAACGAAATATCAGACGAATCGCCTCATGAGCTACAAAGGATTGTCAGCGTTAGAGGCCACTACGTTCGGGACTCTGATTCACCGTCCTCGCCACAGTCATTCTGGAACACTGTCTTTTGCAGGTCTTCAGCCAGCTGAAAATGTGATGAGAATTATGCCATAAAATATGACCGAAGGAAACTGACAGGGACGAAAGCACAGCAGGCTCCGTTGGAAACGCGAGTACCGTCGGAGCAAACTGTAGGGCCCTTCGAGGGGAGCAGCATTCGCAATGGCGACGAGGGCCACGAAAGAGAGGAGGGTCTTAAAAGCCATGCTAAATGTGCTAGTCGAGGTAAGAGTGCAGAGAACTGGATGTCCTGGAGAATTGAGGTGACTTGCGGCGAGCCTTTATACCTTCAGCCCATACCGCGAAATTATATTTCTATGAAGCGCAACGCCGTTCCCCCAAAATGAGCGCGTCCGCGATGAGTACAGCTTCCATCGGAGCTCACAGGACTGTGAGTGTCTATACCAGTGCCGCCCTCGGCAGAGCTGACGGCGGAGCGAGGTCGCTTGTTCCTTCTACGTGTGTGACAGGTCAGCCAAAACAGTCCTCTTTCAGCCTTCGAGGAGGGACGACTTACCAGAGGGTCACTTTTTGAGCGTGCTCGGGGGACAGTGTGAGCTCGGCACCCAATGACAAGCATCAAGCGGGGTGTCGAAACGAAAAGACTATTATCAATTGCCACTGTTAAAAATCGCCCTGACCGTGCTGCATATTTCCTTTTCTGCTGAGACGTCAATGAATGACTATAAACGGAAGAGATGATAGAGACTTGACCTCACAATCTCATAGACCAAGCAGGCCATAGAATACCGTCCAGACGACCGTGGCTCCGACAAAAGCTTGAATGAGGGGGCTTCTATCTTGGCAATGATCGGTTCATATCCTCCGTCTGGAAAACAAAGGCTGTTTTGGTGGGCTTTGCTCGAGCTATGGATGCCTTGCAGAGAAGTCATCCTCCCACTGCAGCCCCTTGAAATATCCCGTCCGGCCAGAGGGGCATCTTGCGTCAGCAACTCGAGAAGAAGGACTGAATTTCAGCTGGCCCTCGATTCAGTGGAACGGTCGCGTCCCATGGTACGGGTGCGCTCAGGAACCATAGCCACGGTATGCCCTGTGTTGTCCTATGCAGTCTCACGGCCCTCGATGGTGATGTTAAGTGCGCGTGCAGGGGCGAACCTTTTCGTTGAGAGGTCTAGTGTGAGATTCCCATCGGTACCGCCGGTCGAGGTCCACGGTCACGGTAATTGTACCTCCCGGCTTTCCGAAACTTCGGGATATGATGATGATGGCTAGGCACTGGAATCCCGATTTGTTGCTGAACCAATCATATGCATCGCCTGTTAGAATTGCGCCGTTCTGGACGTTTGGGTGTTAGCCCACACGTTATATACAAATCATCATTACCGACAGTCGTTTAGTCCTGGAGGAAAAACTCCCCATTCGACACCTTGCGTGTGCCAAGAGGCGCGCGTGTTCCAGAAGCGGCTACGAGCACAATCGACCGAGTTCATGACATGAACTTGAGCGTATTTGTCGACCGCCGCATAATAGTCATTCCTTCAATCGGCACGAGCAACTTAGAGCAATTCCATATCCAACAATCAAGCAGCGGTCAAACGCGACACCCATGGTGGTGTACCGTTCAGGGTCTCATGAGGGACATCCGACGTGAATTTCCCAGCCGGGGGTAGATGTTGGTCCCGGGATACCAGCGCACCGGTGCCACTACAATCAAGCTGCCCGCTTCACTGGGAGGAACGGGTTACACACGGATCTGGGATAAGTCAGCGTGACAGATTATGGTCAGCTTTTGCACCCATTCAACGGCCTTGTACTGTCCAGTAGCTCCAGTTGCCACGCCTGCTTCGTGTGTCGCTCTTACCATGGCCTTGGATTGACCTGGTCAGGTTCATTGACCCAAACATACCCCCACAACGAGCGATACGAAGTACATTGAACCATAGACACATACCAGATAAATTCGGCGAGGAAGACATTTACTATTAGCAAGTCAACATTAAAATTCTACGCATCGTCGTCAGCTGGATAGCACGACACATATACAAAGTCAAAGACACAAAACACAACGCAAACGACAACTATAGGGTCACAACCCTGAAGGGATCCGACCCTCCGCCTTCCAGTCCACCTAAAACAGCCTGTCGGACTGCCTTGAGGTAGTCGCTCAGCCGGCGCCCGGGCTGGGTCCCAAAGTCGTCGTACAAGCGGTACCGCGAGTCAGCGACGATGTCTGCTAGTTGCAGCGTGTGCTTAAGGTTCCTATTTCCCCAATCGTAGTGAGCAGCTGAGAAAGTGAGAGAGGGCAGGCACTGACTCTGGTATCCGCGAGCGACTTGCGTAGAGCATCGCGTGTAAACGAATGATGAGCTCAGGGATATAAATTTGGCGGATGCGGATGAGTTCGCGGGTGCGTCGGTCGGCTGTGCGGCAGCGTTTAGGCATAGAGACGTGAAATTACGAAAGAGCTGGTTAGACGTACCAGTGTTCCGCTCTTGGTCAGATACCAACCATTCCGTTGTGAGCAGTGAGATGATTTGTTCTCTCGCCTGTTCGACCCCAAGGTCTATAACCGTCGTTAGCTTTGGTCGCCGACGCAACTACAGGCAGTCCTGACCTTGTAATCACTCAACCACGCGGCCCGAGTGTCCTTGGTCATCTGCGGAACCTCCAATGCCTGGCACTCGACCACCCTATCAAGCGCCTCCCAGACCTGGAAGAACTGACGGTAATGAATGTACTCAGTCGAGCGTTCCTCCGGCTCCTTGATCGCGCTCAGCTCCAGCGGCAGCATCTGAAGCACGGACTTGGCGACCTGCACACGACCACAGCCTGCAGCAGTCATGTCAGCCAAATAAATGAGAAGAAAAGAGGGACTTCTCACCAAGGAAATATCGCAGAATGACGTTGGCTTGTTCAAGAGCGGTGTCGTACGTATTTTCCATGAAAGTAGTCCACTCGATGGAGCGGACCAGAAGGAGTTCTGTGTCTGACGCTGGAGGCTGCAGCCCAATGACGGTATGGGAGAAGGGCCCTTCGCCCGGGGCAATATCTGCAAAAGCTGTTCGACACCTATTTCACGGTAGAGTACAAGTTATTGCTCACTGAAAATGCCTTTCTCGATTGTCCGCTCCGCAGTAACGATAGCCACGCGAATCATATCAAGACCATGGTCTCTCGCACGCGTCAACGCTAGTCGACGCTCCGACTTGTCCACAGAGGTTTCGAGGGAAGTCAAGAACATAGCATAGCGCTCAACGGCGTTGTCACCCAAGGCGCCCGCATACATGGCAATGAGATCTCGCTGGCCAGCGGCTTCGAGGACTTGCAGGTAAGACTCGAGAATAACTTGTGTCGCCAAGGGTGGTGGTGACATGTCGATCATCTGGAGGAACAGGCACAAGTGGGCGAAGAAGCGCGTCATGGTTGGGTAGCTGTTAGATGTTCATCATTCATTATAGACACAAGATCTCCAGTAAGATGAAAACACTCACTCCGGCTCTGAAGGATCGTAAGAGCCGTCCCTCAGATTTTTTCGCAAATATTTCCAATAGACCGTCTGTTCTATCCAAGATAATCTGGAGTTGTTGAAGTGTGATACGGGTTGTGTGCTGGGGGTCTGCCCATTTTCAGTACAGTTAGGTGAAGAGAGAGCATACTGACAAAGTACACACCCTTCTTCAACGCCGACATCCGCCAATGATTCTAAGGAATGCACAACTTCTCTCTCCCACTCTTCCTCTTCAGCCTCCTCGTCCATCATCATGTGTGGATCTGGCCCAGGCAGGTCCGTTTCTGAGGGATTTTATCCCAGAAACTCTGCTGGAGACGCGACATCTCTGCGCTCTCCTTTTCTTCACAAACGACGCTGATTTGCGCCCATAGGTGATCAGACCATGTCCGACACGCGGCCTTGAGATGTGATGCCGTCTGTGGGCTTGGAGCGAGTGCGCATACAGGGCGCGTTCTACGGTTGGCAGGTTCGAACGACTATCATGTGATCAAGGACAAGAGCACAGCGGTGATGTGACAGGGACATACGTTGGCGTGCGGGCGCGTGTGCACGTTGACTTCCAAGTTTCCGCCGTTGGTTGCCCTTCCAGGAATCAAAATCCTCCGAGTCGTCCATGGGCGTCTTCGTCTGGGCACCTCGCTTGCTATTGCGCGCCACTGAAACAGCAACGAGCCCCGGATGCTAGCAGCACGCCATGGCTGGTTGACCTTTTTACATAGCTCTATCGCCTCTTCCAGTCTTCCAGCGCGTATATGTGAGTACAGTGCGTATGTCAGTTGTTTCTCTCATGGCTCTGTCTGGATAGTTAGGGTCAGTCCGGACGGAAGTTCGACGTGTACTCACCGCGTCATCCGGTGCTAATGACAGGTTCTCCTGTCGGTTCACTACATCAGGGTCCATGCCGCCCAGCGAAGGTGATTTGCCCATTCGTAGCGACTGCATAAGTTGGTGTTTTGTGAACTTCCAATACCCTGTAGTCGCGTCGACAGAGCTTGGAAATGGAGCTGTGTCATGCAGCCACTCCCGTACGGCAACGAGTTCGGAGAGCATCCGTGAAGCGTACATGATTGCCTGTGCGAGAGTTGAACTTGGCGTGTAGGGGTTTCTCAGCAAGCAGATCCGCGGCGCGTGGGTGTTCCGGCATAGCGGTCTTGCGCATGCTGCGAACTTGAGTATCGGGGACGGTCATCACGGCCCATGTTTACTTACGGCATTACAGCTTGTAATAAGCCCCATGTGTCTCTCTCCATGCGCAAGGCCTCCAGCTCTTCTATTGAGTAACCCCGTCCCCGTTATCCTCAGCCTCTTGTAATCGCTCCTGACACAGCTGGCGAAGTTTGGGCGCAAACCCGGTTTCAGGATCAAGTAGTACGGCCAGGTCATCCTTGTGAGATTGAGAGAGAGAGAGCACCTCCGCGCAGGATGCGTACAAAGAATCGGACATCCCCCTAGCTAGCGTGAGCGAATGTGGGAAGCCTAGTGTAATGGATTATGTTAGACGTGTATACGTCTGCAGTACCGAGTGAGAAAGCAGCAGCAGCAGGTGATGAGAGAAGAGTGGAATGAGATTTGGCCACAGGCGAATGCGGAGAACGTGCAGACACGAGCGTGACGTTAACCGCGAACGTCAACTTAGCGTTACAGTCTCATCACACGCGTTTGTGACAGACATCATTCCCTTCGTCACGCTGACCCGTGACCCTCTTGTTTCCTAGTACTGTCGTCAATTATCTCTATGTCTTTTCTCTCCTACAGGATGCTGAAACATCGAGGCCAAAATTGCGTAAGATCTGTATGTCGTGTAAAATCTACCTCAAACAGCCCATAGAGTTGTCTGTCTATCTCATTTGTTTGGTTCTTCGCTGTTATCTTTCCGAGCCTGTCTCAACTTCGCAAAGCTGATTCAGATGACATGTGCATCCGGGCGTCGGTTTCCCAGGCGTCGCTGAGACACCTTTAAATACGAGTCGCCTCCTGATAGATGAGATCGTGCACCTTTTCTCTTGACGTTATCTTGTGCTAGACCCTATGTCAATTCATTCCGTCAAGCGGTCCCAGTGTCATTTGGCATGGGATAACAGGTGAGTCGAATTTGAGTAAACTCTGTATCAACATCAAAATTTATTCGTATCACGCATTGTAGCATTCCACCCGTGCTTCGGGTGAAATCAGGAGAGACCGTCAGTTTTGACTGCTTGGACGCGTCAAACGGCCAGATCACGCCAGCCACAGTTTCCCGCCTCCACTTTGCGCACCCTTGACATTGCTACGCTTGACCAAAGTAAATGGTCCGATCTACGTTGAGAGCGCCGAGCCGGGAGACACTTTGCAGGTGGACATCCTGGATGTCCAAACCGCGAACTGGGGCTGGACGGGCATCATTCAGGGGGGGTCTTTGGACTTCTAGCAGATGAGTTCTCTGAGGCGTACATCAAGATTTGGGACTTGCACTGAAGGAGAAACACATGCCTGGTTTGACAAGACCAAGGGTATCAAGGTTCCGCTGAGGCCGTTTGCGGGAGAAATGGGCGTGGCTTTGAAAGAGAAAGGTCCACATTCGACCATCCCGCCTTATAGGACAGGTGGAAACGTCGACACAAAAACATCTCACAAAAGGGGCGACCTTGTTTCTACCAATTGAAGTAGAGGGAGCCCTGTTCTCCACCGAACGGTGCCTCGAGGACCGTGAGTACCATATACCGATCTGCTGAGACACAAACTAACTCCTGTCACAGGACGGGCATGCGACCCAAGGCGATGGAGGTGAGACTCAATCGACTTGGTAACAGTCGTCAATTCTAGAAATGTTCTTCTATATAGAGGTATGCGGGACCGCCATCGAAACTCCCATGAAAATCACCGTCGCGCCGCACAGTGATCAAGGATAAACCCTACGTCCACACCCCAACACTTCTCTTTACGCCTCGCGGCTTACTGACGACCCGAATGGGTACTACTGCACCACCGGCATCGGCCCTGGTACGCCATGTCTCATCTTACACCCTCGCGCTTCGCCCCCTCCTATCGACGCTTTTCTAACGCATGTACAGATATTCCGCGAGAGCGGCGCGCGACGCGGTACGACACATGATTGCAGTGCTCGGCGCGGACCACGGGCTGGCGCGCGAGGAAGCCTACGCACTATGTAGCGTTGCGGCAGTGATTGCTACGCATGCACGAGGTGGTGCGTCCCATTCCCACTGACCCGCGTGTTTCCGCTATGCTCAAAGCTGATGTACGATTGTGTAGGTTGATATGCCCAAGTGCTATGTTGTAAGTTCTATTTGAGCCACGATGGGATCTCAAAGCGCTGACTTAATGCGTAGGTTGGGATGATGATGCCCCCAAGTCAATTTTTGGAAATAAGTGGAACTCAAGGAAATGCTAGCCACGCGAGAACTATACCTGTACAAATGGTCAGCAAGTGGCTGCAAATGAAAACTGTGTCTTGTCTAGACATCCTTCCAACGGACAGAGTTCGTGTCACCAGGGAGTTGTGTCAAACAATGCTGGGCCTCGCAGCTTTATGAAGTTTTGTCCGATAAATCTCAGCTGTGTTTCACAGCAGCTTCCCACCAGCCCCATCGGCATAGTACTGACGACAAAGGGATTGCTCAGTGCTCTGTGAGAGGCGATACCAAGCAAAAAGGATTGAGTGGATAAAACTGCACGCCACATCCTTATTATGACTTCGCCAGCGTGATCTTGACAACTCTCGTTGATATTTTATGAATTGTTGTGCCAAGAAAGGTGACGTAATACGACAACAGCCTCGTGTCAAATATGGAATATTACAATGATAACTAATCATCGTAAGATTGGTCCGGTATTGGATGCCTTGCACTTGGGACCTTGTTGCACGTCCAATTGGTGGACGTCTAACCATGAGTATGAGTATTATACAAGAATTTAAAGAAGCGGTGAAATGTAATCACACCTCGCAATTGCATCGTGCAACGCCGTCAGCCATCGTCGCGCTTAGTTTCGACAATTGGGACCGCCACATCGTGCGCACACCCGGTGCACAATCCTTCGCGCGGGCTTCGGCCCAGCTTGTAATCGCTTGCTCGACTCCAACAGCTCCTTCCCAGGTACATGCTCTCAAAGTCTTCTTGAGTGCATCAGTGTACCATATCGCCTTCCATGCGCCGTTGTGGTTGACTCCACGGTATAAACAATGCCTCCTTCCCTCCCAGATGTCCAAAATCGAACATAGGCGGTAGAAACGTAACTCCTCAATCGCCTTTTGACAATCACTCCGGTATGTTGGCCAGGGACCGAAACTGAGTGGCGGTGAGGAGTGATTGAGGTGCTCCTCTGCCTCGACAAGCCAGGATAGTGTCCATGGGCAAACCGCAGACAGAACTTTGCGGCGAGATTCGCGTCCTCGTCCAACACTCCGAACCGGCACGCGACGGCGTAGACGCGAATGGGCTCTGTCTCCATCCATGCCCCTCAGCTCTCCATTCTCCTCCCTCCGCGCCACCCAAACAGATTCAACCCATCCATCTCGTACTTTTTGCGCGGCGTCCTCTATAATGCGCACTACCGACGCGAAGCGTCTTGGAAGTACTTGTTCGAGCGGCGCATAGGCAGGCAGAGGGCGAGCAGGCGGGCCTAGCACACACCGCTGGCTCGGCCAGCCGGACGACTGGCAGCCCGTCTTTCGACATCTGTGCTGATAGGGTTTGGAATCGAGAACATTGTGTCGAAAACGGGCGCGACGCCGAGAAAGGTCCGTAGTTGGTACATTAAGAAGTCCTGGTCATCCGACGAGCGCAGAAATAACGTCGCCTTTGTCGAACGTATAGGAAGGGCAGGTGAGGCCATGCAATGGATCGACCGCTGCCCGTGGGTGCGATGAGGATTCCGGTTTGAAGCGTGCGCTGGGCATTATCATGTCCAATATATACTATTCCTTTACCTTCATATCACACCAACGTGAATGAGTGTGTGTGTGTGCCGAGCTATGGAGTCAGACGCGTTCCATTGGTAGTGCACTTCTATACGATAGATGTGGCGGCGACTCACCACCGAAGCTTCGGACTCCAAGTCAGGCGAATATGCGTCCTCGCTTTCGGACGACCCGCAAGGCGAGCACGTGTGACACCCTCAACTTAATGTCTCCCATGCTCAATCCTCGAGACGAAGATGTACTAATGGTCTAGCCGGGGGGGGGGGGGGGGGGCGTACAAGTATCCGCAATCCAAGGAAATACTACTGTCATAGCGGTCACTTTGGCCTGGTCCACGGTTGGGAGCGAGGAAGAAGCAGACGGAGGAACGACAGTCTAGAGTCCGCCCGAATGGGAGCGAATGCTTCATTAGTGACTGCGGCAACGAAATTGCTTCAGGTCAGGGTGTCAAAGCAAGTTGCAGCAAAATTATTATCGGGGGACAGAGCCATGAAGCGTCAACAACAGGTTGTTTTTGTGTGCATTGAACATGACATTGTTATCACTCTTATATTACCGACTTATATGGCCCCAACATCACTATTTCTTTTCTATCCGTTCTAGGGCGCGTTACTACTTACCCTTTGCCAGCGTAGATTCCTCCTTATATTTTGCGCAACGTGGGCATATTCCGACAGAAAATCTTTCTTCGGGTATCACGGGGTCTCTCGATCATCTTCCTCAAGTTACAAATCTCACAGCGACCACGGCTTCTTCAACTCCGGTACTCAAACTTCGTTCCGGTCTCGACATGTAACGGAGCGCTCATTGCTAAAGGATATAAAAAGCGCACGGCTCTTTGGATCAATAGGCGGAAAGTGTGGGCTCATAATATACCAGCTTTGAGTCACTCAGGGCAAGCCTCGTAGATGATGTGTAGGCTCAGTGGTTTTTGTTTTCGATTTCACCTTATGCCTGACTATGCACCCGGCGAGGATGGCCGGCCGGGCCTTCGCCGGTTCGAGTTGGTGACTGGGTCATGCCATGTGACGTCCCGGTCAGTGCTGAGGTCGATAGTCGACTATGAGTCCGAGAGCCGCGAGTTGATTTGTTCTCATGTCATCCATCTTTGCGGATGTGCGCCGTGAAAATAATATCTATCGCATTTTTTCGCAGTGTAATTTCTCTGCCTTCGATGTATCGCAGTGTGTTACGAGTGAAGCGGTGCCCCATCTTGAGGCGAATATTCAATAGATACACATAGATAAGTCAGTACTGCAGTAGCGTGATAGACTCGCTGGGGTCGTCTCACGTCTACAAATAAACTTCGCCTCCTCTGCTTAATCTTCCTTTCCCGCTTTCACATATATTTTACTACCTGGCAAGGCCCGTGTCGTGTCTAGGTCTGTTTGAATAGAACTATCTGTGTCGGAAGCCCGTGTCGGCTGGAAGCGCTAGCGCGGAGCGACAAGCGGGAGGGGAGACTGGGTATTGTTGCAATATGTCTAATGGTTTCATTCAATTGCGATGTTCTCTGTTGCAAAATATGTTAATCCCCATCGCTCTATGTCGATCGAACATTTTGTCAGGCAAAGTTCAAGGTCACGACTGGTCTCTAGGAACCACAAACGCCAGCCTAAGGCTCGCAACCGGTATAGGTTTCAATGGTTCGAGCTGATCTGCACACGCAGGAGTTACAGATATTTGCCTAAGTATTTCTTGTCTCACTAAGGTCTCCTCACGTACTGCCTTGCAAACCATTATCATAATTGTCACGGGGATGATGCGCCTCATTTGGTAAAACCTCACGATAATGCGTGCGCGTGAAAGTCGTGCTTTACTTCCGTACTACTGAATTCGCGGTGGCTCGGAGTTTGATTAAGATCGCGTCTGACAGGGTTGACCCAGTACAAACCACATAAACACCAAAACAAAACAAAAAATGGAGATTACACAAAGCCACCACGCGAGTGTTTTAATCGCTACATACAAAAATCGAAAAGGAGCAAAACTGAGATCCTGTCTACCCAGTGGAGATATATAGCTCGCAGCGGCGGCAGCACTGTTCCGTGAGCATATGTCCGGGTGCTTTACAATATTGCGCGCATATAAAGAATCAAAAAATCGAAGCATCTACCAACAACCAGAGAATCAAGCACAAAAAACATTCAAGACAAAGAAATCTCGAAGGCTGTACATCGGCCAAGGGCTAAGGGAAATGAAAGGGAAGATATCTAGGCCTAGATTGAACTAAAACATCCGACGCCCATCGACTCCGCCACCCGCCTCAACCGCGACTGTATCGGGAACAACACACACGAGCGAGAATGTCCGAGGCCGACTGGGAGCCCGATGGCGACACTGACGAGCTGCAGCGCGGAACATTTGGAAAGCCGCAGCAAGGAAGTACGCATTCGGCGCTGGATTGGCCGGCGTCCTGTTTGGGAGACGAAGGTGAAGCAAGATGGCCGCCGTTGGCGACGCCCCGAGGGGAGTGGAAGAGGATGCCAGTGATCTGGGCGGGTGTGTAACACAACATTCAGCCACGAACAGGCGTAGGCACGAAGGCGAGAGCAGGGTGGGGAGGAAGGGAGGGGAGGCGGAAGAGCAGGTGAGAAACTCGCCTACGCACCATGATAACAAACGCATTCCCCTTCCACCACCTTGCATACAGTGATTCGCGACAATCCCGACCGCAAACGCGCCCACCGCTCGCGCTGATATTTCGAGCTCTGCTGCCCGGGAACTTTGGTGCCCCGTAAAGTGGTTTGCACACCCCAAACGCACGATGCAGCTGATGCCCAACGAGGAGCGTGCTCGCGCACATCCTATGTATTAGTATTCCTGTGTGGTAAGAGAGGGCAAGGAGGCTTACGAGTTCGTGGCCCGCCGCCAGGGCGCGTAAAACCGTAGACTCAACACTAGAGCGAATACATTGGGACGGTCAAGAACGCTTCCATGACCCCACCATAATCATCCAGCTTTCATTCCCATTGAGAAAGAAGGAAGAAGGCGTACCCCAGCGGAGAGGACGGCGTGCGCTGGAACCAAGGCCCGTCCGCGCGATGCGTCGGGGGGGGGGGGGGTAGACGTCGAGCAACGTGAGATTGTCCTGCCCAAGCAGTGCCATGGCCCGAGATTTTCGTCCAGGCTGAGGCGCCAATGGCTAGCCCCGAAGCCTACGATTTACTCCTGGTCAGTAAAACAAAACGAGAGAGGCAAAAACAAAAAGACACGCACGAGGCAATAAACTGTAAATCAACACTAAAAAACACACTCGCACGGCGCCGGACACAATATTATGCGACGATAGTTCGAGGTAGCCTGCGCGGATAGATGTAGAGCCATGGCTTCGCGTCACAGCTCGGCCTCGTTGAGAAAAACATGAGGGACGTACAGGGAGAATGAGCACAATGGACGACGACGCGACAGCCGAGTAGTAGCAGAAGTAGTTGGTCGACTGCGAGCGCCGCGGATTATAAAGCTGAACAACGTCGCCACCGTAATCCTACCCTCCATCAGCCTCAAACCCACATCGAAAGACAAAGAAAAGACGTACTCAAAAACGTTAGAGTACAGCTCATGGCTGGGCAGCAAAGAGTTGGATGATGATGAGCAAGACAGCCGAGCGGGAAGGAGATGAGGCAGTCGAGGAAGGAGCCGTTGAAGCTGACGCTGCAGATCGACGCGCTGCAAAGTCATCCCGCCGAAGAAGATCAACTGCCACTTGTTGTACAGCGGCGGTGATGGGAAACCATGAGCGCGTCGAGCTGCTCCGAGGCGTCTTGCACCGAAATGTCGTCGTGGATCTACCTGGCGCGCGCAGCTGTTAGCATCCGATAAAGAGAGAGTGATGGATGGGAACGCACCTTATCCAGTACAACTTGTCCGCCGAATGGAGCTTCTCGAGATATCAAAACGAGGACGCCGCTGGCGCACAAGCTTGATACTGCTCGTCCCCGCGTCGCGGGATCGTCGAAGCTCAGAAGCATCATATCCGGGAGATACATGACACGCGAGCGCAACCTCGAGCACGCGCGCGGGATGGCGAGCAGCTGCGCCTGCAGCCGATGCGACGGCCCGCCAAACATACATCATCGCACGCGCGAGCTTGCAGATAAAGTCCTGTCGCTGGATAATCTCCGCCACGTGGCCCGCGTGATCTACACCTTTCTCAGTTTTTATCAAAGGAAGGGCGTGAGGCGGAAGACGTACGTAGATCTCAGCCTTTTTTGCGACGCCGCCGGCGCTCCCGCCGCTCCTGCAGCCCCGCCCACGGTCCTTCGAGCTGATCCACTCGTCCGCGTCGCCCACCGGGCTGCCCCGGGGTGTTGCTCGAGGGCGTGCCCGCGCACGTGCTCTCACCCCGCCCTTGGGGCAGGTCCTTCAGCACGCCTGTCCACTTCTGGCGTTTCGCAGCTCTTGTTGAGAGCAGGTTCGCGCGGCGGGGACTCGGAGGGACGTGACGGGCGCAGAGAGCGTCGACGACGAGCTCGCGGGGCTTTGCGTTCGAAGTATGCAGAGGGCGGGGAGAGGTTGAACCCGGAGGCGGCTTCGAGTCTCTTCGAGCTTGTGGAGTTCTGGGTACGGCGTTGTCTGTCGAGTACCTGAGAGCGTGTGTTAGTGGAGGGGCAAGGAGGAAGGAGAAGACATGCCGAGAGAGGTGGTATCCCGGCCGCTTGAGCGACGGCGCGATAGTGCTCGGCGTGGCGCAGCGGCGCCAGAGATGTTGTTCGTGCTCGCGACGAGCGCGCCGAACACGCCCGGGACTCTTGCGCATCTTCTCCTTCTCCTCGTTCTCCTGCTGTTTGTGCAGGGGTGCCACCCGCGTCGCTTGTGCGACTCGCCGCTTGGCGCAGGCCCG
The DNA here is from genome assembly GCA_035772785.1 of Phlebiopsis flavidoalba. Classification (NCBI taxonomy): domain Eukaryota; kingdom Fungi; phylum Basidiomycota; class Agaricomycetes; order Polyporales; family Phanerochaetaceae; genus Phlebiopsis; species Phlebiopsis flavidoalba. The sequence continues at coordinate 213,648 of JAOCPU010000043.1, read as the reverse complement.
TTCGGGCGCAGCTCGCTCCGCGCTCATCGTTGTTCCCCAGAGCATCGCGCGGCCGCGCGAGTCCCCGCGGAATGCGAACTCGCGCTCGAGCCCTGCCCGTCGTAACAGCGCGAGCACACATGCATAGCGTACGACCGCACTTGGACGTCGACAGGGATGCTCGTCCCGTGCCTCGGCGCAACCGGGCGCGCCATCGCACTCAGCAGTTCCGAATGCCGCCTCCGCCTCCTTCTCGATGTCTTCAATCTCCTTCGTGGGAGTCTCGCCTTTTGCTTTTGCGCCGGAGAGGGGGACACGCTGCGGCTCCGCGGCGCGAACCGCGAGAGGAGCCCGCGCCGGTGTGCGCGCACGACGGAGCTCGCGCGGCGCGTGCGCCTGCTCGGACGATCCGCCGGGGAGCCCTGCGCTCTCGCCGGGCGGGGATGTACGCCTCGCCAGGTATGCTCGGCGGCGCGTCCTCGTCTATAGGACTAGCCGGGCTGTCTGTCGCCTCGGAGAGCGGCGTGTGCGGCTGTTCGATGGGCGGGGTGGTGGTATGTTGCGCGAGACGGTCTTGGAGTGCTTCGAGCGGGCCGAGCTGTGGGTAGGGTCAGTAGGGGAACAAGAGAGACGAGAGAAGGGGCCGCACGTCAAGACCGTGCTCGTCTAGCCCGCGCTCGTGGCGGGTTTGGGCTCGTCCGAGGCGTCCCTGGCCACTGCACCTTGCGCGGCGTCTTGTGGCCCGAGCGGCGGGTGCCTCCCGGCGGACGGTCGTCCATCTTCGGTGCTGGCGGCGGGTCTGCGGGCGCGGCGTCAGGCGCCATCGCGCGAGCGAGGGGGGAGGGGAGGAGAAGAAACGTACACTGCGAGGGTAGCGCAAAATATGGAGTGGCGGGTGGGTCTGGACCGGCGGACAAGAGATGCGTTGTGCTGGGAACAGGGCTTGGCCCAGAACGTCTTCGTGCGGCGGCGCGTCTCAGATGCTGGGCACGCTAATCAGCGCGGGTTATATGTTCCGTCCCGGGTGGCCGTCGTCGCGCACGGAGGCTTTTTTTTGCAGCGTAAAATTGACGTCCGCGGTGGGCGAAAGGAAAAGGGAAAAGGACACACGGACGACACAGCGCGAGGGCGTGATAATATCGCCCGGGCGCAGAGCCGAGGCCGCCGCCAGACGGTGGAGACGCACACTCCCATTGGTGCGTGCAGCCCGCGGCTTGACGTCAAGGGACCTCCTATCCGGTATGGAAAGCCGGACGTTCAAGCTTATTGACGCTCAGGCTGGTCATTCATGCGCGCCATTCCCCCCGAACACCGCGTGGGCTAAGACGGCGTGGAATTCAGCTGGTTTATTCTGGTGCGCAACATCTCGCATCTAACCCTAACCTCCTTGAACACTTGCGAGCGTGCTTGATCACCCTGCGAGGGCGCACAACTTGGTATGTGACACGCTTTCGTACACTCACAACATTTTTCTGACATGCGTTTCCTCTTCAGAATAGTCCTCTTTTTTGCCCTAATGTCTTAAGGCCGGCCCACAAGCGTGTTCAGCGCCGCCCGGATGCGCTGAGGTGCATCCTTACTTGCGTGGACGCGGCAGGTCGACGTCCCGGCCTCCCGTGAAAGAGAGAGGACGACAGGCCGCGGCGTATTGCCTTGATTATACACACGCTCGTCTGGCGTGTATGAACCGAAGGCGTCGCGCAGCGGCAGACCGAGTGCGCTCGCCTGCGCGGCTTCCCGCGACGCGTTTGTCAGTGGCGCGATGGGCCGCTTGCCTCGCATCCATCCTGGCGCAGACTGTAAGTGCGTTTTGTGATATCGAGGATGTGTTTCTGTGCTCACCTGGGTCCTCGTTGCCAGAGCCCTCGCGCCCAGTTGGTGAACACTATCTGAACACCATCCCCTTCCCAACTTGTTGCAAGTGCATGTGCCTGAGGACCTCCCTTTGGCTGCTCCGCTGTCGCCTCTGCCATGCAAAATGCCCCAGGCCGTCCTGCGCCGAATGAGACCAAGCATTGCGGGCCCCTTTCAATGCCCAAGAGCTGCGTGCACCGCGAGGCGGGTCCCATGAGTTTCGACCTCGAAGAGCTTGAATATTTGCGACGCTGTGAATTGTCGCTCGGCGGATGATGGAGCTGGATCCCTAGTGCCATTTACATCGAGGCAGTGGTGTCGGGCAAGCGCATGTGCGCCGACACGACAACGGAGGCAGTCCTGGCGCTTGTCATCCTGTGGCCCACGCGCCCTGTATGCGCTGCTCAGGCTGCTGCACTTGTCAGTTTTGGTTTCATTTGCGTGCGTTTGCGTGTACGCTCAGTCACTAGGGTCATCTGCGCATAGTGGATTCACCTGTTCCATCCTGTTTGGAATAGAGGACGGTAAGTACACGTCCTAGCAGCAGTAGTCGATGCTGTGCTCACCTGTATGTTGCAAACAGATGACCCAGGGCCGCTCTTTGAACCACGCACCCTTCAATGCCATGCAGTACATTGCCCGTGTGACGAACGCCACGACGTCACTACGCATCGACGCTCAATGAGACGACCATCGATGCCGCCAGTGGGAGCCGCGCGACGTGCGCGACCGGGCGTCCGGGTACGCACACATATGGAGGCCATTTGGTTACGGTTCAAAGTTGTGACTAGATTGTCACGAGGATGTTTCTGTTGGAAGTAAAACGTCATGTCACTAATCTAGAGACCCCTGGGTAGTGCTACATACCTTTGTGAACGCGCGAGTCGCGTCGTCCTGTGAAAGCTCAACGCGTGTCGCCCGTGTCGCAGCACGTCCCAAAGCGGTGGTTCATCAATTTCCAGGCGCTTCCTCATGTTCGTGTAGCATGCACCACGAAAATTGAGCCGCGTCTCTAAGCAAGTCGATAATGCATTACATACCATTGCAGTGTAAATATCGTACATCATTCGGCTATATGTATATACCTGCGAGCAAATGCGGCAGCGGCATCAGCGGCGCCTCACCCAAAGTAGTAAATCACTGATAAGGGCTAGCTAGATAACAAACCATGGGCTTTCGCTGCGAATATACATGTAGCCCGCCCCCGCCGCGCGTACGATTATGTTTTACCTTTCTCCACATTTCTTGGGTTATTTTCGTATGTAAATTGTTGCATTTATAAGCTTCAATACTCTACATGTTTGTGTGTATGTAATACGAGAATGTAATTGGAGCGGCGCGGCGGCGGGGACAGCGACGGCAGCGGTGGTTGCAGTCGGGATGTGGGGCTCAGGTTGGATGACGGCGCTGCGTCGAAATTTGATAGGAGCTCCCCGCACGCCAGAATGCGTCGGCGCGGTAGGCGAGCATGCAAGATACCGGGAGCCGGGATGGCCAGCGGGGCGTGCGGTCGTCGTGGGATGCGACCGAGCGCACACGCGACGGGTGTTGGGCACCAGTAGACCTTGGTTGACAGGCATTCGGTGCACACCACCGGTATGTGTGCATGATCGAACAATGCAGGGGAGACGGAGACCGAGGTCGGGGAGGGGCGGGGAAACGGCACCGGGCACCCTGTTGAGGAGTGCGCAAAGCTTCGCAGCGCAGCGTCCGCTATAGGTCCCACGTCGCTTCTGACGCAGAACCGAGGCGATGGAAGACGGTGAGAGAGGCGGTGGGAGGCGAGTGGGGGGTTGTATGTGCGGCCAGCTGGGGTGTACCACGGCACACATGAACGTAGGCGTACGTGGTCTGTATGCTCTAGGCAGGAAAACATTCAACCGTATTGCGTCGCTTCTGACGCAGTAGAGAGATACATGGTGGTGGCCGGCGGCGGTAGTGCACTGGGAGAACCCGGGGGAGGGGGTCAGCGCGACATCTGCGTTGGGGACACTGGAGCGGTTAGTACAGCATGATGTTTATGTTGCAGTAATGACGCACCGTTTGCGACGTGAAAGACGATTCAAATCGCCCTCCATGTCATTTAGCGGTGGGTTATGCGGTTTAGCGGTCGTGGTGTTGTAGCCAAACACGGCTGGCCCACACACCTTCGGCCAGGGAGCCCGCAAAACGTACCCTGCCCAGCTATAAACGTTGGAGATGCGCCTGTTGCACCGATCCAAACGTTCTACCGAAGCTTTTGAGGCGTCGGGAGTTGTCCTCGGTGTCGCCAGTGTTGAGGTGTCCCCCCCCAGCACGGAGTTGGGCAGATGCGTATCGATGATTGGGCGGTCCTGGGTGGGATATGGATAAGTCTAGGCACACCAGAGCCCCTCTATGAAGAGCCCATGGGCATAAAAACAGAAGATTGGTATCTCTGTTCTCGCAAACGACGGTCGTGGGTGGGGGTTTGGGACAACCAGGTCTGGGCGCTTTAGCCCTCGGGCGACTTCCAGGTCGCCTCGGGCAGCCTCGGGCGACTGCAAAGAATGCTGCCCGCGCTATCTATCGATTGCCTCGCGTTCATTTGCTTCGGGATGTATCAGGGGGCTTTTTTGGAACCTATAGCGAGGATTTCCCACACATGTCGGAAACTCAATATTTTCACCTTATTCCTAGCTTGTCTTCCTCTCGTTCGAACTAAGCGTTGACCTCCCGTCCGCCACACTTTCAAGTCAGCACATACAAAGGTACGTACTAGTGTTTTTGACCACGGGGAATACGGCTATGATGTCTGTCGGACATTTTCAGCCGCTCGATATCGAGCCACAACGCGATTCGATGGAGGCAAGGCTGCCTTGCCAGAGCCAGTATGTAACCATTCGCTGTGCCACATGCGCCAATCAGGCGTACTTCAAAAACTGTTTCCTTTATTTAGACATACTAACGAGTAGCTCTCCAACCTGTAGACTGTGAGCCGAGCCGTTCGGCCTCCCTGGAGTCCAAGTACCCTATGTGCTCACATACAGGTGAGTATCTCCTTTAACCTTTTTCCTGCTCGCTCTACCGCTGTCGGAAGGCGCAGAAAGGCTTTCAGAAATGCTTCCTACACACACAGAAGGCATGTCTACGCCTTCCGTTCAGTGATAGCTGCGTGTGTTCCCCATGCCGGGCTTCATTCTCCTTGACGTCCCGACGGGCGCCTATCCCATTCAAACGTCGTTTTATTCCTGAACACTTTGAACACGGTAAATCTTTGCTAAGTGCGTGTTAATATCCTTTTTCATATTGCATGGATGTGTGATGAGCCTTCAGATATTATCACCACTGTTCAGAGACCCTTGAGTCACCGTTTTTCTCCTCCTTTCTCAGGCTGCTCATGTTCCTTGTTAAATAACTTCTATACTACGGAGTACTATCATTTAGCTGCGATATAGTCTATGCTGGTTGTTCCCATCATAGCGTTTGCTTCTTTAATTCTTTAGTTGGCTTAAACACATGTATGGCATTTGCATCATATACTAATGTTCTGGGATTTCCCATCGGCACTAATCCTTCTTCTGTGTGCCTTTTGATTATTCAATATGTATTGAAACATCACAATAGAATTTCACAGAACTTTTTGGCCATCTTATATCCCTGTTGCAACCATACAGCTATATTTATGGTGGACTATCTTGTCTATCTGACTGAACCTGAGATATGAACAGAATCATATGCAGATTGGTATGTATAGGTGCCCGAACTCATGTAAAAAGGATTCTGATGTGGTCAGGGCATGGGAGTACGGTGGGGTCACACTGCATAGAATAAAGAAAATATACATCTCTTATGCATGAAATTCCATTCAATTATGGTTGGCTTCCAATACAAATTATTTTCGACCCTCAACAGCACTCAAATATGACTTCATTGACAAATATGTAAGCTACACTAGTCATATACACACGAAGGGAGCTCAAATGGAACAACGATCCCAGCCCATGCAAGGCGCAGGGCGGGACTGTGCCCAATTTGGCATGGTGCGGGTGGCACAAACAAGGACATATGAGTGCGGCGCAGTGAGCGCCGGCGGGCGACGCACCAGGATCTGTAGATTAGACACTGGAAGTAGTCAATCTAATCTAAGGCCCTAAGGTCGTAATAGCACCAATAATATTTGCCGGTCAGGGTGGCCTCGAGACTGACATCGCATGACGAGGGAGACATGAACCCATAGAAGTGCCAAAGTTTGACGAAACCACCATTTTGGGACGTGATGCGGCACGGGCCGCGGGTGACACGCGGTGAGCTTTCGCAGAACGACGTGTATTCACAAAAGTACGTAGCACTACCAGGGGTCTCTACATTAGTGACATGACATTTTACTTCCAACAGAAACATCCTCGTGACAGTCTGAGTCACAACTTGAACCGTAACCAAATGGCCTCCATACACACAGCCCACCGCAGCAATCATCCCCTCCAGGGTCCGCACACTGCCCAATCCACGACTGCACACCAGCCGTACCGTGCAAGCCAGACCGCGTCGCGTCGAGGCAATGTTTCGACACCTCGCGAGCTTGACGTCGACGTGCACACGAACCTCACGGTTGTGCAGACCTCACAGCATTCACTCACTGCTCAAGGCCGCGACGGAAGTCATGAGTCAACCGTGACGAGTAAGATTAGACATGCGGAGGCACGGAGAATGGGACGGGAGTAACGCACCGACAAGGTTGAAGAAAGACGGGTGTGCGCAACCAAACCACATCTTCGGAGCACCAACCACCGCAGCGAGCCAGCGTTCTCGCACACCGTAGCGCACAGAGACCATGCGGCATCCGTTCGGACGAGGAACTAGTAAAGCGAGGGTCGACGAAGCTCGCCGTGAGCGCGGCGGTTGACGTCCGTACGGGCTACGAGAGAATATCGCGCATCAGCCCTGCTGGTACCCGGCCGAGCGACCACTACGAAGACACCAACAAAACTCACCGATGAGTGCGACGGTTGGCGCCGTACGCGTCGAACGCGGTGTGGGCGAACACGAGAGCGCGTCGGCTCTACGGCTGTCCGGTCGAAGAAGAGACGAAGCGAAAGTAGACGTAGACGTACGCGGCGGGTGCGGACCGCGTCGTGTTTTCCTGCCGGACGCTCATACCATGAACTAGTAGTGCCTCGCGACCTCAGCACAAGATCTCTGTCCCAAATGCTAAGCCTACTACGCACACCGGTGGACACCGTCACTTGCTCTCGAATTGATCTCCCACCCAGTGCCCACTCATGGATATGGAAAAGTAATCATGGCACGGACGCTCGAGCCGGCGCGCCTTGAGCTGCCCGCGCCTGACTTCGACTGACGGATTACGGGGAACGATGGTGCAGTACGCACTGCCGCTGTTCAGCGCGTCCGACCTACTGTGCACATACAGGACGGAGCGTGTACGGTGTCATGGTATACTCATCCATGGCCGTGATGTGTGCATGCTGAATGGCACTGCTCGTAGCTGGGCCGTCTTTGGCCAGGCACTCTCCCATGCATGTGACATGTAAGCATTAGAACGTAGTGCGCTGCCCAAGTGAACCCTACAAGAGGGTTTACAAATCATCATTTACTTATGTAATTGTCTTATTTAATATTCTGTTGGCCATTTCACCCGAGGTTCCCGGGGTCTACTACCATATATGGTATTGTACAAATACGACCAAGCGCATCAAATAAGCTTGAACGTCCGGCTTTCCATAATCCGGGCCGCCCGAAGCAGCCTAATCGTCCAAGTCGGCGCCCCGCCGATCATCCCGCCCCCGCCGCTAGAACATGGCGGGGGTCCTGCCTTCTGGGCCGCGCCCCGCCTCCCCGGTGTCATCCGCGCTCCACTCGCCCGCACCGCGTCCTTGCCGGCCTCGACGCCATTCGCACGCCACGCTTGGCTCTGTCGCAGCGGCATGCCAACCCGACGCGAGCATTCCGTGCCGAGGATTCTGTGATGCTCGCATTTCCGAGGCGGCTGCCGCGTCCGCGCGGGTGTGTGGAGCGGAACGCATCACCCCTTTTTCTCTTCAGTGTCCCGGGGTATATAGCGTGCTTCTGGCTCCTCGAAATGCTGAGATGCCTGCGACATACCCACGACCGTTGAAGAGACTCCAAGTTTCCAACATCGTTACTCACCAACAACGGGGTATGTTCGACGACACCACAAACTGAACGTTCTTTCTCGGCAGGACCTGCTGCGGTCAACCATCTTCAACCTTGCGCCTGTTCCCTCTCCCACCCCAATGCATCCTTGGACGCCGAGGTCTTGGGCTCGTCTGTTTGCTCGTCGTCTGGCGCCGCAGCTGGCGGGAAGAGGATGAGGTAGAAGCTGGTGGGAGTCTATATCGAGTTTATATTGGCATTGAGGCGTGAACCCGATTTTGAGCATTTTGACTGATCGTCGCTCTCACGCCGTGGTGGCGTTAGACGCAAGGCTGGTCATCACGCACAACTCCTCCAGCAACGTTCAGCCCCAAACACCATACACAACTCCCTCCATCGCTAGTTATGAATTGCTGGTCTCCCTCTCTTCTCGCTTTCGACAACGGCGATGTCATTCCACGCTCGTCAGATAACAAGAACTTTCTCACATACTTAAACTCGGCCAATTGAGTTAAAACTCACAACGGTGAACATACCGGGACGCGAGAGGGGAGACGAGAGTAAAGATATGAATGATTAAAACATCATGTACGAGGGGAGAAAACGTGCTACATTGGAGGGCGGGAGGTCGCCTCTATATATACAGCCCGCCACCATACTCTCAGTCGGAAGTTGTCGTAAAATCATAAGACCGGAAATCGAAGTAGCGTCCATTTCGGGTCTAGGGCAGCAGGGAGATGTCACAGAAGTACAAAAAATCTCTGAAAGGGGAAGGTGAAAGTACGAAAGAGGAAGACGGGCCCTTCGACCTTCATGTGACCTTGACATGCGGCGAGGAAATGTCACAGAAGTATAGAAAAAGTCTGAAATGAGAAGGTGAGAGTACGAAAGCGGAAATCAAGCCCTTCGGTCTTGACGTGATTTTGACGTGCGGCTTCTGCGGCGCGACAGGCGGAACGGCGCGGCCTATTTACATGCTCGATCCAGCCCCTGAGAACGCAAAGCGTCGGCATTCCGTCCCGCCACTGCACAAAGTAGCTAGGACATGACGTCGGTGCGTGGCTTGTGACATTACCCCTGAATTATGTACAATGGTAGCGAGTCTGAAGTATAAGTATCTTGCACCAGGTGATGTAATCGCGATTTGTTAGATTACACCTGCAGAATTACATGAGCAGTCTTTTCTTTGAGAATTACTGACCTAAATCCCGAACAAGCCCTAGGACTGGTATTTACCTGAAATCCGCACCGCGCGAATAAAACATCTCCGTCTGTGGCCTAAACACGACTACTTGCTCGTAATTTCTTGTTCAGCTTGAAGTACGGAGGCCAGTACCTACAGGAAATCTCTCATCGAATATGGAACTCGCTAGACTTTCTTTGACAAGATCTCCAAATACTACTACCCTATCTTCACAAATATCTCATTTCGAACACTGGTCAAAAATGCTACTAAGGCCCAAATGTCGCAATCTACGCTATTACCAGCACAGAGCGATGCTTTTAGCGATGTCGCAAGCAAGGTCTGGCGGATGGCTTGACACCATCGGTTCCAGACCGCGTGCAGCGTTGTTTGTATTTCGTAGCCCTCAGGCAAGTTCAAATGGCCAAACCCACTGCGTAAATCGACCGGTCCGGAGTCCGGTTCGCGACGTAGTGCCGCCCTAGGCGTTCCCACCCATCCCGCAGAAGCGTTTTCCCAAACCAGTGGCGAAGTGGTGAGTTGCTGCGATCGTTGTGTTGGGGACGGTCAGGTGGATGCACTCGTGTGAAAGCGTGCAGTCCGGGGTGTTTTGAAGACGAATTGAGATTTTTTGGAGTGGTTAACTCTCGACATATTTGCTGTCCTATGCGTGCGTTTGTATTCGCACACGTCAGGCTTTTGTTTCGTCGCTCAAAAGTGTGGACCGGTCAAGTGCACAGCTTTCTGCACGGTCACTTACATCATTAGGTGTTGTGAGTGGCGGGCATCAACGGCTCGTGTCGAACTCACATCAAGCGTTTATCGAGAAAACACAGAATGATGGAAGGCTCGTGTTCATTTCCGTCGCCTCATGCTTTTGTTTCGCTCGACAAAGAGTCTTTCAAAGCTATGCATACGCTACCGCCTTTTGTACGGGAGGGGGGGGGGGGGGGGGGAAAATACATGCTGTTTTTCATTAGTGTATCGCCATACTGTTTTTTCTAGCTTTGGGCGACGAAAGAACTTTGCTCCCCTAGAACTGGCTAACCGTGGATTAGAGTTTTGTGTCAGGTGTCCCCCGAGAAATAGGGTCGGCTGAGTGATTGAAATTGCGTTTTTTTGAACATTGAAAAAGAAGGAGTTTTTGGCCGAGTGATCTATTCGCATTCACCATCATGCTGTTTGCAGGCACGGTAGCATCCACCTCTAGCAAATAAACTATTCTTTTTTGTTTTCTTTGTAAGGGCTCCCTTAATCTCGGGGTCTTTACCAAAGACCCACGTCACCCCACCCACGACGTTCCTCCTCTAAATTCACCATATGAAGCACTATAAATGAGGGGAACAGGAGCGTCGCAGGTAGATTAAGACATACAAAAACGGCTACACAATTAATTCTCAGGTGAAAAATCCTGCAGCAAAGTCTTTGAATTCGCCTCTAGCAACCTTCATCTCTAGCGTCGGGACATGCCGAAATGTGTACTCCGATTGACCTCCGCTCGGCTAGATTGTCGGGAACGTCCCCCGATCTGGCAAGAAAGGCGGTCGTGGAGCATGGTGCTTGAAAGTCCGCCAGGGCAAGCGTCGGCCAGATTGCAGAAACCGGCCTTTGCGCAGAATTGCCACCATCCCCTGCAAGACCTGCCCGACGCCGACGACGACTATGGCGTCCACGCAGGATATCGGGGACCCACACCACCCCTTTCTTGACCACCTCGTCGCCCTCCTCTCTGTTTTCGAACTTGGCAAGGGCTCAACGCCGATCCCTGCGGTACGATGGGCCGTCGAACTGGCAAACACAGAGCATCCAGCGGTCGATTGAGAGCATAGGGCGGCGCATGATGACGGCAGAGGACGCATACACGGCGATCAAGGCCGCAGAGGCGCGCGTCGGGGCGACGTTCGACGAAGAATGCGGCGCAGCGTCGGCGACAGCAGCCCGCCGCTCAGCAGCGGCAGCGGGAGCAGCACGACCGACCTCACGAGCCTCAGCCACGCGACGCTGGGCTCGTTTGCGCCGCGCGCGCAGTCGCCGTTCTTCACGCCCAGCAGCTCGCTCGACAGCATCCCGACCGCGCTCGAGGGCACCGACGACGACGGCGACGGCGACGTGCGCATGGACGCGCCCGGCGAGCCCACGCCCCGCAGGAACGGCGTACGTCCGCCTTCGCCTATGACTATTAGCTTGGATGGGGTCGTTAACCCGCTAGAGAAGATCGCCGCCCCGGCGCCCCTGCAGGCCCCTCCTCTGACTGCCTCGCGTGCCCCGCTGCTGCGGCAAGGTCATCACCGACAGCGCCGCCATGGCCAAGATCGCCGCCAATCACGGCCCACCCGTCCAGCTCGCCCATGTTATCCCCCCCGGTCCTCTCGTTGCCGCCGCCGTCGAGTCTGGCATGAGCGCCGTCGAGGAACTCCGTCTCTTAAAGGCCCAGGTCCAGGATGTCGCAAAGGTCTGCAAAACGCCGTCGCTCGTGGTGATCTCTCGCAAAAGATTACTGTCCCGGTTCAAGGTCCCGTCATGGTGCAGCTCAAGGAAGTCATCAACACCATGGTATTTTGCGTCTCCCCGCTCTATGCGTGTATTACTCAGCTCCCATCAGGTGGAGAAAACTCGGTCAATTCGCTCGTGAGGTCACTCGTGTCAGTATCGAAGTCGGTACGGAAGGGTAAGTGTAGTCCCGCTGGCCGCTTTTGCAATGCTGAGTCATCACCGCACGCAGTAAACTCGGGCGGTCAGGCTCTCGGTACTCGATGTGGAAGGCACCTGGAGAGAGCTAACAAATGTTGTCACAACCTGGCTGGGAATCTAACGAGCCAAGTACGGTCTATCGCTATGGTCACAAAGGCAGTCGCACTCGGAGATTTGTCAAAGCAAATTGACGTCGACGCGCGCGGAGAAATATAAGTTAGAGCTCAAGGAAACGGTCAACGCCATGGTTATTCGACTCAGAACGTTAGCAGCGGAGGTCACACGTGTCACGATGGAGGTCGGTTCGCGCGGTAATCTAGGGTAGGTCAGGTCAATGTGCCAAACGTCGAGGGTGTGTGGCAGGACCTAACACGCAATGTACGTCGCCCCACACACGTGTTCTCGTCGCTTATCGTGCCGACATTCATTTCCCATCCAGGTCAATCGGATGTGTTCTAGCTTGACGGATCAAGTGAGGTCTATCGCAAAGGTTACAACGGCGGTCGCAAAGGGTGATTTGACCCAGAAGATCGACATCGAGGTCGAGGGAGAGATGTTAACGCTCAAGGAAACGGTGAACAAGATGGTGGACCAGTTGAGTGGTTTCGCGTCCGAGGTCACGCGGGTAGCGCAGGAGGTCGGCACGCAGCAGGCATACTTGGTGGGCAGGCTGTTGTTCAGGGGCGCCGAGGGCACCTGGGACCACTTGACGCGGAATGTCAACGTAAGGCGTCCCGCCCTCTCCTCCGTGCTGCGCTGACGTCTTCGCACAGCGGATGGCACGCAATTTGACGGATCAAGTGCGCTCGATCTCAGAGGTCACAAAGGCCGTGGCGCGCGGTGACCTCAGCAAGATGGTCCAGGTGGACGTACAGGGCGAGATGTTAGAGCTCAAGACGACTGTCAACCAGATGGTGTCGAGACTCTCGACGCTTGCACAGGAGGTCACGCGTGTCTCGCTCGAGGTCGGCACGGAGGGTATCATGGGAGGTCAAGCTCACGTCCCAGACGTCGAAGGCATGTGGAAGGTGCGCATTTGTCTCGTTCGGATCGCAGCACTGCTGACGCGCACGGATAGGGCTTGTTGGACAATGTGAACTTGATGGCCATGAATTTGACGAACCAGGTGCGGTCGATCGCGGAGGTGACGAAAGCTGTGGCGAGCGGAGACTTGACGAAGCGGATCACGGTTGACGTGCGCGGTGAGATGTTGGACCTCAAGGACACGGTGAACGGCATGACGGAGAGTCCTGAGCGTGTTTGCGGACGAGGTCACGCGTGTCGCGAAGGAGGTCGGCACGGACGGAAAGCTCGGTGGTCAGGCGCGTGTCACGAATGTCTCGGGCACATGGAAGGACCTCACGGACAATGTCAACGTCATGGCGGCGAATTTGACCGTGCAAGTGCGCAACGATTGCGATTGCGACGGTGAGTATGCGAGGCCTGTCCCAACGTCATGCTTGCTGATGATGTGGCGCAGACGGCGGTCGCGCGTGGTGATTTGACGCAGAAGGTCACGGGGGTCAGCGTGTCCGGAGGAGATGGGGTTGGACTTAGTCAACACGATCAACAGCATGATTGACCAGTTGGCCATATTCGTTTGGCTGCGGAGGTGAAGAAGGTCGCGCGTGAGGTCGGAACGGAGGGCAAGTTTAGGTGGTCAGGCCGAGCCGGGCAACTTAGAGGGGATGTGGCAGGAGATCACGTACGCCCTCACAGCGTTTATGACGCATTTCTCTTCTAACAACCGACTGCAGACACTCTGTGAACACTATGGCAAACAACTTGACGACGCAAGTGCGCGGTTTCGCACAGATCTCGGCCGCCGCGACGGACGGCGACTTCAGCAGGTTCATCACTGTTTGAGGCAAGCGGAGAGATGGACTCGCTGAAGACCCAGATCAACCAGATGGTGTTTCAATCTCCGCGACAGTATCCAGAAGAACACCGCCGCCAGGGAGGCCGCCGAACTTGCCAACAGGTCCAAGTCCGAGTTCCTCGCGAACATGTCCCACGAGATCCGGTACGTGCAGTCTTTTCACGGGTGGCGTATGATGTACTAAATTAGCGCCTAGAACGCCGATGAACGGTATCATTGGTATGACCGAGTTGACGCTAGACAGCGACTTGAACCGCTCGCAGCGCGAGAGTTTTGGTCTTAGTCCACAGCTTGGCGCGCGGCTCGTTATTACTCATTATCGACGACATTTTGGATATCTCAAAGAGTGAGCAAACAATTCTACTGCTCACCGGCACGGTCACTGACTTTGTCCGTAGTCGAAGCCGGACGCATGACCATGGAGCAAGTCCAGTATTCGCTACGCCAGACGGTGTTCGGCATTTTAAAGACCTTAGTCGTCCGTGCCTCGCAGAACCAGCTCGATCTCACGTACGAAGTCGACCCCGACCCGACATTCCGGACCAGTTAATCGGTGATCCATTGCGCTTAACGCCAGGTCATCACGAACTTGGTCGGAAATGCAATCAAGTTTCACACCCAATCGGAAGACGTCGTCCAAAGGTCACGTTGCGCTTGGGTGCAGGGCCATGCTCAGCGATGGACGACGAGAACGTCCGGTCATCGAGTTCTGCGTGTCTGACACGGGTATCGGTATCGCCAAAGACAAGCTGACGATGATTTTTCGACACTTTCTGTCAAGCAGACGGCTCCACCACCCGAGTAAGTGTCCCTTCCCTGTGTCGGAGCATGAGCTTATCGGCTGGCAGGAATACGGTGGTACCGGTCTCGGATTATCGATCTCGAAGCGGCTCGTGACGCTCATGCATGGCAACATGTGGGTCGAGTCCGAGGTCAGCCAGGGCTCGCGCTTCTACTTCACAATCGCGTCGCAAATCAGCCCGATGTCGCTCGAGGCGTCGCGCGACCGGATGCAGGTCAGTTCGGGAAGCGCAATATCCTGTACGTCAACAGCCGCGTGGACGAATCGGGCGTCACGAGGGAGAACATCCGTTGCGTTTGGCGACATCAATCTACACGTATTGATCGTGGTGCCATACCGTCGCGGAGGTGTCGGACGACGAAGACGTCGTGCCCACCGTATAGTGATCGCGGACACGATTGTCGTGGACGAGTCATTGGAGCTCGTGAGTTTTGGTGTGTTGTTGTGACCTGTGGATGCTGGTGTTGATGCTGTTTAGCAGACCGAGCGCGTGCGCGCACCAAGAACACCTTCGTTATGTGCCACTTGTCCTACTTTCTCCCGAGGTAGACCCCGTCCTGAACCGTACGTACCTGTCACACTCGTAAGCGCTCGCAACTCTATATCACTGGTGACACGCCCCAGCAGTGAAAATTAGGTGCCTCGACAACAGCGTCTCCGCGCAGGTGACGACACCCGTCAAGGGCCCGGACCTGGTGTCCGCGCTCGTCGCGGCGCTCGAGTCGAACACGGTCACGCCGGCGGTGACGGAGAAGAACAACGTCGTGTACCGCATTCTCATAGAAAAAAAGGGGTCGCGGAGGACAACATGGTGAACCAGAAGTTGGCTGTCAAGATACTCGAAAAGTACGGCCACAATGTCGACATTGTCGAGACGGTCAGCTTGCGGTCGACAAACTTCGCGATCGCCGCCAGCGAGGCGCGACGAGCCGTATGATATCATTCTTGTTGAGTGGACCTTTGCCGCTCGGCGAGGGACGATGATATGGATGTTGATTGGGTGTAGATGGACGTGTCGATGCCGTTCACATGGGTGGTATGGAGGCGACGGAGCACATCCGGCGATACGAAGCGTCAAGAAACTTGGCCAACGTTCCTATCATTGCGTTAACAGCTCATGCCAGTAAGTTGCAGCAACCTTAGGGGTCGTGATTATGTGCTTATTAGTCCCTTCAGTGATTGGTGATAAGGGAACGCTGCCTGCAGGCGGGTATGGATGACCACATCACCAGTACGTTTTGTTCCCTTGCACTGCAGTGCTGATGAACTCACATGCCCTCAGAACCGCTGCGGCGAAACGACCTGATCAACGCAATCAACAAGCTCGTAAACGCACGGAAACAACAAGCGATCATAAATACACGGAGGTTCATGGACTACGTCGACTACGGCCGTTTGCACGAGCAATAGTCTCGCGCCCATAACCATGTTTCGCTGATCTCCTTCCCATCTCATCTGTCTTTGTCTCGCACTCGTCATTGTACCACCACCGTCTTGAACAGACCGCACGTAATGCCATCTACTTATCTGCCGCTTTTCCTCTTTTTTCCTTGCTAGCTGTCTGTATCGCTCCGCTGTTACCCGGTCTCGGTCTCTCAATTTCTTTTATACTGTTGCAGCATAATCTGTGTCGCTACACGAGGTCGTTCGTATTAGTAGTTTATGAAGTACTGTATACCTGGCCGTCCAATGGGGACATCTTTATACTCATAGCTCTGAATGTTCCGTCTTACTGAGCAAGGCGGCCTCGGGTTTTTAGAAGATTCATGTGTGTAGGTATAAAAAGCATGGAAGCGGCTCTATAAGCGAACTCTAACCGGAAACACTCAGCTCGCGCTAGCACAAGACATAGAGGCCTTCTTCTCCCCCAATTCTGTGTTGAGTATGCATTACTTTCTGTAGTGAGCTAGACTACATTGCTCATAATCGTACGCTACAAAAATTTAGAACATGAACCACACTGGCACGCATTGCCTCTCGCATCGCGGCGCTCACAGCCTCAGACGATTTGGACTTGATTTGGACCGTCCGGTCTGAGTCCACAAAGCTAAAACTTGGTGATACTGGGCATCTCACACCAACTGGTGCAGACTTCCGGCCGACATTACAACGTCTTTTCTTTTGCACGTTTCACACTCGGCTCCTCCAAGTTCAGAGTTCATTGCAGCAAATTGAGGTCTATCGAGTTCTGCTCTCCTGGGCGCGTCGGACCGCACGCGGGCGCTAATACTAGGCCGCCAATATCGTCGCCACCACGCTTGGCGACGACACAGCAGAGTTGCTCTCGGCAGACTTCATCGATCATTTCGAGTTTTCCTCGCAGCAGGACAACAACACCAGAGAAGGATTCTTTATTTCCTCGCCTTGCCGATATCAGCGTCAGGATTTTGCCGCAGCTATGCAACCGGGGGCATACAAGAGGGACCCATCATGATCCCTCCGCCGGCCTAGCGCAACTTGCTACTCGCCACCATGTCTTTCTTCGACAAGATAGCGCAACGCGCAGATGCCCTGGTCTCGAAGGCTGAAGAGGGCGCGCATAATGCTAGGAATATGGCCATTGGTGCGTGCTAGGCTTCAGGGGTCCGCGTGCGCGCGTGCTGAGCTCGCGGTGTGTCTAGGCATCTTCAATCCGAATCGCAGGCACGACGACCCTGAGGAGAAACGGATGGACATGATTCGTGCTGAAATTAATGCAGCACACCGATTCCACTCCTTTGCAGGAGAGCGCTCGCACAACTTTGTCAAATGGTCCGTATACTATGTTACATTGGCTTGTGTGCGATATGCTGAGTAGTTGGCTTACAGGCATATTGACGGACATGATTATATGTACGCACTTTCAGAAATGTTGGAGAGTGCTCGTGAATGTATCTTCATCCTGGTACGTTCTCTCGGCACGCATACACCGACCTGCTAATCCGCATTTCCATAGGATTGGTGGCTTACACCGGAGCTGTACCTGCGTCGTCCCCCCCGCATACAACGAGCAGTGGCGTCTTGCGTCTCGACCGCGTCCTGAAGCGCAAGGCCGAGCAAGGCGTCAAGATCTATGTCGTTGTGTACAAGGAGGTCACGCAGACCATGTCCATGAGCTCCAGCCACACACCAAGCACGCACTCGAGGACCTGCACCCCAACATCGCGTGCATGCGGCACCCCGACCACATCGGAAGCAAAGGTGAGCTATAGCCGACCGCCCAAGTGCAAAGCCTACACTGAGCGCGTTTCAGACGATGTTGAGTTTTGGTCGCATCATGAGAAGGTGGTTGTTGTCGATAATCACCGCGCGTGCATCGGCGGCCTTGACCTCTGCTTTGGCCGCTGGGACACCCATAATCACCCGCTCGCCGACGCGCACCCGACTAATTTTGCTGCGACGCTCTTCCCGGGTCAGGATTACAACAACGCCCGTGTTCTTGACTTCAAGGTGCGCATATACCCAGCTCTTTGCTCTCAATCATCTCAACATTTTACAGGAAGTCGGCCAATACGCCAACAGCACCATCAGTCTGCTTGATACCCCCAGAATGCCATGGCACGACGTATGTCTCCTCCATTTTACCGCATGATTTCCTCCCATACTCAGACCAAACATCTCAAAAGGTCCACATGACCCTCTGCGGCCCAGTCGTCCTTGATATCGTCCAGCACTTCACGGAGCGCTGGAACGAGGTCAAGAAACGCAAGGTGAGCGCTCCGACACGTGCTCCGCACCGGCTCAAACTGACAGCCCACAGTACCGCAACGAATCGTACGCCCCTCCCCTACCACTCCCGCATGTTTACTGACCCACCTGCAGACGATACGACTGGCTCGCGCTCCCACACGACATCGATGTCGCGCCCGAGGAGCCCGTCGCGCGGCACCCGCTGCGCGAGCACTGGCATTCGATGGGCGCCGCTTCCGACAGCGCTTTTCACCGCAACCAGGAGTCGTGGTACCCCGAGGAGGAGGAGGACCCCGTGTCGTACCAGCGCCCGCCCAATGGGACGTGCCGCGTGCAGGCTGTGCGCAGTGTGTCGGATTGGAGCCATGGTGTGCTCATGGAGAAGAGTATTCAGAATGCTTGTGAGTGGGGTCTTGCTTTGTATGGGAGCAGAACTCATTGTGAATAGATTGCCAGCTAATCATGGAGGCGAATCACTTCATTTACATCGGTACGTGCATTATATTGTCCGGTCTCAATCAAAACTGACGATGTTTTCTCCTAGAAAACCAGTTCTCATTGTCAGTTGGGTTTCCCAGGACATTCCCAACGAGTAGTCTTACTTGAGCTCGCTATAGCATCTCGAGCACCACGGACGACGACCCCGTCAAGAACCAGATTGCCAAAGCTTTGGTAACTCGTATCACCCAAGCCGCTCGCGATGGCCAAAAGTTCAAGGCAAGTTGCCTTTATTTATTGGTCATATTTACGGTGCCATATCGCCTAGGTTGTTGTTGTTATCCCCGAAGTGCCAGGCTTCGCAGGCAATTATATCCGCGACGAGTTCCTCCGTCAAGACTATCATGTGCTGGCGCCCAGTACAGAACCATCAATAGGGGCGGTCACAGTATCTATGAGGAGATTCGGAAGGCTGGCTTTGAGCCGTACGTACTAGACATCAGCCTAGAGTGCAAGTCGCTGACAGTCTGTGCAGGATGGACTACATCCGGTTCTACCACCTGAGAGGCTTATGACAGGATTAACGGCCCCTTCCGTGAGTACGAAGCACAGATACAAGTCTAAAATCTCTGACAAGGCTTGCAGCCTCCTTCATTGGCCAGATGGAACAGAACAGCGGCGTGAAATTCCAACAAGCCATGGTCGCGCTCGCGCGGCAGTGGGTCGGCGAGGAAGACGCGCCCTCGCAGCGCACGCAGAACGTGACGATCGTGCTGCCGGACGAGACGCAGGGGAACAGCGCGTCGGTCGAGGGCAACAAGAACGCGCTCAAGACGGAGACGTACCCGCTCCCGCAGAGCGCCGGCGAGGCGCGCGAGCTCATTGAGCGCTTTGAGCACGGCGCGGACAGCCTGCGCAGCGACGAGCCCGTCTCGGATAATGTGGTGCAGCATATGTTGCACGATCGAACAAATCTGTTGGATGAGAAGTGGCTAGGAAGTGAGGAGGAGGAGCTGAATGCGTATGTGTCTGAGCTGTTGTACATCCACTCGAAGGTTATGATCGTGGACGACCGTCGAGTCATCGTGAGTTCTGCGCCGGTTGGGTGTACTTCATACTGACTTAGGGGTATCTTGCAGATGGGCTCGGCCAACATCAACGACCGTAGCCAGAAGGTACGTTCATTGACGAATCCATCTAGTCGCTCGCAACTCACCGGTGGATAGGGCGACGGAGACTCAGAGATCGCACTCATCGTCGAGGACGAGGACATGATCGAGACTAACATGAACGGCGAACGCTACATGGCCTCCCGCTTCGCTGCGACACTCCGGCGACAGCTCTACAAAGGTCTGCCCCCTTTCCCTCCTTCTGCCCCAGTACTCACCCCAGCACAGAGCACCTGGGCCTCATCCCGCCGCAGAACTGCGACGGCCCACGCGAGCACGTCGACTCGTTCATGCGCCCCGCGCCACACCCGAACGCGGACCAGACACAGTCGCCCGAGGACGAGGCGATCGCGGACCCGCTCGCGCCCGAGACGGAGGCGTTGTGGAATGACACGGCGCGCAAGAACCGTGAGATCTTTACTGAGATTTTCCGTCCTGTGCCCACAAACCTCGTGCGCAACTGGGAGGCGTACCCGGTATGTGCTGTTATGTGCTTGTCCAAGACGTGGTGGCTGATGTTGGTTGTTAGAATTATGTTCCCAAGTCGAAGACAAATCATGTTGCGCCCGATATTCCGCTGGTGAGGGTTAAGGATGAGGTTGTCTCAGGTCAAGGGAGCGCTGGTTGAATGTCCTCTCGTAAGTTGGTGCAGCTCGTTGTAAGACGGTGAATCTGGGTGCTGACTTCAGGATTAGGATTTCTTGATTGACCAGAAGGACTTTGTCGAGGGACCCCCAGTGGAGCGGGTTGGATCCTACTCTGCCCATCTACATCTAAGATTAAAGGTCGAGTTCAATCTGGAGCCAAGGTTAACATGTACGGAATAGAAAGGTGTTACTTTAAAATTGTCAATGTAGGTCTTGTTGTATACCCATGCTATCCCTTGTGAGCTCGAGACGAGTGAAAAGCCGTGGGGTGTGGTGGGGATGACCAGAGTTAAGGTCGTCCGACCCCCAGCGAGCTCAAACGCTAGAAAGAGCAGAAGACATCGCATCTGAACGTTATCCCAACAAGACGAACCTCAGCGAACGACGGTATATCCAGTCCATCTATGCATCTTCCCAATGTCTTTGACGTACAAACGTCCTGCGAACCTCGAGGTTCGCTACCGTTTTAGAATGAGCGTGCCGCTTCTCGCGAGAATTGGCCGACATCTAATCGTGCGCGCACAACGCCAAGTGGCTAGCCGTGGGCGCGGATACTTCGCACGGCGTCGCAGATCGCGGACCAGGACGCCGTATCGCGCCGATGAATGTATCGCCGCGCGCATCTTCTCCTCTTCGAGGTGTCGTGCAGCAGGGCGGAAGCGCGTCGTTGTTCGCTGAAGCTGTCGTGGCGGCGCGTTCTGCGACCTTCGTCGTATGCGGAGGCGGTTTTTATTTTGTACGTAAATGTGTCCCGTGTTTTCTTGCGCGTAATTATGTGCTTCGTTGTCGCAGTGGATGGGCTACGATAGCTGTTGGACGTGCGCGGCTGGGCGGGACGACGAGGACTATAAAGGCACCTGTGGAGGGTCGCTGTAACGGCAGAGTCACTCAAGCACTCCTCTCCTCCCAAACAACCCAACTCAAGCTTCAAACAACATGCCGGCCTGCTAAGGGAACTCGTGCTAGTAGGTGTTCGAAATTTCAACCGCTCAAAATGCCGCTCAACTTTCTTCGCAGCTGGCGGTGCTGCCAAGCCCAACCCAACAACCAACGCCGACGCGTCCCGCATACAGTCCACGCAGGTATGATTTAATACACCACCCTACCACCACATTGTTTCCTTCCATGCTTACGCCTATTCTAGGCCAAGGCTGGTGCTGACGTTGGCAAAGGCAGCTTCCCGGCGCGCGCCCAGGCTGGAGCGGCGAGGAATGTTCCCAGGAAGTGCCCCCGCGGCGAAGGGTGCTAAGGGCAAGGCTGCATAATCACAGGAGACTCCAGGAGGCTGTGACCGCATAATAGAGGAACGAAAGAGTGTTTGCCTGCTCGTGGCGGGCAGCACCAGAACAGCGTGTGTATATAAAAATCTCTGATCATATAAATGTACATCATATTTATATCGTGCTGCGTGTACGTGCGACTTGCTGCGTGCGGGGGTAATCCGATGCTGGGCGTTCCCGTGCCGCATTGTTTCTGCGGCCTTGTAAGTCCATCCTGAGCGAGTCGGCTGTGTTTCCAGCCACGTTTCTTCGATTCGGCTTCGCCAGCGAGGCCGATTTGAATACAAAAGTTTTCGAGCCGCTGGCGGTAACCCATGCCTACGGCGAGGGTACACAAAAGCATTGGCTGAAGGCAGGGGCAGATTGACGAGGGGCGCAGCAGCTTTGTCTGGCGGGTACCTGGGTCACTCCAAATCTGAATGTGCCTGTCCGGAGGCGTCGTGTTAGCAGCTGCAACTCTGGACCTAAAGCTAAAGGAGCACAAGCAGCGAGAGCTTCAGACCATTTGCCCATTTACGTTGAAAAAAAACAAACCGTACCAT
This sequence comes from Phlebiopsis flavidoalba, assembly GCA_035772785.1. Lineage (NCBI taxonomy): Eukaryota > Fungi > Basidiomycota > Agaricomycetes > Polyporales > Phanerochaetaceae > Phlebiopsis > Phlebiopsis flavidoalba. The sequence continues at coordinate 191,422 of JAOCPU010000043.1, read as the reverse complement.
GCGCAGAAATTTTCGAAATTCCTCGTGTGCAATGTTAAATCGCTAAAGATATAAAGAGCCCTCTCCGAGGAGGAGTCGAACCCGGATGAAATAACTACGCTCCAGAAAGTCCGGGAATGTCTGGGAATTCTGGGTGCCGGCGTCTGTGCAGTTCCTGTGCCTCTGTGCCACTCTGTGCCATCAAACTAGGCGTCTATGACATGAGCGATCTGATGTTCGGCTATCGCCATATATGGTCTTTGCGTTCCGGTATCTTTGACTGGTGAAGTGCGCCGACTCTGGCGGCAGCAACCTTGAAGCTTACTTGTCTGCATAGACGGTCCACTTGGACACAGGAACAGCATGAAACAACAATCAGAATTTTGTCCAACCAGTCACGTTAAAGCAAGGTCAGACACTTAGCGCTGTAAGTATAATAGGCCGTACCTACCCAAAGACCCTAAACCCGCTAATAAATCCAATATTTAATTTTAGTCTGCCACAGCGTGTGCATAATGCTCATCGCTAATCACGAAATAGCATGGGAAAGCTGTATAACTATTTAGCTCAAATCAGACAAACACAATCTGCGGTGTAGCAGCTGTTATGATTCAACGCATGGAGGGTGAGCAACACCTTCAGATGTATAGTGCGGGCGCGCTCGGCGCAGACCTTTTGCGGCCATATTGTGATGATCTGTACAGCGTGCATTGGTATGTTTCTTATCTCTAGCGGGGCCCCCGTTTGTTGTAGAGGCATTCACTCGGTTGTCGTCTGCGAGCTACTGCGGTACTGCTGAGCGGGGGATTGTACTACCAAAGGTCATTTGTGGTATTTCCGCATTACTAGGGTGAGAGCAAGCAATGCTCTACTTCGCAGACGCACGTCTGGGCCGGCCAATACGTGAGACGGATGCGGTCCGTGCGGACATTGCCACTGATGAGCTGCCAGTGGCGAATGGGCTGCGCCAGGCGGCTGTGGCGGTAGTTGCATGAAGAGACACACGGTAGACTACCGCGGGAACCCTGTCAGTAAAATGGTGATGGGGCGTTGCACACAATCACTTCGCTAGCGGCTCTCGTCATTGGGCGTCACGAGGTTCTCAACTTTGCGTCGCACTGGCAGTGCGCTTGATTGTTGTACTCCATGCTGTGTGCATTGTCTCGTGCCTGTGCGGCGCATGAGAGATCGAGCAAGATAAGGAACGGTGAGTATAAGTGTCCGTTTCGCGCTGGCATAGGTTCTCGCTCAAAATATGTAGGCTTCGGCGATGCACGGGCTGTACTGTCTTTAGCTCGCAGTCGACTGTGTCGGATGTAAATTGAGTGTTCGGGGCGTAGGCTTCACGCGGCCCCATCCGTTCGCACTGATTTGTTCTCTTTAGTCGGTCCGAGCCGTAAATGTTGCTGTCTTGTGTTTGGTTTATGACGGGCCAGCAGTGATAGTAAGTACGTTCGTGACGGCAGCCGTGTCTGTTACTTATATGATGTGAAGTCGAGGGGTAAAAGACATTAGAACATGCGCAAAAACTCCCAGAACGTTGACATCCCAAGCATTGTGTGCTCGCGATGTCAATATTCACCATCCTTGCAAGCAGAGGTGCTCACGAGAAATCGGCTGAAGGCGTGACGCAACGCATCACATGAATTCACATGAATGTGCGTCACACTGTGACAATGGGCCATGGCCGGCAGAGTCAGTTCTGAAGCTTGAAGTTCTGTTTTTGTTCGCGCAAAGTTGATATTCGGTGCGTTATGTACAGCTCGGCTTTCCATTCATACATCTAACAAGCCAAGTACACTACACAAACCATTTCTTCTCTTGTGATTGTGCTTGACACTTGTAAGTTGGATGACATGAGGTCACGGAGGCATAAGCGCCAGAGGTGGCACAGACGGCACAGACGGCACAGAGGCACAGAGGCACAGAGGCACAGAATTCCCGTTTCCCGGACGCTCTCACACGCTCAGGCTCGGATCTCCGATCGACCGAACAATAAGTCGCAGTAGCAGGCATCACGTCACACCGCTTACGGGCGTCTCCATTTCTCACGCCTGACATAGGTTTCCCTTTTACTCTCCACCGTCATCTCTATACCCTCCTCTCGGCCACCAATCATTTCCGCCGACCTTTATACCTCAACACACACTTTCTTTCACAAGAAACAAACCCTCTACTTCAGCTCCGGACACCACCCTTTGAAGGAATCGAATCTCATGGCAGGATCCTCCTCCTGCCCATCTGACAACTCGGCAGAGGTTGACCAGAGCAGTTTCTGGGACTCAGATGGCATTAACTGGGATAAGCATCGGATAGGTGGGGTCATATCTGGCGCATGCGCCGCTTGCCGTACGTTCACTCCCAATTGCCTGCTTCTTACCCGCTAACCGGTATCCTATAGACTGTCATCATTTCCCTCGTAACCGTCCTGCAGCATTGCCGGTCAGTCGCATTTTGTCAAGACAAGCTATCGAAGCTGAATCCTTGTCGCATAGGAATTATACCAACCGCGGGAGCAGCATCGACAGATGTGCGTTACCCATTCTACTTGTCTTGCTCAGGAGACTTACCCTGCCGCAGTCTCCGTATATTGTATATGCCCCTGTCTACGCGGTTATCTCATTCCTTTCCATACCGCTTCTTCCGCGATTACACCTACTACGACCTCATTGAAACCGGTGCGCAGTGCAAATGTCCGTCGCAAAGCATTTTCCATGTACTCACACGCAGGGGTCTACAGCATACGAATCCGTGACTCTCAGTGCCTTCCTGTACGTACTATTTTCCGCGCCGAATGTTGCTTCCAGGCAAGGCTCGTCAGCTTTCGTGACAAAACGGGATGAGCGGCATCCCAATCAGGCGCGGATTGACAGTTTGCTCGTCTGCTGGAATCTTAAAAGTCTGGCACCGCCATTCTCATCATATTGAACATACAATGACCCAGCTAATCATCAATGCGGCATGCGCTAACTGCTGCCCCCGCCCCAGCCTTTAATTTGTTTGCCCATCCCAAAAAAAACCCCCGTGGCTGCCCCCCTTCCCCCCACTATCTCCCTCCTCCCTTTTCCTCTGGCCCTTCCCTCCCATACCTTTATCGCCTTTATCTATCCCTCGCTCACCTGCTGGCTCCCCCTGCCCATCCCATGTGTTGTCCTTCCCTCTGTAATTAACGTGCCAATATCTTGATCCCTGGACCTCATTCCGTCACATCCCCCCTCCCTTAAAAAAAACTCCCAAAAATGGAAAACAAAACCCGACTCTGCCCCCCTACTCTCTGGCCCTTTCCCCTTAAACTCCCATCCTCCTACCCTGGCACCCTGGGTTGAATTTGTTGTCCGCCCTCTTTACTTCTTGATTGAATATGCGCCAGGTAGTGCAGCGGACCACGATTGTCAAAAACACGCCATCGTGCTCGGCACGTACAACGAGTTTCCGTTACCCCTTCCGTGAATTGTGAACCCTATATCACATCCTAATGCGCCACCAATAACTCCACCTGCAGTTTCTGCTGCTGGAGATACCCGTCCCACAAAGGTTGCAGTATATTCTTGCAGCCTTTGGCAGCTAGATTCTTGACTGTCTTGGCAGGCCTACTTCATGTATACCGTAAAATGGTCGGTGCTTCAATACGTCATTATTCGGCCCCGGTAAGTTTTGATGTATAAAATGCTCCGACTCCAAAGTTTCTAATCCATCACTTCTAGTTTCATTACCAGTCCTGTCCATTGTGGGTATTATTGCCCAAGCCAAGGGAGTGCTTTGCGAGTCTGCGCTCTTGGAGCTTTCAAGACTGCTGAAAGCTTACATCTCGAGCTCTGTCTGACGCGATCAGTATGTCACGTAGCGGACTTACCGCCGCTTGCACAGCCACATTTTTACTCATTACGTCCCCGACGCAGCATCGCTCTATACGGCCTGTTGATATTTTATGGTCTCACCAAAGAAGAGCCTCCGGGGCAAGAAACCTCTTGCGAAGTTTTCTTGTCGATCAAGTTGATCGTCATGTTCACTTTCTACCAGTCCTTCGTGGTAAGACGCAATGTCTTGGCGTCATGGCTGGCTCTTCTGTGATCGCATTAATGAACTGCGTTTAGTTCGACGCTCTTGAGGGCCCGTGTGATTCATGCTACGCAGTACTGGACCGAAGCAAATATTTCGGACGGCTTGAATGCGCTTGCTATCTGCATAGAGGTGAGTGCACGTTTGTTTCATTTACAAACACACCTTAATGAGGTGCCCCCTAGATGGTGTTCCCTTCTCCTCGTTCATGTTGTATGCGTATAACTGGAAGGAATACGTCATCCCGGGTACCCGGAAGACCAGCATAGGACGGCCTCTTCTGGACAGGTGCGTGCTTGCTCAATGTGTCGTTACGATGTCCTAACGACGGGTCATCATCAGCATAAATTACAGTGCGTATCAGACACATGTTTTCCTAGTAGATAGCTGACTCTCGTTGCAGCGGACTTCTTTGTTGAGATCGTCGGCTCGATGAAGTATTATTGGGACCACGCCTCTTCAATCGCCAGAGTGCGCAGCGCCCTCGGGTCACTGTCACAGACACGCAAGGCAAACCGCTGCGCAAAAGCGAACTTCGAGGAGGCGTTTGGGTTTTCAGGATACCCGGTGACGAACGTCACGCCGAACACAAACGCAGATGCGAGGTAGCTTATGACGAAAACATTCGTCTCGCGCCCCTACACTTACGGTGGCAATGGAAGACGACGAGCAGGAAGCACTGATGAGGGCGTGAGCTCGGGAGAGCCCCTGACGGCACCGTGTACTACGGCACGCCTGACCTCGTGGCCGCGTGCAGCCTGTGCAGAGCAGTTGCGTCAGGGTGCATCGCCCGTTTGAGCCGCCGTATCCTTGAGTCTCCCTTGTAACGACTTTGCGTATGGTATTCTTGTATTTTTGTTTTTTCATGTATTCGCCATGTCTGCACAAGTACCTGGTTTTCCATATAACCTACTTATGCCGCGGCGCAGTCACACAGCACGCGGCTGTCACATCTTACGCGCATCTTGATGGCGTCGGCAACACCGTGACGCATGCAAACGATCCCCGTTGTGTTCTACTACCACCATCCTCGTTTGTCTACCAGTGTCTCATTGTTAGTTCGAACGAACACACTATCCAACGTGTAATCAAATCGCTGCAAAGGTGGTCGTTGTGAAAACCGCCAGTGAATGCCTTCGGTGAACGCTCTCCTCACACTCAGACCACCAAAACAAACCTGATACGAGCCTTTCTTCCTTCGCTTTGCGTATATCGCCAGCCTTGCGGGGCTATATACTCCTGAGCCTGAGTTGTGAAATTGACCCTGATCATAAACGCCACACTACCGAAGACATTCATCTTCTCATTCTCCTCCGAGATTACTTTGATATCTCAAGCCGCCGACAAGAACCAATAGAGACAATATGTCATCTAACTCACCATTGGCGCGTCCATTGAAAGGGTCGTAGGAAATTCATGGCTGACCTGGATGACGCTATCACGGTGTGCTCGCAAGGTAATGAGGTGCAAGGCTTTGTCGTTTGGAGGTAAGTTATTGTGTTACTTCCAAACGTTTATTCATCACCAACATATATCGCCTTAGAACTCAAGCAAGGAGAGGATGAAGGCTCTATCATATGCAATATAGTCAAGTCCTCTGACAGACAACATGTTCTGCTTCTCACAATGCTCGTTACTGGTGGGGTGCGTACGGTATACAATCTAAATTGTCTCTGAGCTCTTTTAGATACATCCCGATTACCCGAAAAATATCACGGTTGGGATGTGTTTTGCTCGAGATGAAGACGACTTGTCTTCTCAAGTCTTGAACGTCATTCGAAATGCATCTAATGCACAGGCTCAAGGTCCATCCTTGGCCTAATCAACAAAACTGTTGGCTTCTCTGGCCACTAAGATACTTGCGAATGCGGACAGATGAAGAAGACAAGAACGAAGCGTCAGACTCTGATGGTGGAGCTTCCACCATGAGGTGAAAATGACGACGACAAATCTACGTATATAGCGGTCACACCGATGATCAACTCCTAGAGCTCGATCACCATGCTGTAGGCTCTCAATTCTAGCGTGGACTTCAATATTGGTACCTTGAAGCAGTGCGTCCCAACATTTTGGACAGAACACATGTACTGATGATGATGTCGGCAGGCACTTCAACGAAGTGATAACTACGGGTTACCGGCCAAGTCTAAATCGCATCGGCGTCAGTGAGATGGTGCTTTCAGTATCCATTCCTACGTTCCGGCTGGCTTCGAGCATTCGCCCCACGAGCACTAATGGCCTGGGATCCGCGGCTCCTGTCCAAGTCGCGGCACCTGGCGCTTGTGATATCAGGCATCCGCGGAACATACCCCGTGCTGTCTCCAAGCGGACATCTGAGCTCGCACGCGCTGGAACATGGGACATCCGGCCTCCAGTTCAAAGTGGGGTTGCTGAACAGGTACAAGCCCAGCGCAGACGGGATTGCGGACCTCATCCGCACTTGCACGGGGCATGAAGAGTCCACAGATGATGATATTGCATTTGAGTTCAGCTTAAGCGCTGCCTTTGAGTCGTTGATGAACGACCGGTTTCTTAGTGTCGTGCAGCTTCGCATCAAGTACACAATTGGATGGTCAGCTGCCGAGACGCTGCTGAGCAAAGTACACCGGCTGCAGAAGAGCGTGGATGATATTTTGATGGACCAAAGCATGGTGCGATGAGTTTTCTCTTGCATTACGCAAAGTGTTAATCAAACGTTCCTCGACAGGAGATTCTCAAAGCTGATAGCGAAGAAGAACATCTATCGGCGAGCTATATTCTACCGCCCGACCCCTTGGCCGCGCACAAAGAAGGCGACCAGCTGAATCTTCCTCTCATAGCCTTTTCTTACCTTCTACGCCGTTTGACCGTGAGTGACCTATTCTCTCCACTACAATCCACGACTCAACTCTTAATTACCGGATACCTCCAGCTCTGCCCTCGATATTGCTTGGTCTGCTACGAGAGAATTGAAACAAATTTTGACGCTCTCAAGCCCTACGTCTGTAGCGACAGGCTGTGCACATATCAATATTACAATCTAAAATCGCGGGTCCTTCCCTTGAAGTATGTTTTGCAATGGACTGAAGCATTATTGAACCTATAACTGCTTTACGTCAGTACGAAATCTGTTCCAAGCCGCAAACAGTGGACCTTCTCGTCTCGTTGACATACGTGGCTGCTGCTGAAGGTGGGTTTCTCGATTTTCCTGACGGTATGAACTTGCAAGTTGCAATGCCGGGTACACCGGGAATACAAAATTTTGACCAGTTGGATGTGATCCAGGTCCGTCCTGATCTTTATACAAGCTTCTGATCAATTAACATACTTGTGCGGCACTGAACAGAAGCGTACGGCTATCACACTCTTGCTCAAACACTCTACCTCCCGTTGCGAACATGAAACGCGTTCTGATTGAAGAGAAATAAGAAGGGGCAGCCGAAACGCAGATTGAAGGACGTGTATGCGACTGTCCCTCCCGCTGCTTGGTCCGTCCTCCGTTGGTAAGCGTTGTACATATGACATACTAGTAGAGGGTCCAGACTCATCGGCAAAAGGTCTGTGGCGTCCTGCACTGCCCATATCGAGGAATTGGTCGACAAGAGTGATCATGTGGCTGGCATAAGTACGACCGGATCTATCTTGCGCCTTGATGGATCATAAATATTGCCATCAGGTCCTAGTTATCGTCAGTTTCGATTTACGGTCGGGGCTCCGGACGCAGAGGCAAAATTTCATGCTGCCCAGAAGCAGGGCCACCGAACAAGATCCCAATGCCCAGGCTTACCCCTCGCTATTTGTAAGTCTCATATCCCGTAGTTCTATTATCTGTAAGCTCAACAATGCATTGAACCTTAGGGATTTCACGGCGTTCTCCGGCAAAGAATTGGCATTCTGTAAGCAAGAAACATGTTCGCGTACTCGCGTTAACGGCTCACGTCATCCCAGATCATTCGTCACGGTCTTTGGTTCAAAGACATTGCACATGGTCGTGCATACGGGCATGGTAAGTGTGACAGAACATTTGGCTGAAGCGGTCATACTAACATTGCCTCAGGTGTATATTTTGCCAAAGATGCGGGATATTCGAAACGGGCTATGCGCGCTCAGCGTCAAGTAGCTGGAGTCAGTCCGAAATACACGTTCGAAGGTGCTTAGCTCTTGCCGAGATTGTGGAACTCTCCCCCTCCCTAGTTCGTGTGTTCGAATGCTACAATATTCGTTGTTCCGCAAACGGACTGGATAATGTGGTAAGTGATCGAATATTAAGTGCCTGTAAACCATTCTCATTCCGTGAGTAGCCGGTACTTACTCGTAAGGGGGAAGGTTCAGCTCCACTGTACTCGCTTCCGATACAGACGCAAAACCCAACTCTGTTCCGTGCATCCGAATAGATCCTAAACACCCCACTTACTATGTCTCGGACGTCATCAAACTCTCCATCGACGATTATCAGTATACCTGAAACATCGCATAAGCTTGACCAGTTACTGGCCCGATGCCAGAGTGAGCATCTCGAAGAAGACTATGACGATGAGGGACCAGCTAGTTTTCGATCACATAGACCAACAGTCAGCGAGTGCTACGGAGGATCCACAAAGAGATAGTCAGCAAGTCGAGGGACGACTGGAAGCACGATCCGGACTGGGTGGACCGATGTGTGCAACATATGTTACCCCCACCGGTGGATGCCAACATTATGGCCGTATCGTCGGTGCAGAGGGAACTTACGGCGATGCTCAAGGAACAAGAGAAGGCTCGGAGCTTGAAGGAGCTAGGGTGGTATATATTGCCCCCGGATTTCATCGGTGACAATCTATTCCAGTGGATCGTGGAGCTCCATTCCTTCGACTCGGCCTTGCCCGTGGCGCAAGACATGACTGCAACGGCGAGCACGCCTGTTTCATCTCATCTAGATTGTCTGCTAATGATCCATATTCTTTAGAAACGTAAACTCTCTGGTGTTCGAGATTAGATTTCCTCTTAACTTCCCGAGTTTCGCCTCCATTCTTCCGCATTCTTCAACCGCGCTTTCTGTCCTTCATAAACGGAGGTGGTGGCCATAGTATCACTGGCGGTAAGTGCCACTCGAGCATTCTGGAGTTTCATCTCATTCTTCGCCTGCTTTGAAAACTCAGGCGGATCGATGTGTATGGACCTATTGACCGCTGATGGTGAGAGATTCTGCCGTCAATGATAGCATGGATTTCTGACAGGCTCTGTACAGGCTGGGCTTCCGTCATACAGCATCTCAGCAATACTGCTTCAGATCAAACTCGCAATCTCAAATCTAGATCCACGTCCAGCTAGACTCGCTGCAAACTGGGAGACGTCAGTCCCTTGCGTAACAACTTCATTCCAGCGAATTGTATTGATATTCAGCCGTAATAGCCCGTATACAATGCGAGAAGCTCTGGAAGGCTTTAGGAGGCAGCAGCTACCCATGGTTGGAGGGTGAGTGGTTTTGTCCCGCTACCCGTCCCTGTGATTGAGCAGGTCTTTCAGGTTCCGGACACGCTCAACCGAATGTAGTCGCGTCTTTCACAGCTTTGTATAGTGTCTACGATCCATATTTCCAGCTCAGTTCTTGACATTGCCATGTATCTGCATCCATTGAGCGAATATCTTGTACAATTTATCTCTTATAGAGATGACTAGATATGACTCCTGTATGCTGCACTCTAGGCGCCTGACTCTTCGGTACCTTCGCTCGCCTTGATCTTACGGCTCTGATCAATGGTGCCGCGGTGCCGGTGAACCTGAACCTCTAATTTTCATTGGAGAAATGGACAGTGCAGAGTTTCACGCAGCTGTGAGTGAAACTTAGTCTCGTAATACCCCCAGACGGGGCGCGGCTGACATGGTTTTTGAGGTGTATCATGTAGTCCGACAGATACCTCCTCAGAAGGTCACAAGGTTATGGTATGTACTTGGACGCCCACCATCAGTAGAATAATGTATCTACTGGGCTCACGGCAATCCAGGACATGTTGCAAAGCTCATCGGCATGCCACGTCACTCACGACACGTTGGACAAGGTGTGCATGTCCATTTAACGGTGGTAGCGTATGTTGTATTAATATCACATCTGTAGCACTCAAGTGGCTTTCCCCGGATGCAAACCCGCCAGTTCCGTGGCACCGGGTTGTCGCGTCGAACGGGACGATCTCGTCGCGCGGCCCTGGGACCAACGGCGCGCAGCGCCAGCGGGACGCGCTCGAGGCGGAGGGCGTCGAGGTCGTCGTCACGCGTGGTGTGAGACGCGTGTCGACTTTCGGCATGTACGGCTGGTTCCCTGCCGCCGGTACGGTCGATACTGGCATACATCGAGAAGCTGCGGACGATGTTGAGGCTGACGCACAAGAGGACGAAGGGAAGTCGACGCAGACGAGTAGGCATGCCGATGTCGTCAAACGATCCTAAACTGCGATACACATTGGTATATCATTGGTATTGGTAATCAAGTCAAATGTGAATTGGTATATAATGCACGAGCAGCGCGATGCAGCTGAAATAGAAGGGCACGCGCCGTCCCAACGCCAGGTAATAAAACGCCATCGTCGACGACGGCACCACCAAGAGCCACGCTAAATAGAGGGAGCGAGGGGAATCAGAGGAAGGATATACGCCGCTCGATCATTGCCAAGAAACGTAAGGGGTATACAATACGACACTGTCGTAGGCCGCCGAATGCAGCTGGAAGCCGGTTACCGGGAACGCGGGACCTAGAAGGAAGCTCAGGAACGAGACTAGGGGTACGGAGTCGCAGGCAGAGGGAACAGTAACACAAGGGTAAAGGAACGTTTAAACACACAGTCGGGGGTTAGGCAAAGGCAAGAGGACAAGATGTAGGATAAGTGATAAGGGGAGAATATATAGGATAAATCATACAACCAAGGAGGAGGGAACCACTTTAACTCACTACTCGCCCTAAGCAGGACGAAGGGTGTACAGGTGTCGCAGGTGGGACATGGCGACGAACTTGGATCCATCGCCACACTAGCGGGTGAGACCTAGTTCGCCGTGCCGCCATAGGCGTCCTCCTCAGAGTACCTGCTGTTCTCGGTAGGCGAGAAGCTCTTGCGGTTGTCGAAAGTGGGGGTGCTTGGGGAGTAGAGGGTGCGCATGCCGTTACCATTGTAGTTGACGACGGGAGCGGGGAGGGCGGGGGCGCCGGTGGGCGGAGGGCTGGCGACCGCACGGCGCTCAGCGTAAGCGCGCAGCATCTCGTCGGGCGACATGACGCTGGCAGGCATAGGCTGCATCGGCATGATGCCGACGATAGAGGTCTTGGGGATCTGGAGGCTGGGGCGAGGGAGGAGATGGCATAGGAGGCACGGGGGACGGGGCCTTAGGCGGGAAGCAGCAAGTCATCGGTGCTAATACCTCCGGCACCAGTTCGCATCACTGTTCGCGAAAAATCATCAGCGTTACCGCTCAGAAGAGCTCAGAGCTGAACTTACTGCTGAGAGCCGGCATCATCTCGTCGACGCTGGGGCGTGGGGGCAGTCCTCCCATGCCGGACATGCGGGCGCTGATCTCATCAACCGAAAGAGAAAGTGGGCCTTGTGTCTGGGTAGGGGACAGTTCGCCGGAGTCCTGACGTGTTGGGAGAGGGGGAACGTGTCCAGTGTGGAACGCACGGCTGGTGCGAGTGCTGTACTGGCTACGGCGCGTCTCACCAGATGGACGGGTGTCGGCGGCGAAGGAGACGCGGGAAACGCGTTCGCCTGTGTTGACCTGAGGGCGAGGACCCGAGCGAAGCTCAGACATCTGGCGGCGTAGTGAGATCGATGCCACCAGATGCCATGATACCCTTGGCACCGATTCCGGCTTGACCACTCTCCACGGCGATGGTGCTGGAGGGACGGATGGCACCGAAGGAGAACGAGGAGGCACGGTTGCCACCCTCGCCGCGGCCATGCTGGCGCGAATAGCAGCTTGAGCACCGGCGGGAGTGACGGACTTCCAGTCAGTAGAGATGGTCGACATGCGTTTGTCAACCATCTCGCTCCACCTCTTGCGCTTATCCCTGCCCTTCTGCCTGTTCATCTTGATGTATACACCAAGAACAATGGCGGCAAGTGACAAGTAGCGGCATGATGACAGCCGCCGCAATCTTGCCCTTGGACAAACCGTGGCTGGTTTGAGGCAGGTTGTTGACGATTTCAATCGACGACGAAGTAGCAGCGCTATTGATCGCAGCACCGGAGTTGTAGGTTGCGGTGAAGACGGGTCCAGCAGCAGTGTAGCCAAGATGGGGCTGACCCACCCTCGACGATAGCGAGCTGTAGGTCGACGGACGAGGAAGAGTTCCACCATTTGGCATTGAGATTTGCACTGTAAGATCCCGCAACAAAGTCAACGGTCTCCCAAAGATGAATACGGGGGTTGGCGGCTTGTGGGGCATAGAGATAGATGTCCACAGCCGTGGGTGGTCATGCAACGTCGGGTCCCAGGTGATGTTCAAGGGCTCAGAGGCAGAGACGCTTTGACCTGCGGTGGGACTCTTGTAAAATCCACCTGAAGAGCAGGCTAAAATTCTTTCGGGTTAATGCATTTGTGTCTCGTGCGCGCAAAAAGCACGCACAGTCTCGCTTGACATGGTGGAACGCGGGAACCGCCGTGAACGCGCATCTTGGAGAATTTGACCATGGTTTTTTGTACAGTTATTGGGACGTTTTGTCGTGACTGGACCAAGCACCGAGAAAAAAAAAGAGCGTGAAGTTAGGAAAGAGAGGAAGGGAGAAGGAGGGGATGGTGGTGGTGGTCGCGAACAACGATGTCGACGCTGCAGTATTTGACGGTTGGCGGCCGGGTGACGGCGCGAGAAAGGCGCTAATCAATCTTTTTGCCGGAAACCACAATGTCGCTCCGGGGGCAAGCACCGATTGATCCGTCCGCTCCTCCCCGTCATCAACAATCGCCGGCCGCCTGGCGAGTCATGCGTTTCAGCGTCGAGTTCGGCTTTGCCCTTGACTTGGAGCTTCATCGACACATCGTGGCATACTAACGTGGTACTTGACTTCAACACTCATAGCAATAAGCTCAACTATGTGTCAAAACCCACTCTCATCAGTATCGAAACAATTCAGACTGCCACGATAACGGCCAGGGGCAGGGGAGAAACACTTAGGAGATAAATGCCAGGCACCATCACAAGGATCGCTCGCCACTCCGACAAATACTGTATCATTCTTGATATCAATACCAAGATTTGTCATTCAGCAGCATATCGCAAATTTCTTATGTTACAAGGGTAAAGAGAACGATGATAGTGTTAGTATTTTCCAATGTCTTGGGCAATCCAATCAAGCGCATTTGCCATTGACTCATCGGCACTTGAGGTTCCAGTGCTCTAGACGGATGTCAATGCAAGGTGGCATATGAAAGAGAATAAGTGGACATTCACATGTTTTTCAGCTTTCTCCGTGTCTTCAACTCACTCGTCATCTGGTCCACCGCTTTCTTCAACTCCAGCATTTCGCCCTTGACTTCGAGGGTATCTCCACATTAAAATTGCCCTGCGCGATTTGTGTCACAATTTGATGGAAGACTCGGATCTGGTCTGTCAAGCAAGTAAACGTCCCTGATTAGCCTGTTCGTATTTTATGAGATGTGTGACATTTAATGGGAGGAATTTGGTAGGGCCTCACGTTGACCGTCAAGTCTCGCCACACGCCCATCGCATGCGGGACGTGCATCTGGCCGCCCAAGGTACCACGAAGATTGAAGTCCCGCCGTCACACGGAGGAATTCATTTACGAAGATCTCCGAATAAGTCACAACATTGTTGACGGCTTCCTTGAGCTCTTTCACCTATCCCCTGCGCGTCAAAGTCGAGTTTCTGGGACAGATCGCCCGCGCCGAATGCTTTTGAACCAGGGTGAGAGACCGTATCTGGACGGTCAAAGATTCGGCCAGCTTGTTGACGTTATTGGTCGTCCCTCGCCATTCGCCTTCATACTCGGCACTAGCTATGGGTCGTTCCTTGAAGCTTTGCTGGTCGTATCAAAGCATAAATACGCTGCATAAGGTTTTACGTGGTAGACCCTTACCTTTCGACACCAAGTTGGATACTCGCGCTTGAAATGTCACGAGCGAGTTACTGACTACATTGGCCTGGCGAAGAAATGGCTGAGGCAAATAGACAAGAAAAGACCATGAAACTATACCAGGCTGTTGACCGCCGTCTTGAGCTGATTGAGGCCGGGGTCCTGAGTAGATGCTGTAACGCGTTGGGAGAGCTCGCCGCGTGCGATCCCCAGGCAAAACTTTGCGTGACATCTTTGATCTGCAATTTCATGAGCTGAAATCCTTCAAAGACTTCGATATCGGCCCCGGGGGACGTATCATTGACGGATAACAGGGCGCCATAAAAAATCTCTGCGATACTCACAAGATCTGCTGCGACGCGCCTGTAGCTTGCGCTGCAACGCCGCCGGACGATGGGTAGTCCCGGCTTAACGAAGGTAAGTTTGGGTTCCCGTCCGACACGGCTCAAACTCGCCTGCCCTCAGTGCCGCATTCTCCTTCTCTGCAGTCGACAGCCGCATCCCGATACTCTCGATCGATCTGAGGACGCTTTGCGTCTGCGAATCAGATGGCCCTTCATCTACTAGTGCGGAATGTCCATTCGGGCTCTTTCCTAGCTCGTAGGCACCGAGCACAGCGATGAGATGTTTTGAGGAACGGGTCTTGTTCAGGTCGGGCATCTTGAGGTCCTGCGGGTTTGCCGTGTCGTGGCTGATGGGAGATAGGATAAACTCGCTCGCATATGCAACTATATGCGTGTGAGACTAATAGATTCTTAGAGAGGCCCCGTGTGTAGTTAGATGTCCGATTAGACAAGGTTCTGCGGAGCGGCCTCATGGACGCGCTTAGTGTGGAAACCGTTACTGACGGACTCAGAACGTACGGGCATATATCGGCTTCGCCATCGTGCACAATTCATGAACATCTTCATAATGTTACGTGAAGGAAGCGTCCGGTAGTAATAACTTATTCGCGGTATATGTTTGACTTACTATACGTATATAACCAAATAAATTTTGTCTATTGGTCCTCAGAATTTCGATGCCGAGACAGCGGAGATGGCCTGTAGTCTCTCTCCAAAGATGCTTTCGTACCGCTGTACAAGTGCTTCATGAGAATCGTAAAGTCGCCGTCCCTGTTTGCTCTTATCTGCGGTACCCTCGATCAAATGGAAGAGTTTAAAGAAGACACGCGGGACTCACGTTGTTGAGTGTGACATTGGTATGCGTCTTTGTATGAGGGTGGGATGCATAAACGGGGAAGGCCCCTCTTCATTAGAGGGATCGATGCGAGGATCCGCGACAGACGCCCATTACCGTCCCTACTTGCGGTGAGCGACGGAGACAACGTTCTCGACATACTCGGAGATGTGCTCACCTCGAATGGGTGCTGATGGTGATGAAAACATGGCTGATCCATGCCGCGGCAGCAAAATGGGACAGACGTCAGATTGTTGTAGGAGAACCTGCGGCCATTCGTTCAGCCACACCATGGCCGCAACGAGCAACGATCGACTTTACGGTTGTAACGTTTGCAGAACACGTCCAGCTCGGCGTCGACCTCGTCGTACGGACAAAACTGGATCTTCACGTGTTGTATCCGCAGCGTGGCCGCCACGTTGGGTGCACGTTCGTCTGTCGCGTTTGGCCGATGTATCGAGTACGCCATGCGTTCTTCGCGTCCCGTGTCCACCGCTGCAGGACCCGGTTGTGGTCGCATCCTTCCCTTTGAGCAGCCTGTGCAGGTAGCACACGATCTCTGTCGTCAGGGCCACCGAGTCCGTCTTACAGGAGTGCCGTCGCGGCGGTCGAACGCCCTGGCGAGATGCGGAAATCAGCGAACGGGAAGCTGAGGGATCTCGCTGTACGGGTGAGCAATAGGCAAACCTTTCGCGCAATCTTGCAAGATGCCGACAGCGGTGTGGGGCGTCTGGACGGTGCTATTGTAGGCGATCAGATTGCATGTCGGATATACTTGGGTGGTCAAACCCGGAGTAGACGAGCTCGGGTATGCCTGCGGCGGTTATCTTTAGTTCGGAGTGGTATATGAGACGCACAGCACCAGAGGACGTACCGAAGGGACCACTGTCACCATAGCTTCAAGAGCGTTGGTCTCGAGACAGTGCAGATTGATAGCCCTGTCCATGGCATGTTCTGGACGAGGCGACTTTCCACCATAAACCACTGATCTCCTCCATCGGGGCTTTAACATTTTACAGTACGGGCAGACGAGTTGTCTACCAACGCAGTCGACCGCCACCGCTGACTTGGGCTAAAGCCTTGAGAGCGATCAATGTTTGAAGCTTAGGACTGAAATGCCGTCAATACAAAGTGGGGGCTCAGTGTTCATGTATCACGCTCAACGTTGTTTTACGGATTTCGTTGATTATGTCTCGCCCGGAGTCGAGTGAGCCAATCGCCAAAGACGGCGTCTTGTAAGCTCAGTTGTAGCTGCACGAATGCTTGAGCAAAGTTCAAGTCTAGATCTATGGCACGGCACACCTCTTCGTACAGGATGAGTGCAGTGACTTTGCTGCCAAGCACCCCATACGCATGTCCGCTAAACGTACGCGTAATAGCAGAAAGGGCAGAGACGATGTACTTCGAGGGCTTCCTCCAATAGTCTCGCAACTGCAGCACAAGCCGCGCCATCAGAAGGCGATACTTGGAGGGACGCAAGGAGCTCAGCAGCGAGATCAGGCCCAAGATCGCTGATTGGTATGGTCCTGCGCAGCCTCACGTTCACTAGCTGCGTACGCATCAGTCAATGAGATGGGACGCACCGCGAGAGCACTCTGGCGAAGTTGCGGGCGAGCTCTGTTGACGAAGCAAGGGAGATGGCAGGTCGACATGGATGTTGATGACGCGCTGCACGTCGTCAGCGGGAAGCCTTAAGGTGCGGTCAAAACGTGGTCGGATACTCACGATATCGGCAAAATCGGAGTCAGGGTCGAGTCCGCGAGGTGCAACGTGTAGAAAAGACCGTGAGTTGAGACGGTCAGAGGTACGTGTCGTCTGGTTATAGAGTTGTATCGAGCGGTTCATGCGCGAGCTGCGAGGATCAACATGCACCGTTCACCATAGGACGGAGAGTGGGTGCGACGTGGTATGGACAGACAAGAGGTGCGAGCGGGAGATTGCCTTCTTTGATCATCGGCTTCGTGGCGCTGATAGACGCTCTCAAATTTCTGAGCATCACCCGGGTCGTCTCACGCCAAGAACATTCAAACCCGGTGTCGTCATTATCGTGCTACGGAAGCAACCAATCTCCTTATCTATTAAATCGGGTATACATACACATCTCAACAAGCTGTGATTTGTTGTCAAGGATTAGAATGTCGTAGACGACCAGATTACTTACTCCTAGTGGTCTTCGCCTCCTTCAAGTGCGCATCAACTCTTCGGTCGGCTCAAGACTGTAGCACTTCCACATTACGGGAGCATCGAGATCTTTCGGGAACGTTTCGCTTTCCTGCCAACGACACCACCTGGAGCTTGGTGGTTAATTGGTACAGCGTCGAGCGACTGGGACTACAAATATGACAAACTCAGATGATCGGATTATCAAATTAGATGCACGACCACGTACCAAGCCGAGCGGGATACTTTGATGGCAGTCGCTCGCCGGGGGTGTACTGTTCAAGCTCAGGTGGGGGCACATCGCTTTGTGCGCCATGAGCAATCAATTTGACGATGTTTCCGAGCAGGCCACTTCAGCCTATGGAGCCCCTCGTCAGATAAATATTTCAAGATGGAACAGTATCATTTCTCACCTGGTAGTAGGGGCTGTATGACCGGCTTTGATAGCACCGAACGCGTACGGGCGGCGATCGTCCTACCGCAAAGAGTAAGTTTGGGTGGGGTATCTTCGACCTCGTTCGGGGTAGTTCGGCCGGCCACCGGGGTGGGCCCCCCCGGATTCGTCCAGAAACGGACGTGCGCACTGGCCGAGTCTCAGTAGCTCGTCGCTACTAAATGCTTCTCAACGGGCCTTGCCCTCTGCAGCGTCAGTTATGGCCAGATGACGGATGCACGGAACATAGCTACCGGTGCATGCTTCGACACACGCGGACCATGTCCTCTTAGGACGGCCCTTCCGCGATGACGGATCCCGGGAGTACGCCGGCCCTGCCATGAAGGCGAGTGTTGTGGTGAATTTTGTCGAGGCTTTGCATAGGAGCATGGCACGCAGGTTTCAAACAACCCTTCAAACTGGTTGAGGTAACAATGGCTTACCACACTCCTGACACATCGGCACGGGGGAGCTCTTTTCCGCTCTCCAGTTCGCGCTGTACCTCGTTCTTTGTGCCACTCGTGGGCTGTCTCGACGGTCTTTCGGAGAGGGGCGGTCAGGTCTAGTCGTTCACCAAGAACAACTTTAACGTGTCAATTCACACAGGGATGCCATAAACTGAATATTGGGTGAGCACCAAAGTGTGATCCGTCTGATGCAGAACCTCACTTCTCTTCGTGCATAGTTCCCATGAACTTTACACGGCAACAGCTGCTTTCCGTGTCAAATGCAACAAAGTATTACACGCTTATGTGGGAATACCTCAGCAATGTCCTCTCCCCGCTCGCATACTCTGGGTGCGCGTTAGAAGTATCTGCTGAGGAGTGGTACAAACACATGTACTTTCATCAATTCGAATTGACCGAGAGCTCCACCGCCAACGACGAGTTCACGCTCGAGGTGCGCTCTACTTTATCATCGCCCTTGAACCTATTCCAGCCAGGCCAGACTGCTCTCCTTGCTCCCATCATGCATCTTTTGGGGATCCTTCTCTTCTTCCACGTCTACAGGGACCCCATATGTTGATGGGCGCCGGCGAGGTGACTTCCGAGGGCATAAACAAAGGTAATCGAAATGAAGCGTCCGGTCGTGTATGCCGTGTTCAGGGAACGAGCGCGACAAAGTCGCACACTTGGTATCCAGCGCGACTACTTGCGCCTGCACGAAGACATGGCGAGACGTCTCGGAGGAAGACGCGGGTACACAAAGATGTTTTGTGTAGGGGATGAACGCCTTGTAGCCATGTTCTGCAGGGGAGCACGGCGAACTCGAGGTAAAACGTAGAGATGATTAAAATTGAAGCTGTTTCTCGTTCCACATAGAACTATTCGCCAGTCTTCCGGGAGCTCTTGTGCTAAGATTTGAGCGGCGCGTTTCTCTGCGACATCGATCGAGGTCGTGATGAGACCTTGGGGCGTCACCCGGCAGACAAGCAGATGCTCACCTCCATACGACGCTCCGAGAATAGCAATTGGTCTTCATCAAATATGCTGGCATATATACAAGACCTGGTGGGAGTTTTCGTGTACGCCGTACGAAGTCGGATTGTTGGGTGAGAGAACGGAGGGAAACGCGGGGCTCGCGAAAGTCTGGGGTATTGTCGTTCATCTTATCTGATAACTTTTCAGGCACCCGTCATTATGTAAGCCGTGTTGATCAGAATACTTACCGGACTCAGAATTTCTGCGTCGACTTGAACTCGAACGCCGAGAACGCGTTGACAATGCAGGCCAACGTCTCAGAGTATAGACAAACATATACACGCGGAAATTTTCACCTGCGCTTCAAGGGCTAAGCCTGTCTTAATGATTAAACGGCGAGTGGCGCTTGGAAACAACTTGAACAACTGGAGCTTGAATCCAAACCACGAAATCGCCATTAGAGCTACATCTGCTTGGAGAACCTCCCGCATAATTTTCGTGCGTACGTCAGGCAGAGTCGGATGGCTCACAACTTGGCTTACCATCCTTGAAGAAGGTGGAAAAGAGAGCCAGACCCCGTTCTTTCGTGAAGTGCTTTACATCCTCGTACACACACAGAGAAATGTACGCCGTCGTTCACTCATAAGCTATGTATGAACTAGTCTAGACTTCTCTCCGCTCGAGAATGAACCCTGACTGGGGTAGGAAATAAACCTAGGGCTTTCCCTGATCAATCTTCCATAACTTTCACCTGAATCGTCGGAGTTCTGTCGCAATAGCTGTCCGAAATGGCCTCCTTCATTCCTCGAGGCCAACATCATCGTCGAACTGCTGGTCGCTGCCATCTCTAAAGACTGTGTCGAGCTGGCATTGGAAGTCCAGTGCGAGGCCCAGGACATTCCTGTTGGTCTTGAGCGCCATCTCCAGATCAATCGCGCTCTCCATGAATGTAACTCGGGCGGAAAAGGGGGATGGTAAAGATGGCAGCCCATGCGTGTACGCAATGGTGCTCCAAGGATATTGGGCAAACGAATGCTCCATCACCTGCTATCGGAAGTGTTCATGTCAGCTCAGATGGCCCGCGAAATGACAGCAGACACTAGACTCACTCGTCACTCCGAGACTGGCGATGTCCGCGATACAGGTCCTCAATGTCTTCTCTTTGTCGCAAACATTAGATCAGTAGGAGTGGCTGCCATAATATGTTAGGAAGTAAAGTGGTACTCACTGGGTGTCCTCTGGACAGGAACGCCCAGCGGAAGCGGAGCACCCAGTCTCTCCAGCACCAACACTGCCTGCACCAACAGATCAGTGCGATGTGATTTGATCTTCCAACAGCTGGTGTAATGGTCCCGGCTTCCCTGTCCCAGCTCAACATAGGGTTCGTCCCGCCATTATCATGGGTGTGGATAGGTACGTTCGGCCGCCTGGCGCTCTGCATGGAGAGAACCTTCGTCAAGCTTCACAGTAAAATAGCCATAGCATCTGGCACAGCGATACGCCTTGCAAGATTTCCATCTCGTCATAGAAACCAGGCTTCACGCATGAGAGACGTGGACGCGGTTCAAATCGCGCTACCTTGGCTGACCAGCGGAGGAACGTAAATCGGGGCTTGGAATTCCGGAGATTGTGACGTTGTCAAGCTCGTAGACGACGCTGAATGACCCGTGGCCAATGTAAGCCCCCAACGTGGTCGCATAAGCTCTCCCGTGTCCTGAAGGTGGCAGCTGGCTTTCGGCAGTCCTGGGCGTAATTCGGTACAATAGGCCCTATATCGACTGAATGTCATCGACCATGGTGGCCTTGATGAGATCCTCAGGCATAGTGCTACGCTCCAGCACGGTCGTTCGAAGTCGGGTCGCGTGCTCTCAAATCCAACAATGGCTAGTTGTTTACAACTGCGTTGAGAGCCTAATATTGCGTAGATTAGTGTACACGGTGCCCGATGTTAATACTCAGTGAATGAGCTCACGATATTTTCCATCTCTACGATGGGCGAGGTTCGTCAAGGGCTGATGACCTCGTAGCGGCACTCTTATCATCGAAAACCGTGCGTCACGCTAAGCTCCCCCCCATCACCGAGGGGCAGCGGCGCTAACAGCAGAAAAGTACGTCACACGCACACGTCGAAGTTGGTCATGGCCATGTACCCCCAGAGCTGGTGCATATGTTGATAGTGCTATATAGGGTGATCGCAGGTCGACTGAAGTACCACGGGTAGTGGCAGCACATTGTATAAAAAAATGGCATCGATAAGTAGTCAAGTACTTACCATGCCATAACGAAGAGCTTCTTAGTCGGCTTAAAATGTCGGATATCTGCAGCATTCAGAAGTCCGCGTTTTGTAGACGGGTAGTAGTTTGCAGAGCGTGAGGCCTTGAAGCTTGAGAATTAATGTGAGGTATCGTACTTAGACATAAATCGCGAAGATTGTCTGTTGATTGTGTTCATCTTATCTGATAGCTCGTTTGAGCACGTCTAGTACATTAGGTAAGCGCCTCGCTTGACATTACGAACCGCGTTCAAGTTGAGTTAACCAGAAACGTTGACCACAAGTCGAACGCCTGCAAACACGCGTTCACAAGGCTGGACACCTCGAACTTACAGCTTTAGTGCATAAATATAGGAAGTATTTCCCAGCATTAAGGCCCTAGCTTGCCTTGATATTTCGACAGCCTGAGTCACCGGTGCTTGAAAACACGTTCAACCTTTCTATACTCATGTGTCTGGCGTCAGACAACTACAAGCCAGACTCAATGGATCAAATCAGCTGAAGACATGAGAGTTATGGTGTGTTGAATGTTCGGCTCTTGGTTCAAAAATTAGAATTTTGCTCACGGCTTAGGCTCTCAACGCGGTGGCCAAGCTCGCCCTTGTGGGGCTCGGACAGCGGTCGACCCAACCAGCCTACCGTTCTCACGCGTAGCACCATGCCTGAGGATTTAGTTCTGCCAATAATCAGGAATCGCCAGCCTTCTTCGCCTTACTACTCTCGAGTTGACGTCCCAGGCTACCTAGCAAATTTACCCCCTCAAAGGCCACGCAGTCCTCGAAGCCACGCTGGGCGCATACATCGGCCATGGCCACTCCAGCGTTGTCTACGCACTCGACAACGTCACGCTCTCTGGTCAGCTCACAGGCGGCGCTTATTTGCCTCCGCTGGTTGTCAAGATAGCGCGGCTGAACCGCGTCACGTCTCTCATGCGCGCGAAGCTTGGTTTTATGACGAGTTGGAAGTTTTACAGGGGGTGATCAATTGCTCGGTGCTATGGCTACTTCACCATGAGCTTGATGATGGCCCTCTCAAGGAAGAGCGACGCAAGGCCGAGCGCGCGTACCCCAACGGCGATCACAGAGAGATGAAACCCTGCTCTAGTATGGGACAAGGCGAAGGGCTCACTACACCAGCTGTTGGAAGACCAATCCCTCAAACTGATTTGCTAGCCGTCACAATACTAGAGCGGCTAGGCTCTCCCCTTCCACTGGGACTTTCTGTTTCCGAGGAAACACGGTGAGTGTTCTCCAGCTCGATGCCTTGCAGCTTGTGCTTATAGCCAAAAAGGGAGGATATCACCGATGTATATATATCGTGATATAGCACATTGTCAGGTGACAAGTATGTTCTCCAAACTCGTTTCATTTGCTCATTATCTGAGTTAACGTTCCTGATAGACTCGGCAGACATTCGTCTAGCGAACGTACTTCAAGCACCTCAGACGCACGCCACGCGGCCCTACCATCCTTGGAGTCCTCCATTCTCTCATCGAATCCACTCATGGAGAGCCATTGATCTTTTGAGATTGCCCTGAAACTGACAAAACACGTCTGTCGGAGGTATCCAATTGAACCACATATGTGAGCTTGTTATGTCTGGGAAGAAGCCGAGGCTGTGTTTGATGATGAAGTGGACTCCGAGGGAGACGAAGAAGACGATTGGTCCGATTCTAATCTCGACACACAGCGATGATCAAGATGCGTCGTCCGACTAGAATTTATTGTACAATTACTTACAAGTTCTAATATTCTCCGAGTTTGATTTCATCCTATGTCAGCTGGGTCTGCGGCCCGCCACAACACTCCTTCGTGTCATTCGCTCAACAACAATTAGAAAAGCCCGGGCTCTCATTGCAGAACAACGCAACAAGGGTTGGATTCCTCAGGCCTGGAGATGAAGACACGTGACGAGACCCTGTCGATCTGCACGAACAGCGCACGGAGCTTCTCGTGCGCAGCCAACGTGCGGCGCGAATCCTATTTCTCTCGACGGTGGGCAGACAACGGACCGCGTCAACGCTGTGCGTGGGCAGGCAGCCTACCTGGAGCGTTGTGATTACCACGAAGAAAGGACAGGATCAGCGATGAAGGAAGGCGAGATGCTTTGGGGATACCACTTCGGGGTCGCATTCTTGGTCGGCGGATTTGCGACAACCCTTGGCGGTCCTCCCGTCTGCGCGACGTTCTCCAAACCACGAACATTGTGAAGGCTCAAGATGAAATCGGTAGGCTAGTTGTAAGCGGTTTGATAGATAACAGTACTCCCCTCTTTTTAGTGGAACGCCGTTCGCAGCAGCACTCATTGGGTCGGTTGCTATTTGCGATGCATGAATCGATACAGTGTGCGCTATGTGATACACAAGTAGTGTTATGAGAAAATTCCGACCAAGCGTCCAGTAATGCCATATACACGGCGAGGTGGTTTTATGATGTAGGCTCTATGGTGGGCACGATGTGAACGAATGGCTTCGGGGACCAGATCAGAGGGAAGCCTCGATATCTTATCCAGGCGGCGCCTCTTCGCCAGCGAGAGCAGGTTCATCCGCAGCTTCCTGAGCATCGGATCCTCGTCCGCGCCAACCTCCATCTTCACATCCCCGTCGGCCTTCCTGTTCGCCAGCTGCACGACAAGATCGGCAGAGACGTCGAGGGCATGGCGCAGCACGTCCGCGGTCTCGCGAGCGGAGTGCGCAGCAGCCCTGCGCCTGCTCGTGCGACTTGATCGCAAACGTGCGAGGTACTCCATCGCGCTCCCGCTCGCCTCCGCCGCCTCCGCGCGCGCCCAGCTGCTCCTCCTCCTGCCGCTTCTTCTGCTCCTCGATGTACGCGCGCCCCCCGCCCACTCCTCGTCCGCCTTGAACAGCTCGTCGGCGTGGCGGATGAGCGCTGCCATTCGAGGTGCGTGCGTGTGTATCTTGCGCAGCTCCACGAGGTGTCGTGCGCACTGTGGTAGGAGGTGAAGGGACTTTTCCACGTGGGACGGAGGGTACCGTCGATGGTGGTATGGGGATGTGGGGATCCGTCAAGCGGAGAGCGGCTTCGCGCAGGAGACGGGTGTCGGAGCCGTCGGTGAGCGGGTCGATGACACGTCTCTTCCACATATTGGGCAAGGCGGCATGCCGAGCGCGTCATAGGTGGGCCGTTCAGTGCCCGCCTGTCCCACGTAATTCGTTAGCAAATATAAGACTACGCTCGATTGCATGCACACCTCATCTTCCGGTCGGCTCACAAATTCGGCTAGGCTGCGCACATAGGCGAGCCCGTCCACACCTCCGTACACCACGTCCTCGTACGTAGGATCCTCCGCTGCTCGCCCTCGCCGCATCCAGTATCCGTCTGCAGTCAAGTCGAGGTCTTCGTTCGCCCACAGCGGGCTTCGCCACGACACAGCGCGATCGATGCTGTGCCGCAGCGCACGCGAACAGCTGCGCCTCTGAGCCCAGATCGGTGCCGACGTTCTGAACACGGTACTCCTGCGCGACGTGCGCCGGGAGTGTGGCGAAGGCGCCATAGTCCGGTTCGGTCGTGTCGTGCGGCTCGTGCGGCCGTTTCCAGGCCGGAAGTTCGTCGTCGCCCTCGAGCGGTGCATCCCTCGCACGTCGGGCGGGAGCATTGCGGGTGATGGTCCAGTGTCGGCGCTTGCCCTTGGAGCGTGGGGTACGTTGCCGTCAACGGTGTGCAGCGGGTGGTGTTACGGTGGTGGGAGGCAGGGCAGTTGGGCCCCGGGAAGTATGGGTCGGACGAGGGATACAGGGAGGAGATCTTTGGTTTTGTGGCGGGTTCGGGGACAAGGACGGACAAGATGGAGAACGGATCCTCCACTTTCCGACAGTTAGATGGTGATGATGGAATGTTTGCGCAGACTCACTTTCGGGATAGTCTATACTTCCGTCTGCATGGATCGGTGGCCCATTCTTCTCTGCACGGAGACGTTCCTTCTTCGTTCGATATCGTTTACCTTGTGACATCTTTGTGAACACCGGTAGACTTTGATATGGATAAATATACCTTTCAGTTTTGAGAGCAAGCATCGCCGCGGTGCCCATGGCGATTCGGGAGGGAATTGGCCAAACCCCGTCCTTGTGGCCGGGCAAATGTCCGTCCGGCTCGAGACTTTCTGACAGCATACCAGCATCCTTCTTGGACTTTCCGTTACGTCGAGGGACTGGCGTTTGTGTAGAGGCTACCGAAGGTGATCTTCCGCGCGTACTCTCGTCAACATCCATAGGAGTATCATGTTCTTCTCCGTCTATCGGTGTCTGCCCTTGAGGATCTTCGTCCCGTTCGACGTCGATATTCCAATCGGTTTCATATTTCAATCACACTGGCAGGAAGCGGACCTGTTGATGTTGGTCTATGGCAAAGCGTTCGATACGGTCTGCTTCGCTGTGGTATATCGTCCCGGGGGGATTGAAGGTTTTTGCGTTTGTAGTAACGAGGCGTACATCATTCTTGTGTCTGGGGTCACTTGGGCTGTAATGACCGAAATGGATCTCATCACGTACCGCAAATTCCTCGAGAGACCGATATCGCCCTTTCTGAACCTTTGTCGTGATCGTACCAAAATCCATCGGTGACTTTGTATCATGTCTGCATAGCCAGGAACAAGGCTGGAGTCCACAGGCGTGAGGAAGAAAGCGATAGTCATCTTTCCTACACGTTCGAAAGTCAGAAATTTGTGGGGAATTGTCCAAGGCCACTCTACTTACTTCTTGATTTGTGCAATGAGCTTCGCAAGCACCTCCTTTAGCGGTTTCAGTTTCACTGGCCTAGGGATCTTGGGTGTGGTCGCCTCTTGGAATGCGACACCTTTCGAGCCCTTCTTCTTGTTTTTGAGTCCCTTTATGACACTGAGAGGTGGAAGAACAAGTCGTAGACCAGTCTTTCCACCTTCATGTTGGGGCTGTAGAGCATCGTTTGAGGCAAAGTCGATATCTTCCATGCGTAAACCTGCAGGGTTACTTTACGGCGTCTCCGGCGACGGTGCTTACAATTTGGCCGGCTACCGGCCAAGGCGGCCGAATTGGTCATGATTTTTGTGACCCCCGGCCCGAAAGGTCACAAAGATTTCCTCTGTTTTCCGGCCACCGCCGTTGACTGTTCGATTTCTTACTTGTTTCTTACTTGATAAGAAAGCCGACTAGTTACTTGACAGAGCTTCCTTACCTTATAAGACTATGTCTTACCCCAATTCAAAGCGGAGGGTTTGCACTGACCTAGCGGCCTCTTGCTCGTAGACCGCGACCACCTCGAGGCCACCGACGGTTGACATCGGCTCGCTCACTGCACAGGCCACTTGCCTCGAGTTTCGTCGGTCACTACTACTTCTCACCTTCCGACACCCCATCTGGCCGCCGTGATCCTTGCACAGACGCCATGATGACAATAGTAGAGCACAAACGCTCAGCTCCAGGTTACAAAGGGCTTTGGAAAAAGCCACAACCAACGCCTCCTTGTGAAATCTTCTGTGCTTGTCCTAAAGGCCATATATTTGGCCACAAACGTCCATTAGCTCTCACCTATATGAACACTCCGTGCTTGACTCCACCGTCTCATTCATATTGGATCCAGCAAATCCCTCCTCTCTTCTCAGCCCCCTCGTCGACCTCGCCACATGCCAGAACACAACGACACCCTCCTCGACAAGAAGCGTATGCTCGAAGTTCTAACGTACCTCTCGAAACGCCTCCTTAAACGGTTTCGGGGCGACGGTCCGCCTTGTCATCCATGGCGGCTGCTGTCATGGTTCTCCATCCTGACCTCTCGCGCGCAAGCGGAGCACGCCGGACGTCGACTACATCCACCGCGCTTTCGTGTCAGAGTGGGCCCAACTTGGGGTCCATGACGCTGGTGACCGGCTGACTACTTGTATACGCGAGACAGCCAGTGCTTTCAACCTTGGCGACGACTGGATGAACGCGCACGCTGATATTGCACTCCCAATGGCTCAAGAGTGAGTCGTCGCTGTCTTCTACTGTATACCTTTACTGACTGTACCAGTATGTATGGTAACCTCACAGATCCTATCTATAACGACGCCGTAAGGCCCACAAATATGCAGTCTGAACACTGTGTTCAAGTCTTCTGGCCTGGTTCTGATCGGCGTAAGCTGGTCGTGGGCCGTTGCTCTGAAGCTTGTGCGGTATCGCAAAGATGATCCCGACGACATTGCCGCTATACTTTCGCTCGGGAGTCAGATGCGAGGATGTAAATGGACAGTCCAACTCCTGGAGGGCTGGCTGCTCAATCTCTGTAGCCCAATGGGCTACACTAATTATCCTCCTCAGGAGATCAGCAACACCAGAGCCAAGATGCACGACGCTATAAATCGTACCAAGACCCTTCCATGGGACCAGTTTTGCGTCGATGGCCCCGAAAGCCATCCAAACCCGCCCCCACTCTCGTGCCATTTTCCCTCGCGCAAGCTCGTGTGCGGCCGCAGCCCAGCCGCAACAGCCCGCGCGACCTATCACTGTCCATGAGGGTGGCTTCGAGCACGACCGCAAACGTCAGGAACGGGTGCTGGCTTTCGCGCGCCGCGGACACGCTCGTTTCACCGCGCCCTCGTCTGCCCCCGCGATTATTCCCACTGCACCCATGCCGCCGATGCCGACGCTGCCGCGACCCCCGGTGCCGAAACCCACGCCTGTCCCATCGCCCGCGATCCACCAGTCCAGCCACGTCTCTCGGACATCGCGGTCTCGGCGCACATCGGTGTCAGTCCCCGCAGCGGCACAGCCCGCCTCGATACCCCCTGCCACCCGAGCACGACGTCGTCCTGGGCGCCATCTAGACACCCGAATATTGCATCTGTCCCTACGCCCCCCGCGCTCTGCCTCTGTCGCACGGCCGCCTCCGCAGCCACTGTCGGCACAGGTGCTTCAATCGTTACCTCCCGGCTTTGTCCCGACTGGTTTCGTGCCAGGATACTGGGTACACAAATCTCACCGCCCTCCTCAGCCAACCCTCATACGTTAATTCATCCTGTTCGTTCATTCTGAGGCTGAGTCATGCAATTTCCAGTCATATACCCATGCATAACCATCTCACCCTTGCTGTATCATTATTTCCCCCGTTACCCTCATTATTTGGATATCCGGTTATTATGTATTTGCTGTGCTCTATTTCTGTTTGGTACGCCACTTCTCGGACCGTCTTTCACAATACGAACCTTGCACGACTTCGCACGATAGATATGACTCCATGTACATAGCCGCAGTATAATAGCTTAATCTCTACGATTTATACGAACTTCCAACCCTTTACCCCTGCCTGTACCCACCGCAGTCTCGATATTTGTTATAGTCGGAATTCCTAGTTGCCTAAGACGTTTTCTCGCAAGGATCCTGACAGGGTATAGATCTACTTCTATCAACGCCACTGCACACTATGCCGCCAATAGCTCTCTCAGTCGACCCGCATCCGCGCTATGGAGAAGCACAAACACGTGTATCACCCCGCACCTACCAGACTTCTCCAACGAACCTTGTAATACATACAACCCCCGAAGTGACATTCCTAAGACATCTCGCCTTCCTTCATCGATGGCCTTGTCCTTTCCTCATATTGTCACAATGCGCTGGGATGGTGTCACCCCTGCAGACCCTTAGAGGCCGCCGCGCTCTCAGCCCCAGAGGATATTCGGACATTATGACCGCCTCCGAGGTAGTAGTGCCTACGCGCGCACACCGCTGACATGGTCCCTTGTCTGCCTAGAAATGGGTCTCGGGTCACACGTTGGCTGCGCATGAGAAGCTCCGTGCGCTGTGCGTGCAGATCGACAGGGTCTCGTCGCGTGTCCTCGCCACGAGGCCCAAGGGAACTGGCCTTGTCGCGGTTTCGCGAATACTACCTATTCCTGTTTGTGAAAAATCAGCGAAATGTCATTACCGTTTCTTACAGGATTATATTTCTACCGTGTGCTCGGTGGTCGGGCGCGATGATACTTAGTAGTAGTACCACAGCGCATGACGCGTTCTCGTTCTGTCTCGCAGCATATCACAAGGGTGGCTGCGAAAAGTCAATTCGGATGCACGATGATGCACAGTACGTACAGCAGCAAACCGCGAGTCGGGCACAATCCAACGACCCGAAATTTACCCTGGTACCCAACAGACGTCTATTAAACAAGCCTGACTCGAAGTGACTGGGGATGAATGAAACACGAACTCGCAAAGGGTAAAACGGGGACATCCCTAGGTGCACAGGAATAGCCCTAGCTCTCTGATGAAATACCGTTATTTTTGGTCGAATTAGAGTCAGTCCAACCGCTGCCGTCGTTGTCTTCTTCGGAGTCCCCATCGTCGAGCGGGGTCTCTGCTTCTTCGAAACACTTTCAAGCTGAGATTCGTAGCCTAGCTCGAGGGCCAAGACAGTTCTTGTGGTCTTGAGTGCCATCTCCAGATCGATTGCTCGCCATGAATGCGTTCGGGCGGAAAAGGGCGACGGTAAAGATGGTAACCCAGGCGGTGTTTGAGGTGCTTGAAGGATGTTTGGTAAACGTATGTCTATCGAGTCTACCAAAAACATTCATATTGACAAATCCGAAAGACACAATAGGGACGAAAACGCACTCATCACCCCCCAAACAGGCCATGTCGCGATACAGGTCTACCATGTCTTTCCTTGATCGTAAATGACATATTAGTGCAAGTGACGCCACAAACCACGAAAATTACTTACTGTGTGTCCTCTGGGACGAGAGACCCCAGAGGCAGGGGAGAACCGAGTCTCTCCAGTACTAGAACTGCTAACAGGTCAGTCCGATGTGATTGGTCTTCCAAAAGTGGTGTAGTGGCCCTGCTAGTTTCTCCCACATCAAAGCGGGGTTTACCAGCTCATCGCTATTATGGTGCGGATACTTGCGCTCGGCCTTGCGACGATCTTTCTGGAGAGAGCTCTCGTCAAGCTTCGCAGTAAAGTAGCCATAGCATCTTGCAAGCGATACTCCTTGCAGTATTTCCATCTCGTCATAGAACCAAGCTTCGCGCATGAGAGACGTAACCCGGTTCAGTCGGGCTACCTTCACTACTAGCGGAGGGATGTAGACCTGATGAGGGATGCCGGAGACCGTGACACCATCAAGCTCGTAGACGATACTGGAGTGCCCATAGCCGATGCAAGCTCCCAAGGTGGCCTCAAGCTTGCCGTGCCCTAGAGAGGGGGTAATTGGCTCGGAGGTCTGGGGACCAACTTGCATGCAATACGGTTCATCGTCCTCGTATTCTTCGTCGATCTCCGTCGGCCTGACGAGATCGTCAGGTATGCTGCTCCGCCTAAGAACGGTCATCTGACCGGGTCTCTGCGCTCTCGAGCCCAACCCAAGAGCGAAGTTTTCTACTGCGTTGAGAGCCTGCAATATGAGTCTATGAGTTAGAGCGTTCAGTAATGCAGGCTTGGCGTGATGAACGCACGATATCCTCCATGTTGCTGAAACGTGCGTGCAGTGTGAGCGTGAGTATCGTTCTAGTGGTGGCGAAGAACAAGCCTCACGCCACAGATTGCGAGGTCCAATGTTCGTTGGCGTATACACGAGTTGGTCATACGTGTGTAGCTATAGGATACTTCCGCTTTCCACGCAATGATTACATCGTCCCTTACCTTATATAACCGGTTCTCGGCGAGAGCAAGCATGAGGTTAACAATAGCTTGGACCATCTAGGTCCTATAGTCAACAATAGTCAATGTTGCCCTTGCGGTACGTTCGAAAGGTCATCGCTCTCCCGGATGCACGTGTCATAGAACTCGCGTGCATCGCAACCAGCGTTGTGGCCAAGTAACTAGTTACTCTTCAGTAGACGGATCACCACTCAATCTCTTTGCCAGGGAGGCATGCACGGCCTTAGAACGAGGCAGGCGTCGTGCCCTTCTCGATCGGACCGTCATCCGGCCCCAACAGGACCACTGGCACTCACCCCTATAGGACTTGCTACCACCATCCACACCGCATTGACCTTCAGTTACTGATACCATACTCTAGTTCTCCCAAAAAGTCACACGCTCGAATCTCAAGTCTTTCTTATCTATGTTTATGTTGATACAACTTGATTCTCACACCACCCACCCAGTCCATTCCCAACACACCTACTACAACACTGCTGTGGTTGTCTACCAGTGATTCTCGTGTAGCGGACGTCTCCATTCCCGACGGCTTCTCTCGCATTCTCGCGGCCAGGCCTTTTCGGGCATGACATCCCACAATCGCCTATCGTTGTTGCGTGCCCACTCCGAGCCCTTAAACTTCCCATTGCGGATCCGCCAGCTTGGACCGAGCTCACACAAGTTCTTCGTCGTGAGCGTGTTTCCTCCACTGGACGCGCCGAATGCCCCCAAAGCACGGCGGTGTTTTAGCCCCCCGGATCTGGCAGCTCGATGACAGCCTCCGCAGAATCACAGAAGGATGCCCAATTCCGCGTTACCTTTCCCTGCCGACGTGGGCGCGCTGGAACGCAGGGAGGAATAACGACGAACGCGATTTCCGTCATGAAAGGGTTTTGCCTCGAGGAGGAGTGGTATAGAGTTAGAGCACGATGACCCCTGCAAGACTGCCGCCTCCATGAAATCTCGGGGTGCTCTGGGTCGGGTCGCGTCTTGTCAATAATAGCGAAGAGGATGTTTTCGGGGTCGGGTCGAAAACATGTCTTTCGTGGTATTCGAGGGAATGCGTCGAATGACGACACGCGAAAGGGTAGTACCGCAAGAGGTCAGGGAAGCTTCTAACCTGTCCCCAGAAAATGCTTCGCGTACTAGCGGGTGCGGGGCACAAGGGATACGCTTGACGCGCCGGTCTCGAGCGAATTCTGGCACGGGATGTCCAGACGAAATTGACATCGAACGGATCCGGTCCAGTTAAAATCGGATTACTGGAGTGCGTGTAGTTTGCGGAGAGGCTTGTACGAGTTGACCCACGACATTACGGGACGATGAAATATAGACAAGATGAGACGACCGTGGATGGCGTTCAGTCAGGGTTTATATTCCGCACGAAGAGAAGATTTGTCCCTGACGTCATGACTCACAGCGCTTTCGGCTGACTCGAACGCCGCACCGCCGCGGTGCAGCGCCAAGCGAATCAACTAAGCGCCACCGCGAGTACTTACGTGCGACTGAAGTAGACGAGCAAGGCGCACCAGTCAGCATAGAGGCTTTATAAGCCCTTGACCTATGCGTACGGTAATTTGGACTTGTATAAGGCAATATAGAAGCGATGTTAGTCAGACTGTATACAATGCACGCGACCGATAACGCTTGCGGTAGGATTCAGTTCGAAGCGTTACTTGGTAACACGCACTATGTATCTAGTCGAGGGTAAGGCAAAGGGAAAGAATATCATGTCTCCTGGTAGAGACGTGTGCTTTTTCCACCACATGGCGTCTCCGCCATCCTTCAAACCTTTCTCAAAGGTACGATCATCCATACCTTTTGGGACCCGACAGAACGTGACACCTGATAAAATCTTGTCAGCAAATCGTCAGATGTTGGTATATTTGTTCGAGATATTGACGAGGGATTTACTTCGTTATCGCTGCGTTCGTCAGCAAGAATAGCTATACCCCTTATTGTCAGTCAAATGTGACATCACATGTAGACTCCTACCAATTTCGGAGTATGGTATGCTGTCTTTCATGGTGCAATTTCTGGAAATGCCGGTATCCCTGGAGGCTCTAAACATGGAAAACGTTCCAAATGAGTCGCGAGGGACTAATTTTTCTAATAATTTGCCTGGATAATCATCTCGAAGAGCTGGTCCGGGGAAGCGAACTCGAATGTGCAGGCATAGGGTTATGGATTTTTTTATCTCTAGCAACCTGGGGAGCCCAGGAGTAATAACGATAATGACCTAGGCAGTGCTTCTGAACAATATTAATAGGGTACTCAAAAAAAAGGCAAGAACATCAAAGGGCCGTTTTTTTTTTTTTTTTTTTTTAGTGTAAGACTCACAGTCTAAGGGGCGCGGATGGTTCGCGACCCTGCTGGCAAAGAGCAACAACAACCCCGCCGCGGTCAGGCAGGCGGTGTAGAATCTCAAGGAACCGTCGTGGGTTGGTAGAAAAGATATCTCTTTCCTTAGGTGTCCTGGCATCTTACGTTAGTGATAAATTTTCCTGAGACGCGGTGCGCAAGATTTGAGCTCAACATGTCATTATCATAAATGCTATTGATAGCGTTGCCAATCGGAAGATAACCGCTCAGGCTTTAGAAATGGTCGCTATTACAACAAAGATTGACTGGTCCTGGAGGGGGGAATCGACACTACTTATATGCAATGTACCGACTGACTCGACTTTTTTTTTTTTACCGCGTCGCATGGGTGTCTATCCAAAGATCCCAAAGCGTATAAAGCTGACAGGGAGTCCAGTGAATCGCTTAGTTACAGCAAGGAATGCTGCTAAAGGCCATTAAAACGTACTCTAAGTCAAATGCAACAAGCTTCGGCAATCTGCTAGTCATGGCTCAGAAACAGAGTTACACAACCATTACGAACGACAAGTGTGCGTGAAAACGTGCTCTCGTAACTAGCGTTAATGACACCCGATCCAAATTTGGCAGGTGAAGTCGTTCGTCGGTTAAGCGTTGTAAATCTATAGTAGGAGGGAGGCATAACTCCTGGAAGGCGACGAAACCACAAAGAGCACAATCATAGCAAAAAAAAACTTCTAAGTTAGTTCAAAGTACAATCTCATAGAACGTCACAGGAAGGCACTGAAATCCTCTCACGAAAATCGGTCGTGGGCAGAACGGCGCTAGAAACGCATGATCTGAATCGGCCATGCTCCGTCGGCATTTTGCTGACCTGTGGTGACCGAGGTATACAAACGACCCGACGGGCAGATACCGATGACCGTGACCGGTAGTGCTGCTCGCCCTCTTGCTCATTGAGGCATTTTTACTCATCTCGTGGTCTCACCCAGGAAGTTACCGGATCCACGCCCATGTGAAGCGGAAACTGATGAACATTAATATCTCTTTCTGAAATTAGCTAGCATACTCCTCGATTCCCCCCAAACGACTCGACTGTTTGTAAAGCAAGAGAGCTTCCATGCCGGCGAAGGCACGAACCAACCGCAGTCCCTGTTAGCCAAACGGAAAAACGAAATAAAGCTCGAGGCTCTACGCCCGAACCTGAGAGAGATCTCGAAGCGTCCAAATAACGAGGAGCCTTTCCGAGCGACGTTGGGACGCGGACGAAGAAAAACTGCTCGATATGCTTACAGCCTCTGTCCGACCGTTACAGTCTTGCCCTAGCATGCGCTCTCACGAGTTCTGCTTTGACGTGCATTCTGATATGGACGGGTTCGTGTCAGTACGCTCTCTGTACTTGCCGCCCGTTCCAACGATGATCCCCTTCGTAGAAACAGTCTCGTAATATGCCCAATCTATGCGCACTGTCAAATCGGGAGAGGTACCTCATCCATAAACGTGCGCTCGAAGTATGACTATCAGAAGCGCACTACCTCCACTCCTCTGAGAACCTCGCCGCGGCCTGGACGCACCCCTCGTGCGTGCACAAGCTACCCAAAGGCGGAGGGCGGGATCGAGAGATTGAGTGGGGCCGAAACCAGAGGAGAGAAAGAGCGCAGCTGTGAACGAAGAGCCGCAGATCAGTTGGAGAGAGCTATCGAGAAAAGACGCTGGGGTGTACAGGCATGATTTGTACGCTAAGGTATGTTCGCGTTTCTATAGGCAGAAACCGAGCCCTCAGTCTCTGAATGCTAGTCCAGCACGTCGCTTCGAACTCTTAACACCCGCTATCGGCCGTCTTCCAACTCCCCAACAGCTGTCAAGCAATCCTGACCTCGTTAGCCGCGCAAACCGTGTTCATCAGAAGAGAGTACGGGTATGGGACGCATTAGATGTGGAGGTATGCTCAGTCGTTAGCGGCTACTGAATTGAGTCTAACGGGCGTATAGTTCTTGACGACCTTTACAATATCTTTGATGAAGTCCCCTCGACATTCGCTCTGAGCCTGCAGTCAAGCTGCTGGCCGAGTTTCTTGATATGGACTCGGATGGACTCAGGACGAACGCGGAGCATTTCGCTCATGGTAAGTGTACGCATGCATAGCCGGGTCAATAAAAATCTCGATTTTGTATTAGAACTGTGTAGTTATCTGCGTTCTCCTACGAGACCTGAACGCTTACGATCTCTGTTTGTACAGGTACGCTCTTAATACAAATTCATAAGGAGTGCCTCTGATGATGTATTTCCCACGCTAGTATGACATACCAGAAGATCTGTCACCGCCGCGCCGTCAGGCGCGGAGTCGCCGCCTGGGCAACTGAAGAGTCCATCTCCTCCGCCCAGCCGTTCGCCCCTCCAGGACCTTCGCGCACACGCCAACCCGAATGGATCCACGACATCACACCCGGCCCGCCTCGCCTCGTGCTCGAGTTCACTCCAGATCGCGTCCCCTGAGAGCTCTCGAGCCGAGAGAAGCACCGGTCCAGGACACGGTTCGAACAGCCGGCAGCGCACGGCGCACGAGCAGGACGTGGGACCCACATACCGATAAGGAGAGTGCGCGGAGGCGAGATGGGAATGGGGAAAGTCATGTGCGCGACGCAAAGGGGAAAGGTCGCGCGGTAGAGGGTGACAGAGGCAGGGAAGCAGGGACCTACACGCGCAGTCGGAGCGATGACGGTTCTGATGCGGTTCCTCCTCGTGGCCCAGGTTCAATCGAGGATGGGGACCCTGGACGCATCAATAATATAGCACCCGCGGGCCAATCGGCACGCACACAGAATAACACGGGCAAGACATCGCCACCGGACGCTGAGATTGTTGGTCCAAGGTGGGACATCCAGCGACGTTCTCTCCACCCGACGCGGCGCGGAACGCGGCACAGGGGCAAGCCCGGCCCAGTATGGAAGACCGCCCTCGCGTCGGCCGCGGGGCGTGGCAGTCGTTGAACTCATATCTCACGGGCGCATCTTCAGAGGAACAGAACACGCGTGGTTACTCGCCGCCGTACGCAGCCCGAAACGCACAAGCTCGAACCGGTGGAGCTGTCTATTCGAGGTGCTGCCCGACAACGTGTTGATACTCCCGTCGAGGCCTCTTCCGTCGAGGGACCCTCGAAATCAGCCCTACACGAGGACGATATCAGCCTTGACAGGACAGCTACGGTACGCCTGCGGTGTTGGCTCATACACCGGACGCCAATAATGTTCCGAATGCTGCGGTCATCAATGACGTCGCAGGCGGACGCCATGACTCGCCTACGAGCCCGCCTAACCAAATTAAAACAAAGAGCTTCCAGAGCAGAGGAATTCGGAGGGCCCTAATTACCCTTGTCTTCAACACCACACGACGTGCCGATCAATACGGTCCCCCTCTGCAGCAGACTGCCCACGTCGCCCGACACCCTTGCCCTATTGCCAATGACGTCTCCGCCCCGTGGCAACCGCCGCTGAATCGCCGCGCGCATCGATGGAGGCAAGCAGCCCGGCGCGCGCTGCAGGATCTGCTTTTCGAGCCCGCCTGCTCGATAAACTCGCGGCGGGAGCGCACAGGCGCCCATATGCAGCATCAGGGAGAAGCGCACCGCCATGGCGACGGCTCTCTCAGCGCGGGCTGGGGGAGAGCAGCGGCAGGGGCGCCGGGGACGAGGCTGCTCCAGACGCGGCCGTCGTGGCGCATGCGCGTCGCGATGCGGAGATGCGGGAGGCACGGCTGCGTCAGCAGGCCCGCGCGCGCGTGATGGGGCTCGCGCGCGGACGTGCTGCACGACGCGTCTGCTGATGGCGACGGCCGCGCGCAGATGGCGACGGATGAGACAATGGGTGGGAGCCGAATTGGCGGACAAGGGAGTGAGGCCCTGCGCGCGGCGTTGAAGCGAGGTAGATGAGCTTGGGCGACTTTAATTTACTGCTCCCGTTTGAATTTCACCTGTATGGAAAGTCACCAGTGCGCGACATACTCTATTGCCTCCGGTATACCCGCGGCGGAAGTGAGACTGCGGCCAAGAAACGAAGGTTACTATTATGACAGTAATGAAGGATTGACACCGAGACTATGCTAATGGCTAGATGCTAGTAGTCTAGTTATGCTACGAATAATGCCTATTTGACACATTATATGAAGTGGGTCCGAGTCCATTAAAACGGGAACGAAGTGCAAAGACAATAACAGCGACAGCGAAGAAGAGAATTAGTCCGAACACAAGGTAATCTAACGGGAGGGGTGTTATAAGGAATGAATAATATACCGGGGAGAAAACGTGAGAGAAAACGTGACAATGAGCGTTGGAGGAGCATAGCGGTGACAGAGGGAGAGAGAATGGTACACAAGTACGCGTGTTTGCAGGGGCGGGCTGCCGTTATGGCAGCGAAGGGTGTGGGCAGGAGACAGTGTACACTGCGATGGTACAACAATATGAGGAGCCTAGGTGGTGGCATGTTCAACGTAGTCGTAGATGTGCACTCTCTAACGTGCGACACCGGGTTCGTTAGTTGTGACGGTTCGTCGTCGTCGTCGTCCACGCCGGGGAGGGCGGCGGAGGCGGCGAGCCTGTCCGGGGGTGCAGGCGCGCCGCGCCGCGACGGGCGAACGTCGATCGTCGGCTGCTCTTTCGTGAGGGGGGATCGTATACGAGCGGGGCGGGGGGAGGGTGAGCGCGGGGTCGGCGGGGGTGGGGCGGCTCGAGCGCGCGGTGGTGGGACGACGCGGGGGTGGGGCGTGGGCGGGAGCACGAGGGGCTCGTACGGCATCTGGGGGAAGGCCGCCGTCGGGCTGTGCGACTGCGAGCGCGGGCGGCTGAAGGGCGAGAACGAGGCGTCGTCCCACTGCGGCCGCGGCTGCAGCGTGAAAACGGCGGCGGGAGGCGCAGCGACGGGCTGTACGCGAAACGGCGACTCGGCCGTCGGGGGGGCGCGAGGGCCCCGCGAGCGGCGCACAGGCAGCGCGAGCTCGGGCGCGGGCTCGCGCATCTCGGCGAACCGTCTGCTCGCTGAGCTGGGGTCCTCGTCAAAGTCCAGGCTGCCGTGTGTGCGGGCTGGCGAGCGCGGGGGAGCCTGAGGGGCGGAGGCGCACGTCAAAGTCCACAGGGTTCCGCACGGGCGGCGAGCCAGGTCGTCGTCAGTGTGTGGAGACTGCGAGAGGAGTCGTCCGCGGTGCAAAGGCCTGGTGCGGGATGGCGGGTAGGGAGCTGGGAAGTGGTGGCTATGGCGAGGCCATGGGAGAGACTCCAGGCCTAAAAGCGGACCTTAGGTCCATGCCACCGGCGGTGGTGGTGGCGTGCATAGGGGTGCCGAGCGAATTGGAGCGGGGGGATAAAATGGTGCAGGGGTCGGGGGGTCGCATGAGGCGTGTCTGGAGGACCTGCCGGGGATACCCGGGCCTGATAGCTGAGCGGAAAGCCTTGGGCACGCGGGATGCCTTCAGAGTCCAAGGTCTCTCGGGAAAAACCAAACGCGTCTGTAGGCACCACGCCAGACGGCGCGCTGCGGGGGGGCGGAGCGCCATGACGCCCTTGCAGGTCGCCGCCTGCTGTGGGGTCTTGCCCCATGATCCCCTCGCTGCTCGGTCCAGCAGCCAGAGAGGGCTCTCCGATCGTAGAGCCGGACGGGATGCTTGGAAGAAGGGACCATATTGCGAGGGGACGAGTGAGCGGAAGGGGACACGTTCTGGCCATTTGGGTCGTCGTGCTTTCTGCGCTGGTTCTATGGATGGACGAAGGAAAGCCATCAGTTTACCAATATAATCGTATCAGGGCTAATCCTTGCTGGAACCAAAATCTGGCAAAAGACAAATAAGCCATGAGATAGGAGGTGAAACGGAACAGCGGAGGGTTCACCTGAACTTTGCAGCGCACTGAGGCCAATGGCTCTCTTCCGACCTCCTCGCGCATCGCGGTGGTCGGGAATCGCGACTGCAAGGAGCCCAGAACGGTTAGTCACGTCCAAAACGCGGTCGTTATCACGAGGATCTTGGCACGTACCTGGGCTAGCAAGAGCGTGGAGCACGGCTGCCTGTAGAGTGGGGTTCGTCAAAGTTCTGTCCGCTTTTTCTTGGTGCGGCGGTGGAGGCTCGTGTCTGCTCGCCGACCTGGCTAAAAAAAAAAAAAAAAGCGAGCTGCTCCTCCCCCTCGTTGTCGGCCAATGTCGCCTCTGGGAGGAGGTGGTGGAGGGAGTGGGACTGACGGGACTTTCCCTTGTCCCCCCCACCACCCTTGCCCTTCTCGTCCCCGTTTGCCTCCGCTCTCCATTGAAGTACTTCGGGTGTCGGGAAAGGGCCACGAGAGCGCTGATTCGGAATCGGGAGTGCAGATTCCCCCAGGTGTGAGGGGTAGTGGGGGACTGGAATACGACAGTCCGTAAGCCGGGTGATAGAATGGTGCTAGCTGAATAGAATGTGGCTTGGGAAGGCGCCTCGGGAGTAGTGAATCGAGGAGGGGAGGGCTTTAGTGATACCGAGTAGCTGTCATGCGGACGTCGCCTGGTGAATTAGCAATATATATCGCGAAAGCGAAAGCAAACGCGGAAGAAAAGCGACTAGAGAGTGTAATGAGGAAAGTGACATAAGAAAGATAATCCTGTAGACACAACGCCGGAAGACAGTCAATATCTGATTTGCCGAAGGATAGCGAGAACGGCTCAAACCTGAATATTCGTCCACCCAAGGGGCAAGTGAAGGTCGTTGCACGAATACGTGCGTTGGGGATATTGGCAAACAGGAGTGGAAAGGAAGAGACTGAACGGAACACGAAGAGCGCGAATGCGAGGGCCAATCTGGGACCGCGCGGCGTGATCTTCATATTGGTGTTCGAGGGCCAACGGACGTCCGTTCGGAAAAATCATTTCCTCAGCGACGCGGCGCGGGTAGGAATCCCCTCACGTGTGCAGGGCACACATAGGATGTCTATAATATAATACACAAAAAACTTTTGTGGTTATCCCTGGTTGCTAGCAGTTTCGTGTCGGCGCAACTAAACCCACTACGGCTAGACCGCCCCCGCCCCTCCCGGAGGGCCGTGTGTCGCGCGCAAAAAAGAAAAAAATGCACTCGAGTCGGTCGTCACGCCAGTAGCGAGTGATGCCCATGTCCCTGCGGACGCTGGGGGTTTCCATCGAGACCTGGTAATTGCACGCTTCTGTCGACGAGCACGACGGGTGTCTTTGGCGCGTACCGAATATAAATACTAGTATTTGCTGTCCAGTATTTCGGAGGCCGGGGAGGAGGAGGCGGAGTCGGGTAAAGTGTGGCCCCTTTCTCGGTGGGTGCGGGTAAGCCGACGACGTGCCTGATCGGGGACACTAAACCAGAGTCGAAGTCCCAATTTCGCACAGCGCATTACGATCGACCAGAGGGAGAGCGGCGCACTCACGCTGGTTGGCTGCGGCTGCGAACGGAGCGAAACGCTCCGCGCCGTAGCCGCCCGGCGAGCGTGCGCGCGTCGCGTCGTCCCTCCAAATTGTTGATCGTTGGGTCCAACCTGACAGACGACACCGAGCGCTGCCCGAGGCCAGCCCCTCCAAGCACGCCACACAACCGCGGTGCCGACGCGCTTGGGCACCGCAGACACGCGCGCGCAACAATTGCGGCTCAATGAGCCCAGATAATTGCCATCGGTGTCCTCCGAGGGCGGGCGGTTGATCGTTCAGAGCGTTGCCTCGCCGCAAGCGTAACCTTTTAACATTGGACCGGCAGTTATGGGGAAACGCAGACAGCACATCATCACGACGCAGGCACGGGAAGCGATCCCACTACGGATGTGTTGTATGAGCCTCGCAGCGAAGCAAGCCCGCAGCCGCGACAGCCCGCCCCTCGCGGTTTTTTTCCAAAAACCGATTTTCGACAAATAACATGTCCCCCCCTAATACACACAATTTATGCAACAAAACCTGGCAGCTCCACCGATGGCACTAGGATCGTTAGAGGTGCTCGTTTGTATCCAGCCACGCGAGAGCTCGGGACAGGGCATGGAAGTCTCCTTGAACCGAAGCATAAATTGGCATTGTAATTGGATGATGTCAGGCAACGGGGGTTGGGGGGGGATCGCGGGCGCCGGCACTTTGTTTGAACCACTGGCAGTCCAGCCGCGCCATGCCTACCCACAGATACTACACGGGGATCGGCTTGAACTAATCTGCCTTTCTGGGAGAAACCTCCAAGACGGAAGCTGCAATGCGCTGGGTGGCGCCTTCCCGAGGGCCTTGGTACGACAGTCCATCGCCACGTGAACGGTCCCGCTGCTCAGCCCTACTCCGCCCACATGGGAGCCAGCGCGGGAGCGGGACCAGACCGCGCGCAGAGTTCCGATCCCAGAGGCTGGAATAGGTCGGCAGTTGTGTGGTCCCTGGATGCCTGCGCGTTTTGTGCTCGCGGCTGCCCCGGCCGCAGACCGAACCCCATGACAGCGTCAGAAGGGGTCGCGCAGGCTTCAAAATTCTTCGATGGCCCCGCTTCTCTGATTCAGATACGCACACTAACATAAGACCGTGCTCTGTCGCGGCGGCCCAGGAATCGCATGCAGAAACCCGCGAAGAGACCGTCTGCCACGCGAAATTCTTCCTGGCGAATAATAAACATCAATACCGACGCCTCCGTTGGGGAGGACGCGCAAAAACTACATGCGCACGAGCCCCGCGAAGGGCGTCGCCCATGACCGTTAATTGGAAAAACCGCTATCCAAGTCCTCAGCAGGGTACGGCCGTGCTCGGAGGGTGGCGTCTCCCAGGGAATCACGGCCAGGAAACAGCTGGCGCCTCATAGGCAAGCATCTGTCTGATTGCACGATCGCGGCAAGAACGACAAACCGTTCAAACGCGGCGCGTGCTTTTCCAGCATGTATGCTGCCGTTTCCCGCTTCGCGAGGAAAACGCACAAATCCCCATCCCGTCCGGCTGGGAGCTGGCGAGTTTGAGTATGTCGCCAATCATCGGGCCTAATGAATTCCATTGAGGCACTATTACAAATATCAATGTTAATATACGGCTCAGCACGACAATGCAACGGTTGTCATGTCATAGAAGAGAACCACTACGCAGGGACTGGACGACAGCCTCCGCCGGTCCCGTCTTCCAGCACGACAACTGAATCCGCTCATTGGGAAGCGTCCGCACCCCCCCCGCTCGTATTTCTCCACCGCCGAGGACAGAGGTAGTTTTCTTTCCCTGTGCTGATCGAGGGGGCAGGAGCATTACCCACGCATTTTCCGTGTCGGACCAAGCGAAGTGCTCGGCTGGCACAGAGTGTTTTGCTTGAAGAGGGCCAGGAGAAAAGCATCCCAGCCCCCCCCCGGTGTGAGGTCACGGACACAAGAGAACCTCAGATATGACGTCCCAAGGGTAATTGCATCTGCTGTAACCGGCGTGAGGTCCGGCGAAAATGCTGTGTGCACTGGGTGGTAGCAGAGGGAAGGCCTTACGTGCTTGCCTGGAGATTGACCGAGCTCTAAGTGTGCGCCCCACATATACAT
This sequence comes from Phlebiopsis flavidoalba, assembly GCA_035772785.1. Lineage (NCBI taxonomy): Eukaryota > Fungi > Basidiomycota > Agaricomycetes > Polyporales > Phanerochaetaceae > Phlebiopsis > Phlebiopsis flavidoalba. The sequence goes on along the minus strand of JAOCPU010000043.1, from coordinate 148,465 downwards.
ACCTCATATACAAACACGCCAATCCACCATGGGTGCCGCGAGGCAAGGCTGTGTGGCTGCGTTCAGAGTTAGGCTGTTGGATTGGACTATAAACGGAATATTGCGCAGGGCCCTACGGAAGCAGGGACTGCCGATCGTACGGCTGACGGCACATGGCGTGTAACAGGGACCCAAGCTCACGCGCCTTCGTGTTGTACGGCGATGGTTGCTTCCTAGTTGTCCGGACACCCCGAGATCATATTCAAAAGTAGCCCACCACATCATTTGGCCAGAGCGTAACCGTTCTGTGGCGAGTGTGTCTTGGGAAGCCAGATCCAGGGACATACAACAACACCTACCGACCGCCTGGAGCGCAGGGCGGCTTTTGTCGATCCTGCTGATGGCTCCGACCCCTCGCGAGAAAAAACCGAGAATCAGGGCCGTGACATAGAAACACAATAGGTGCCAGCGCAGACGACGAATCTGCAACAAAGCCACCGGTGATGCCTAGGAGTTCACCCGTGCGCGTGACCACACGAGCGAGAGCCAACGGCTCACGATGAATTGACGTTTCGGAGTGGCTAAGTCTAAGACGAGAGAAGGCCTTAACCGAGTTCACAGAAAACTCTGGACGCTCGGGAATGAACAGGGGCGCGTTTCTGTTCTGTATCCGGTCTTGTGCGTCTGACGCCTACGAAGAGCGCTTGTGTGCACGTGCCGCTCTCAGCGTGCGCCTCATGACGAACACGCGAGGTCTTGCGGGAAGGGGCCCTTATCGAAGCCGCGAGCTACAATTGAGGCCGGAGGTAGGGCACACGACGAGCGCAGGGGGAGACGGTAGAAGCGCTAACGGAGGCTCGGGGTTGGCTGGGTTGGGTGGCAGGCAGCTCACACTGCGACGCTCGAGCGAAAAGTCTCGAATTCGCTGACGTCTCTACAGCGTCGAGAGGCTCCGGGTGTCCTTCGGCGTGCCGCAGGACTACACCGTAGCCGAAGATGTACCCCCAAGGAGATAGTGCATTGTGGTAACATCCGTAAAGAAGTCCCATACGTAGTCAGTTATTATCAAAGGCATTGGGCCTTTTACGGACCACCGCCATATAGTCTGATAGGAAACGCTCTTTGCTGCATTATGTGGCGCGCGAGTGGCCTGTGATTGGGCTCGCAGGAATCCGGCAAACCCCGTTGCCTCGACAGACTTTGCGCACGCAATTGTGGGCCGGAGATCTCGGGCGCACCTCCTACCGCGATATGTAAGAACTTTCATGAGACCGTTCTTATTCACGTTTCAGATCGCGATGTGCGGAAAGCTTGTGCGTGGTTGAGATAAATGTAGGCGCATACAACTCTACCGGCTGTGTGCGGGTTCGATGATTTACTTCTATTGTCCTCCCACAAGCGTCTGCTAGTCTGTGCAACAGGTCCACGAGTACCGGATCGAGCAAATGGTGTCGGTAAATTAGTAAAAACGTGGCCTGAGATGGAACATTTGCGGCTGTCGTCATTCCGTGCGTTATGTCGTCCGTATTGTTGTATCTTCATGTTGGCGGTCGGGTGCAACGTTAGAAAGCGGCGGGAGCCGGTCTTGCCATACTTGGGAACCAAATTCGCGTCAACGCCACAAACGGCGGCCTAGCCCTTTTTTGGCGCGATTTATGCCCACGCACGAGCCTCCAACCACAAACCATCACTAGTTGTCTCGGGCCACATCGCCATAGTCCTTGAATTTACTGATCCTATCTTAAATTGGACCATTCTCGCAAAGTGAAGTGTATACCCGTCAATTGGAAGCGTTCATGTAAACTCCTATAAGGCATTCGCGAAGCATTTTGTATAGCACTAATCTCGCGAGATCTCCGCGCTGCGACCCCATTCGCAACGAGAATGTTATACAAAGCTTGCATAATGACTGGCCCCGTGAAATGGATCCGTCACTAGCAGGAGAGATCTATATCGCGAGAATTTCCATTCACCACTTGGGTGATTGTCCTCTGCAGAAGATCAGACCTTGCGCAACCTTACACCACCAATTCCTATGGCTACCCGAAGGGTGAGTTTGTCACGCGTGTCATATAGAGAGGGCCAAGCTTCTCGTAACGCGTCGTGCCCCGATGAACCTTTTTGTATCTATGCATGGTAAGGCTGTGCGAACGCATAACCTAGCGCGAGGTCGGGGAACGGCGTCCCCTTGGAAAAAAAAAACATAGCTTATTTTTCGCGTGTTCCGGACCACCTAGCATCCGTTGCGTAGGATTATGTGCAACCGTCAAGGGCAATGCCTGACGACCGATTTCTGCAGGGTCCCGATCATGCCCTAAGCCGCCCTGGACCCCTTCGCTGCGTCTCGTTGCAACCCTCGTCATCCTCAGCCCGGTCCAGAGTCGTCTGCGCCTCAGGCAGGTGGCGAGCGTCGGCTGCGGTCGTCTTCCCTTGCACCGCTTCCTGCAGGACGCTGGAGGGCCGCGGCCTGGTTGGCCCAGAAGGTTACCGGGGCGAAAGGGTACGGCCCAAATCCTTAGTCGATGAAGGGGCCAGGGGAAGAGGGCGATGACCAAGCGTATAGAGGATGAAAATTATGTTTTACGCGCTCAAAAAATGACAAGGGTGACGGTCAGGAGGGCGAGGACGACGGCCGGTTGGTAGACGAGCGATGGCTGTAAGGCACTGCTAGCAACGTATGGAAGCGGCGCGAGTGAGTCAAACCTTTGGACTTCTCGGGATCTGCGCTGACCACGGGGTAGAGTGATGATGCAGATCTGGTTCATCTCCTCTTGCTTTACCGAAATGCGGTCCGATCGCCAGAGGCTGAATTTTAAGAAACCTATTGTGACAGCTCAGAGGTCCCCTGGTAAGAAACATAAAAAGGACGTACCCGGAGGCGGCGAACCGAGTGTGTCAAAGGGAGACAGTGGATGAAGCACCTGGAGATGTTCATGGACAAGCTCGCCATGTGGCAGCTCCATGGGTTCGCTCGACGAAGCTCGGGATGAGCGGCAGCAATACGAAGCCCGCGGCCCAATCGGCCAAGGGTAAAGGGAAAGAAACCAGACGAGCGGGACTGGAGCAGATATTCTGCGAAGACATCGTGGAAGCACAGTGGTCTCGAAATCGCAATATTCGCATTCAGTGCTCGCTGACTCTTCCCAGGTTTAGAACACAACCCTCAGCGGAGGAATGTTGACCTGCTGCGTATCAAAGTCTTTTTTTATTTTTTTTTTATAGTGAGACCGCAGCTCGAACCCTTCTCCGAGGAATTCGGATGGACTGTGTACCTGACGTGCACCGCCCAGCCTCTCCCAAGGGCAAAGCCAGCGCGCTCAGGCTCTCGCGCGCAAAACTCGCGCGCATAACCGCGCGGCCATCACGACCGCCTACGCCCCCGAGCTGTCTCGCACACATGACGTGAGCGCTCGCTGTCCGTCACGCTGGAAGAGGAGCGGAGTGCGCGAAAAACGCTCGCGGTCCCTCAGACATCTGCCCGCAGAAAATGCCGCGGGCTCGTCCGCGAAGTCAGGCATGGGGGGGGTTGACGACCGCATTTAAGTGGGGAAGGCGAAAGGCAGCAGGCCCGCCAGCGCGAAGCCAACGACAAGGGCAAACGCACGGCGGCGGACACGCAGGCCCCAGTCCGAGCGCGAGTGACCGCCATGGGACGACGCTCGTGGCCGCTACGCCTGTCAAGCCTAAACAGCCCCGGACACAGTCGCAGTCGGAGCGCAGAGACAGGCTGCCGATGTTGTTTGAGAAAAAAAAAACGCAGAAGTCTTTGGCCAGTCTGTTGGAGGGTGAACGATGATGATGATGAGTGGATGATCCAGAGCTCGCCGGACATCCTGCGTGCTTGACAGCTCGGGTGGGAAGGGTGTAGCGGACCAGTCGCGTCCTTGCGGAAGCGACGCCCACGAAGAAACGGAAGGCATCCTAATTTATGTGGTACGTCCGAGGAGTGACCGTCAAATACTTTACCCACGTTTTGCCAGTATAGATATATTATAGCCTATCGTTTTTTTTATTTCAGATCTATGATGTGGCTCCAGTACTGGCAACTCGAAGAGCGGCTTGCAGGCGACCTCTTAGAGGCACATGAGCTTTGTAAAGCAGGGCCTTACTTGGGGGCCTGAGAGGGATGTCCGCTAGAGCCGTCTCACCCAGCTCTGGCGTGGTCATCTGAGCTTTGCCTCGGTCATTGCGGTCAAGAATGAAGGTGCACTGCGACTCCATAAGTCTAGTTTAGTTGCCTTCTTCTGCAACTTCTTTGATTTTGGCTGAACCCGGTTTGGGGTTTGGCAAATATCGTCGAAGCTGACGAAGATTCGTCGTTCTCGTACGGAAGAAGGCGGAGTCATGTGCCATACTGATGCTCCTAATCGTCGGCTTTACTTATGCACATTAAGGAAGTATATCTCATTTGAATCTGTACCCCGGTGAAAGAGAAATAGGTGCGAAAATTTGGCGAAAATGAGAGAAATCCGCCGTTTTATTCTATATTGGGCGCGCCTAAAAACGCAAGCGCGGATGTGGTGGCCTGGCGACGCAGCTTGCGCTTTGGCTCTACACCAACTCCAGGACTTATAAATGCCGCTCCAACAAGATTTAGTTCGTTAGCCTTTTTAGTGACTGAACTGCAGGTAAACATTCCCTGTACTCCGTCATCTTTGTCGCTAATCAACGCCCAAGTCCTTAGCGAGCGAGACAAGACGGAAACACCCAGATGTCCGAGAGGTGTCTGTCCTTCGCGTTCTACGCGTAATGCGGTGTTCTTCTGACGCGAATATTGGGGTTGGGGTTTAGGCCGCGGAATCGAATCTTTGGCGATTTCTGAGGACGTCGCCCGAGCAGGCGACTGCAAACCTTGCTTCCGGTGCGTGTCACATACCGTCATGCTCGCTTAAGTCGGCTCATCACTATGTGGTAGATGGCCCACAGTCGGGAAAGACCTCCTCATGGCCGGTGTTCATGGGATGTGAGACGAAGAATGCTAAAGTCGTTTGCGATATCACTTGGATCCTTACAACGCCTCATTGCACTGAAAGCCGTGCCGCAGTCAGCGGTACCGCTAATTGTGAAGACCATGACAGACTGCATGAATCAAGGCGTAGACATACAACTACGAATACTCCAAACCCTCCCGTTTCTCTCATCACAGGGGCGACTTCCCGCGCCGTACAAACGGAGACCCTTCTCGGCGAAGTACGCGCCATGCTCTCGTCAAACACCTACGCTCCACGTTGTCTCTAGGCACTCCTCCTATGCTTCAAATTGCAAGAATCTCGCATTGCTGTCGTGTCATCTACCGCGGCAGCGACACTGCGGCAGCTAGTCATGTTCTTCGTAGACAAGGTTGTCGACGAGGACCACCGGGGATGACTTGGCTGAGCACGGAGATTTGGTCAGAAATCAGCCTCGCCAAACGGCACTACCAAGACGCTGAGACCCTCGGCGCGAGACGCGTTTGCTGTGTTTTGAGGACCTCTGTCTTCTAGCGAACGCAGAGCGACCAAACAGGTTTCCTTAAGCTCGAATCCCTTCGGAATGACGTTTGCGCTTGAACTAATCGAACGAGCGTACTCACGAATGTATCGAATGCATGACTCTTCCGTAAAGTGAGCAATGTTTCTATACAAACCGTGATATCTGTTAACGACTCTCTCAGCATCCAGAACTCCTTCTCCTGCTTCAACACCATCTATGCCCTCCTCCTATTAAAATGCATTGTCTGATAGACCAAGCTTCCCGTTAACCCTCCGCTCAAACTCGCGTCGTCTTTCTTTTCTCCTCCTCAAGCAGTTCTCGCTCGAACTCAGAACGGAAGCGGAAAGTCTTCCAGGGGTCATGTTACTCATTCAAGATTGTCAGTGCGGACACCTCGTATGGCGCAACTCCGACGCAGTCAACTGAGAATTTTTCATCTGGGTCCGACTAACGGCGCGCGCCCTCAATGGATGAGAGTTCTCGCCATGGGAAAAAAAAAGATTATGAGAGGGGTACCGACGGCGTGCCGCTGTACCACTTCTAGCGCAATTACTGAATGCACCTCGAATAGACTGTGCAGCGACTCGGAACTCTGATGCGCAATGTGTCAGTGGGCGCGTTACGATGCTGAAGAGTCTGGTTCAAAGGTCTTTAGTGCTTCTCATTGCCGCCCTAAGACGGCTATCACGGAGAAGCCTGCTTACTTGGGTGTCAATTCTCAAACTGCTCGGCGTTGGCAATACCACCACCACCTGTGGAAGGCTGCATCAGGGGTAGCGGCCGGACCTTGACGGGCGTCGCCGGCCTTGTTGCAAATGCGAGCGACTGCAACACCGTGTCGGGCGATGGTTAGGTTACGTATTGGCGGTTGAAGCTGGTCTGAGTGTACAAGGATCTGCGATCGAAGCTTCAATGGTGAGTATTCTTGTACTGTTCTCATCAGCTCAACAACAGATTAACTGCGCGCAGCATTGATCAGTTGGACAAGGCCGAATCGCCGCCCAATACCCGAAGCCGTACATCTATCTTCTCGTGTGTGGCAATGTTTTTGGTCTCTCTATGCGAAGGTTTCGCGTCATTTCGTTGGCCCCATTTACAACACACTGATGGTCCAGCGGCCGCGCGCACCGCCGGGGGAGCCCGTCATGTCGCGCACCTCCCGCTCAGTGGATATCTCGACACTGCCGCCAGGCCAGAACTAGAGTCGTCGACGACCCACCTCAAAGCCGTGCACGACATGATCGGGAACGGCTGGCTCCGCCTTTCTTTCGCTGCGCTTCATCGTTTGTCATCTCGACAAATTTGTCTGACGAGCTGTTCGTGGACGTCCTTTCGAGTTACCCAAGCGATGACGAACGTCTCTCCGGCATGCTGGATCCTGTCCACTTAAAAGCCCCGTGACGCCAAATTCTTTACTAGCCTCGCGAAGCTCGCCATCCCTGCACGCGTCGTGTCGAGTCTTGAGACCTACGTCGAACCCTCGACGCCGCGCACCGCCGGCGTTATCACTGACAACCTTGGTCTGACCGCGCCGCCACAGCCCCCAGGCCTCTCGTGAGCGCAACCTAGCGTGCTTGAAAGCGTATATCGCGTCGGCGCTGTGTTCCCCCGCCGGCAGCCTCGACGAGAGCTGGTTCGACATTCTCGAGACATTGCAGAATGCGGACTATGTTCTCGTTGCCAAGGCAAGCCGGCCTCTTCAGACACCGAATAAGCGGCTTCGATGGCAACCCGCGCAGCCCATAGCACGCTCGGTATCAACTCCAGTTAGGTCGTCGACCCAATCTTCTGCTTCTGGGGTGACACCCCAGTCGCTTCACCTCAACCGCAGAGCCGGCATCCGCCTGCTCGCTGATCTGGGACGCCGACAGTGTATCTCTCTGACAATGCAAAGGCTGTTTGACGCCTCGAAGAACATGGACGATGGCTCTGTTCCACCATTTTTGTGGAGGCCCTGTGCAAGCTGAGCGCCGCGATGGTCGGGATGCAGTCCGAGGAGACAGAGGCGACGCAAGAAGGAGAGGAGCTTGTGGCCAGTCCCAGCCTGACTCTACCCGGTGATGCTGCAAACAGGAGGAGAGTTTAGCGGAATACATCTTCTGAAAACATTGGTAAGAAACGGCGTTCCTATGCGAGATATATTTTGCTAATCCCTCACAGCGGTCTGGCGACTTTGGGATCAACAAGCTGGGAGGTGTTGCGAAATTGAATATTCACAGGTTGATCTACAGAGACCCGGAAGTGGCATGGGACCAATCGTGACCTCGCATTTACTTGCTGTGGTCAAGCACACCTCCGCCCCGCAGACGATACGCATTCAAGCTGCCCGCATCTTGGACGACATCCTCATTGTCGTTCCGCGGAACCTATCGACAACGGGCGATTTACAGCCCAAGGTCCAGAGGAGGGTTCTGGACGTGCTCGCCCAGCAGGTCATTGCCGAGAGTGGCTCGCTCGGGAACTCGACTACGGTCGAGGTCAGACGTATGGGATTGGAGACTCTCCACCAGATACTTCAGGCGTCGGGCCACACGCTGGTTGTCGGCTGTGAAACATTTTCGAGATGCTCGGCAGCGTTTGCAGCCTGCTTCCTCCGCGACACCACCTGCTGTCGAACCGGGATCTGCGTCCAGCCCGACACCGCGTCGACCGCCGCCTCTCGGATACATCAACGAGAAGAGCTACTCCTCGCTGGTGAAGATCGCTTTCCAGTCGCTCACAGCTCGTCTGCGACTCGCTCTACCGAGCTCTCGCCCGCGCACCTCCGGCTGTGCATCACGACCCTCGGCCAATTCGGGCGGCAGGCGGACACAAACATCGCGCTGACGGCGGCCGAGAGCCTGCTGTGGGGCGTGTCGGACTCGATCCAGGCGAAGCGCAAAAGGACGTGCGGAGACGGAGCCGGCGTACAGGCGCGCACTGTGGATGTTCCTGCTGCTCGAGATGCTCGGCCTGTGCACGGACGGCACGCCCGGAGGTGCGCGTCGGCGCGATCCAGAACGCTCTTCCGCACCCTGCAGCTCTACGGCGCGACGCTCAGCGCCGCGACGTGGGACGAGTGCGTCTGGCGCGTCGCGTTCCCGCTGCTCGCGCCGATCACCGCGGCGATCCGCGCCGGGCGGCGGACGGCGACGCGGCGGCGCAGTGGGACGAGAAGCAAGGTGCTCGCGCTGCAGCAGGTGGGCACGGTGTTCCACGAGTTCCTGGCGAGCGAGCAAGATCAATGCACCTCGACTCGTTCGGGCGCGCGTGGGCGGGCTTTGTCGAGCGCATCGAGGACGCGTGGACGCACGACGCCCGGACGATCAGTGCGCCTGCACGCTGCGCTGCCTGGATAAGGCGGTCCGGGCGCTCGCGAGTGCGGAGATGAGGAGAGCCGGGCGCTCGCGGCGGACGCGCTGGAGGGTCGTGTGGCGGGCGTGCGACCGGCATGGGCGACGCGGGGTTGTGGCGAAGCCGGAGGGGGACGCCCCCGCGCGGCCGTTCACAGCAGGAGAGCCTCATGACGTTTGTGGATGGTCGTTCGCAGCGCACGGGCAGCCTACAAGGCGTTTGAGAAGCAGGAGTGGTCGTTTGAGCGCATCAAGCCGTCTCATGACCAATATTAAAAGGTTTGCGTCTTCATTTCGCCATTGTTTCCGTACTCCACGGGCTCGCAAGGCGTGCTTGACGTACTCCACCAGCTCCCCGGACTACCGCCCAGACATCGACTCTATGAGCCTCGTCCAGGTACGTCTGTCCGTCCTTGAGCACCCCCGTACGTGTGGCAACGCTCATTACCCGCAGCCCCTAGACCGCGGTCGTCGACGCGATCGACGACATCGATGTACCTCTCCGTGGCGGGCACGGCATCGCTTCGTGCCACAAATGTGCCTCGCGACCATGTGCTGCGGTTATACACACTACTACGCTTACCTGTCAAACACGACTAGGTACATCACGCACTCATATGGTAGTCTAGGTAATGTGTTTATATGTTGGGGGGTTACCGTTGTCCTCGCGGCGTTCGACATCGTGCCGGAGGACGTCGACGTCGGCGAACCGGCCAAGTGCCGCAGAAACGCGTGACGTACCATCGCGCTCCGCGAAAACGGACGATGCCGCGCGTCGTCGCGCTGTTCCTGCGCTTCTCGCGGACGCGGTCGTCTACAACGACGGGACCGTCGAGGCCATCCTCGGGCTGTGAGTTCCCTTTGTGGCGGTGAGTGTGTGGGCGGCGCGGCTGATGGCAGGCAGGGCGTATTCGATTCCCGTGAAGCTCAAGTACGAGGGTCCCCGGCCCCGAGCAAGTTTGGCAAGGACGCGCCGCTGTGGAAGACGGCGACGACGTGTCTGCTGCAGGTCGTCAAGGAGTGCGGGCCGCAGATGCAGGCGCTGGGCGAGCGTGAGTGGCATCACACACGGACTCGCGCGCAGCTTGCTAAGGCGTGAGAGACAGAAATCTCGACAGAACAGCTCGAGGGGCATCTGGCGGCAGATCGTCGACGCCTTCCGGGGCGGCATCCTCGCGGACAGGTAAGCCCCTCGTAGGGAAACCTCCATCGCACGCTCTCCCGGGCGGCCGCCAGGCTAAAACGCCAGCAAAACCCAGCTCCGCCCGCAGGAGAACAACCTCGGCCGCCCCCCCCCCCCCCCCCCCCCCCCTTTGAGGTCCGTGTGCAAGACGACGAAGGAGGCCTTCGATCCGCCAAAGCGGCTCGTGGGCGGGGCGGCGCAGGAAGAGACGGCGAGGGAGGAGGTCGAGATCGAACCCGGTTTTGCTCCCAGGGCCCCGTGCGGCGCGCGCGGCCTGGGTTGCCCGACTCGATCACCGAGCAAGACTCCTGGTCAGGCGCCGATGCTCCCAACAGTGCGCGGGAGCCGCATCAGGCTGGCGGGACGCAGCGTGACTGGTGTACACAGGCCCCCGCCGTCGCGCCGAGGGCGCTCGTGAGCGAACGAGGCCGACCGATTCGTCGGCGCACTCGACTAGGTCGGCGCGCGGCCCGCGTGGCGGTTTCGCGTACGGGTGGGCTATATTGACCTCATTCGGGGGTGTTTCGTCTTGTGCTCGGACGTCGCGGACCGGTGCCGGTGTCAGCGCCTGTCCCTCGTATTTGCCCCGCCCCTTCGCTGAAGGGTATCTACACTGTAGATTAACGCCAGTGGAGGGCGCGTCCGCCGCGTCGCGGACGCTGCGCACAGCTCTGTTCCAGCTGCGCAAGGTCAGAGTACCTCAGCGCCTGACCTGTGTCACGCAAATTCAAGCTAGATCGTCGCGGACGAGAGGCCTCAGCGCGCCGCGGGCGTAGCCGTTCACCGCTTGTCTAGTGCGCGCGAGGAGAGAGCTTGCTGTTACGTCCTGCGCGCCCGTCCTCCGCTTCGCCTCCCGCCCGGGCTTGGCGCGTCTGGGCCAGCGGCTCTCGCCGACGGCCGTCCGGCGTTGTCGCAGTGGCCTCGACAACCGTGCTGTGCGCACCCCTTGTACCCTTTACTCATCTTTTTGTGTGTGAGAGTGCTGATAGGTAGGTGGTGGCAGCGATCGTGTCCCGACGCTGGACCCCGCGGCGCTTACAGTCGCGTTACGGCGCGGTGCGACCCTGCGAACGAAGAGCGCATCTCTCTCTCATATCCAGTTTTACGACCTCTTTTTGGTGAGCTATGCTGATCCGATCCTCGCGGCGGCCGGTTGCCGTCGGCTTGGGTGGCCCGCGCATGTGTCATCCTGCGATAAACGGCGCGGAGGCGATAGAGGGAGGGAGAATGCGGTGGATCTTGATGCGCGATCTTTTGGCGAAGCGAGTGCCTTGTAAGGAGCTGGCGTGTGGGAGATTGGGGGCTGGGTGCGTAGGGTGCGTGCGTTGATGGGGGGTTTTGTTGTGTGATTGCATGTATAGGTGCTCTTCGTGTTTGTGGGAATTACATGTTGTTTGGAATATGACATACTACTTTAGAATTTTTCAATTCGCATTCGTCGTGTCCGTGGTTGTGCGTTGTTGCTCACGGCGGCTTCCTTGGGCTGAGTTGTGACTTGCCTGCGCACGACAGCGACACTTGTGGAACTTTGAGGCATTTCTGGCGTGTTTTTTTGGTGTGGCGTGCCCAAATTATAGTACGACTTTCCGTGCTACTTTCAAGGATTTCTTTCTCGACTCCCGATGCACCTAAAGCGCGAGATAACTACGAACGCGCCGGCTGGGGAGAGACTGCAGACGACTGTGCGGGCCGCAGATGCGAGCAGTGAGTCGCACCAAACCGCCACCCAAACCCCCGCGACAAGAGACAGAACTCCTCGAACAGAACAACCCCGTCCGTGCCCCTCGGCATCTGCGGGGACCCTCGCAGACTGGTGGGCCCCATCCCCCCTCCCCGCGACGCAAGGCTAAACCACGCACAGCCCGCCCAGCGCTCGCGCAGCGTGCTCCAGCGTGGAAGCCGCATCGCGTGACGCGTACGGGTTCTGTTTTCCTCCTGCCGTTGGCGTCTCCCCTCTCCCTAGCCGAGGAGGGTGAGAAGCCCTCGTGGAGCGCGGGCGGCGGGCTGCCGCTGGGCCGCCGTCCCCCAGCCACGGAATCCCTTCTCTCTTTTGTGGGGTTGTAGCGATCGGTCCGACGCTGGACCCCGCTGCGCGCGACGAGGCTCACCTCCTTGTGCGAGGTTGTCCCCGCCGTCTGCGTGGGTGCGTCCGCCGCTTGTAGACGGAGAGGGGGGAGGGGGGGGGAGGAGGGAACGGTGGCGGTAGGGGTAGAGGATTGCCGAGATGGTGACCGGCGCTGCGAGGCGGGCGGGTGCCTGCCCTGTTCACGTTGTTGTTCAAGTGGTTTGTTGTTTGTGTGGTCTACGCCGGGTGGGCGAACGCCATTTTTCGCCGTGTGTCCGTGTTTGGTTGTCGGGGTCTATTCTGAAGATGCCGTACTATGGGGGCCCCAACAACCGGCACACGGTAGCATAGTGCTCGCCGCGAAACCTCTCCGACATTTCTTTCTCGACACCGCGAGTAAGCGTGCCCCCCATTTCGAGACTTCCCCCCACCGCAAAACATAAATTTATAAGCGACCGTACGGTGTATCCTGCCCTTGAGGGCCGTTTCCCCTGGCACCACAAACAAATCACCAACCACCACAACACACACAAGATACTCTCCCCGCTCAAGCAAAACGGGCCATCCGATGACCGCCATTAGACCTACCCTAAGCGACCAACACGTCTACCTCAGCCAACCACGCCTAGTATACCCGAGGCAGACATCCGAGAACCCAGCGTTAGTAAACGCGTTTTACCCAAGACCAGCACTAGCACCAGCTGCCTGTGGGTCGGAACGGAAATCGCGCCACCGATCGAGTATCGGGTCTGCGGCCAGCGTGGACTGTGCCGTTGCTGAGGCCGAAGTGCGTGGCACTGGCTCGTGAGTTGTGCGCGATTCGGAAAAACTGTGAGCCAAAAGCACGGTTCGGTGGGGAGGTCAACGTCGTTTTCGGGTCCGAGCGTGGACGGTGGTGCGGTGCACACAGCGGTTGGACGCAGACGGCGCAGTCGGCGACGGATCCCATCTATATATCATGTTTTTGTTCGTTCGTACCCGTCCGCGGCTGTTCGAAAGCGGGCGCACACGCGAAGGAGTATATTTACTAGTCGGTCCTCGAGGTGTGCTTCTCCAATTTTGTCACCTGCAAGCGCACCGCTCGAGCTCCCGCGTCTCCGTTCTCGGTATGCTCAAAGCAGGAGCAGTCTGTCGTACGTTGGCTGGTCGGCATGTGCTGCGTTTCATTATGCACAAGCCGTAGACCACATGTTTCTTTTTCGTTTAGCCCGGGCTCGGTTGACACCGCGCGCGAGAGTAGTTCTCACCAGATCACCCAGGTAGCTTTCTTCTCCGAGTTACCTTGCGCGTTCGTTCTGTCGACGCATTAGAACACATCCGCGTACTCCACCCGCGTCGCACGAACTCCCCCACGTCCCAAGCGTTCGCCGCGCACCGGTGCGTTACCACGCGCACATGTGTGCGCGGTGCGTCGTCGGGCGCGAGGCCGCTGTCTGCAGGGTCTGCTTTCATTTTTCCCGGTCGACGCACCTCGCGCTCTGACTGGCGTTGACAGCCGGAGAACGTGCCTTCGTTCTGTATTGCGCTTTCCCTGTCTAAAGCTAGTCGTGTATTTTGTCGTCGGTTGTGTCACGGCGAGGTTATCTTTGTGTATCGCGGGAGACATATAGCGCGGCGCTTGGTGGGGTTGTGCCGATGTTGCACCCGACGCGAATATCCGCTGGGCTGGGCTGGGGTTTGCCTTTTTATTCCGAGTGGTATAAATGTTCACTGCTCATTTCCCGGCGGGGGTGTCGGTTGTTGTTGCTGAGGATGTGAGGGGTGCCTGGGGCCTAGCGTCCCGTGGCCGTGGCCGTTGTAGCATGCGCGAGCCACATCGCAGCATGTATAGCCTTGTATTTATCATAGGCGCGCTGAAGAAAGCAAAACGAGAGTCTGGCCCAAACGAGCAGCCGACACGCCCGCACCAAGCTACCGCAACCCAACAGCCTCTGCATGAGTAGGCACTACAGCGGGGCAACAACCTTCAAGTTGCTAGGGAATTCGCAATAACCGGCTCGCCTGCAGTAATCGCTTAGTCACAACCCGCCAGATCCCCGAACGGGCCAGTCCCGGGACATCACAACACACGCCGGCGCGCAACACCGCACGACAGAGCACCCGAGACGGACTCGCAGGTAGCTCAAAACCGATAGTCCTTAATCTCCCTGCTTCTTCTCCCTCTGCCTCACCCGCTCCCCTACCCGGCTCATAGGCCCCGTCCCCACTCAGCTGCCCGCCACCCACACTAGACCGCCCTCCCTCCCAACACCCGGCAGCCGATCTCCCTCACCCAGCCACGGCGCCACCCGCAACATCCCACCCCGCGCCCGCGCCCACCAGAGAGCCGCAACAGACCTCCTCGTGGCCCTTGAACAGCGCGCCCGCGAGCGGCGGTCTGCCCCGCGGTCGTTACGTGCGGTCAGGGGTTTTCCGCGCCGCGGTACGGAGGAGGCGCGCAGCGAAGGCAACACGAGTGAGCGGCGCGTGGGCGTTGTACACGCCGCGAGCATGAGGAAGCGTACTGTTTTCCCATGGGGGTCAGGTGAGCTGTGCTGGGGGCGAAGCGGGCGAGGGGGCGACGCAAAACCAGCCGCTCCGTTGGTGAGGTCACGCGAGGCAGCCCGGCGGCACGAGCGCGTGCGGAGGAGCACGGGGTCGCCGTGGCGCGCTGCGTCGAACATCCGGTGCGCAAAGGCGAGTGCGTCGGGGCCCAGCGTCGGCTCGCTGCTGTTGCCAGTTGTGGTCGGCGCAGTGTCGGTCTGGAGCGCATACGTGGGCTGGCTACCACACACGAAACGCAGGGGCGCCATACCATCGTGGTGAGGAGCAGAGCTCCGGTGGAGAGCCGCCCGCGCCCACATCCGGACGCTCTCACAGTCTGCAGACGCTCGCGAGCGCAATACAATGGCGTAGAATCACATGTCGGGTAAGACCGCGTCGTGCCCAAAGGGCGGCGAAACCAATCGCCACCGCGACGTCTGAGCGCAGTGGGCGCGCGCTGGCTTCGTGCCCCGCGCGTCCCTCCCGCCGCTGCGCCCGCGTTCCGCCGCGGCGCGCAGTGGGCGGGCGACAGCGCGCGCAACGCCGTGCGCGACGCGCGCGGGCGCAGCGCTGCGACGCCATACGCAGCTGACTTTCGAAGGAGACGAAAGCCAATCGTCGACACCCGGCGCGTCTTCTGCGCCGGTTCGGCGGCTGATCGCATTGCCTGTGCAGCCAGCAACACCCCAAGCTGGCTTCCGGCAGTTCTCTTCTCTATCTCTCTCCCCACTCCCTCTTCGTCTACTCACCATTCAACCACCAACCCCTCTGAGATACCGCGAATGCACTACGACCCGCGCGCTTATTGAGATCCTCGTGCTTCGTGATCAATCGTGAAGTGGTCTTAATATGGTGTGGAGGCAGAGTAGGGGGGTTGACAGGATGCAGGTCGCGCTAAACTTCGATCCCGAGGCTTCACGCATGAAGGCTACGGGCAGGCGACGAGCATGGAGCATCTCTCGTCCAAGCTGCCCTGGGCCGCGCCCGTCCAGCGAGACATCAACGCTACGATGCGTCCTCACTCCTCCTCCGTCCGCCCCCACCCGGCAGGAAATTCGACCCCTGGGAGGAAGACAGTGCGAAGGGCGACGCGACGCTGCCTCATGCTCGCGGCGACAACGCCGACCTACGAGTTCCCGCGCTGCACAGCGTCGTTTCGAGCTCGAGGCCCCCGCGCTTCAACCACGCGTTCCGCTACCCCCTGGTCACGTTTTCCTCAACGACGAGCCCTTCTCACGGCCGAGTTCATCAGCGCGCCTCTCCAACGTCGGTATCGGGGGCCCGTCGAGTTTGGCGTCGTGCCGCGGGAGCACTGGGTGCAGCCCGCGTGGGTGGACGAGGAGCGGGCGGCGCGGGGCGGGAGAAGCCTGGTGGGCGAGAACGTGATCTACGGCGGTTTGAGCGTGAGCTATCGGAACATGTGTCGGTTCAACTCTGGGGTCCGTCTCCATGCTCCTCGTCCTCCTCTTCCTCTACTCATAGAACCCAGTTTTTTCTTCCGGCATCCGTTGGTGGAGAAGTACCGCTGGTACTGGCGCGTCGAGTGCGTTTCTGCCCGCCCGCTCTCCCCCGTGTGTGCCCCGCTGACAAAGGACCAGACCGGACGTGCACTTCCACTGACGACACCCCCTGCCGTACGGACCCCTTTCCTGTACATGCAGGACCACGGCAAGCTCTACGGCTTCACGATCACGATGTACGAGTACCACGCGACGATCCCGACGCTCTCTGGGACACCGTCAAAAGCGCGTTTCCCTCCACCCTCCCCCCTTCCTCCTTATACTAATATGTGGGGTTGGTTGATAGAGTTCACGGAGGAGTTCCCGCAGTACGTCGTCCCCGGCAACGCGATGGGGTATATGAGCGATGATGGCGGGGAAGTCGTATAATCTGTTGCCACTGTGAGCTCCCGCGCCCTTTCTCTGCTGCCTACTTCTCTCCTTTGCGCTCCTCCTCCTCTCTCCTTCCTTCCCTCCTCTCTCCTTCCTTCCCTCCTCTCTCCTTCTTTCCCCCGCTCTCTCTTCCTTCCCGCCTCTCTCCTTCCCCCTCCCCCTCTTCTCCCGTACTCTTGCTTGTTGCGATGCTGACGCGATGTGCAGTCTGGAGCAACTTTGATGATCGCGGACATGGAGTTCTGGCGCGGGGAGGCGTACACACGAAAGTATTTCGAGTATCTGGACCAGACGGGCGGGTTTACTACGAGGTGCGAGTCCCTTCGCTGCTCCGTTGTCTCCTCTTTTCGTCCTTCTTCTCCTTTCTCTTCTGTCTCCTTCTCTCCTTCTTCTGTCCTTATTCTTTCCGTATTCTTCCCCCTTCCCTTCTCTACTCTTCCCTTCTTCTTCCCTTCCTCTTCCAGATCATCATCACTAACACCCCCCCAGCGCTGGGGCGACGCCCCCGTGCACTCCATCGCCGCCGCGCTCTTTGCGCGCAAGGACCAGATCCACTTCTTCGACGACATCGGGTACGAGCACAACCCGTACACGCACTGCCCGCCGCTCCGCCGGCGCGTGGCAGCGCGGCAGGTGCGCGTGCAATCCGTCCCGGAGCTTTGGTGCGTTCGCTCCCCCCCTGCGCTGTCTGTCCTGCGCTGAATGAGGGGTGGGGTAGATTATGATGGGTATTCGTGTATGAGGCAGTGGGATCGGATTTGGGAGTGAGTGAGCGAGGGGGGAGCGTGTGTGAGTGCGCGAGGGACGAGAGGACAGTGCGCCCATCTTGTTTGAATGTAGAAGGCTATATATTAGTGCTGGATGTGTGTGCGTAATACTATTGTCTGTTTGTTTCTCTGCTGTTTTTTTTTTCGTGTGTGTGCTTGATGTGGGAGGGTGTGGGAAGGCGCGGATGTGGATGATGTAGGCGGGGTGCTCAGGTGAGTGCTGTGATACTTTGCAGCGAGTGTGTGCTCACTGTATCGGACAGCGTTCAAACCACACCACGGAGAATGTCCACGCGCCATGCTCGTCGTTATCCGTCAGGGTATACGCTGCGAACATGGACTCCGCAAAACGGACGTGGCGCCCTCGCAAAATGTGCGCCCATTCCGGTTGCCCGTGCGACGAGTCCACCCTTTCAGGATGCGCAGAGCAGTGCGAGCTGGTGTGGTTTTGCGTGCCGCTCCATATGCCGAAGGACCGTGTTCGAATCCATGGCTGATGACGCGGGTACGTGCGTGATGTTCAATCACGACTGTATGTTCACTGTTTGAATTCACGCTCGGGTGTGCTAGTGCGTTGGTATCGCAGGACGGGAAGCTCACACGGTGCTCCTCGGACAGCCCTGCTGCACACTCGAAACTACACCAGGAAGTGGGCATATGCGTTATGCTCATTGGTCTTGGTCAGGTCGTGCTCTGGAGGGCCGCCTACGGACCTAATCGACACCCTAGGCCCCAAATCAGTACAAACGCAGCTGGAGATGTGAGTACTAGTCTTCCCCGCCGCGTCCCCCCCTCCCTGCGGCCTCCTATCGAGGTGCATGAGAGACCACTGCGGCCCCACACGGACCTACAGCAAGTGCGGAACCTCCTTGAGATGCCCACGAACGGGCGTGACGCTCCCACGGTGTACGATCATGGACGCGTTGCGCCTTGTATAGGTTCTTACTCGCGCGACTGGTTCAGAACTCCAGGATACGCAGGATACGCAGCTCTGTGTTAGCACACACATGTCACGGCATATATCGAAGATGGGAGCCGTCGTTGGACGGACCAGCTCGAAATTTCGGAGGAACAAGTCACGGCGTCGCCTCAATCCTCGTCACCACCACCAAACCCCGCCTTTACGCCAACAACACCCCGCCAAGCCCTCTCCCCTCTACCTTTCCCCCTCTCCCGAGCCCAAGCCGCCGCGCCCCGCCCCTCCACGGCCCTACGCGGACCCACTCGTCCCAAGCCCGCCGCGCACGCCGCCGCCGCCGCGCCTTGCGGGGCCTGCACACTCCCCACGGCCGCCGTCGATCCCCCGCCGTGCGCGTGATCGGGCTGCAGATCGCGGTGCAGGGTGCGCCACCGCGCACTTCGAGTATTATATTGCGGCCGCGTCGACGCGCTGCGCTGGTGCTGCAGCTCTGGATTGCGGGCACGCGGATGCGGGCTGGTGTGCCAAGAGGCTCTGTTGCACGAGGGACCCGGTGCGTTGGGAGGGGGCCCGGTGTGCTGGGAGAGGCGGCCTGGAGGCGGTCTGGGAGCAACGGGGGTAAATTATGAGTAATTTGTGCGTCGCTTCTTTCTCATAAATCATCGCGGGTGGCCCGCCGTCGCGTGTGGGCGGAGCCGAGGCCCGCTTGAGCGCGTCGCTGTGTGGCGGGTTGTGCTGTCTGCTGGTGCGTCGCGTAGTTCTGCTAGCTCACAAAATCCTGACTTGTGCGCGTATGTGCTATCTGCGGCGTGCAAAGCTGCTATATAGAACGCCGCAGAACCCAGTGCCCGCTCTCGCTCTCGGCCCTCGCCCTCGCCCTCGGGCAGGGCAGCGGGGGCACCTTTATCTTATCAGATAGCTGCGCAGGGCGATAAGATGGACGTGCCGCAATCTAATCAGATTGCGCCACGCCGGGGATCCCGATCGCCCGTACGCAAGAAACGTCTCGAGCCCGCCTCGCCGCTGCACCACACATCCGCGGCGCGGCCAATGGGAGCGGCGTGCGCCGGGTGTGCGCACGCTTCGGCCTGCCTCTGCGTGGAAGTTCTGCACCACCTGGCGCACGGCGCGGAGGCGCGGTCGACCCGTGTGTAGTGCACCCCGCGGGGGTTTTCACCGTTTATTTTGCGAGGTACAAATATGCGGGCTACGTATGAGGATTTCTCCTCGTGCTTCCCGCTCGAAGAGGACCCCCCGGAATGGACAAACATCTACGCGTACGCAGGACACCACGGCGGCGACGCCGCCAACGCCACGACCACCGCCGCTGCCGCCTGCCGCCGCCGCCGCGACGACCACGGCTGCAGCAGCAGGCGGCCACGGCGCGTACAACCCCGCCAAGGCGAAATACCTCCTCCTCAACTTCGTACGTCTCTTCCCCCTCCCCTATCACACCCACCACTAACCGGCCCCAACAGAACTCGGCAAAAGAGTTCATCTACTTCACGTTCGCGTTCGTCGGCGCCGCGACGCTCGTGAACCTCTACTCCGTGCTCTGGGCGCTCTGGCGGCGGCGCCCAGCTCGCGCGCGGACACACTGCCCCGCGCGCACAGCGCAAGAGCGGCGCGCGGCGCGGCTCCCTGGCGCGCTGCTCACGGCGGGGCGCATCGTGATGTGCCGCTGGCGGATCCGGCGGTGAACATGTACGTGCTCGAGGTGCTGCTGACGGTGCTGTACACGCTTGCGATGCTGTTGTGGACGTTTACGCGGCGTGAGTGGCGTGTCCTTTTTTTTTTTTTTGGGTCGGCAGGGCTGATGAGGGATGTAGAGACGACGACATGGTATGCGAATCGCGCGGGGTTTGTTTGCGGCGGCGCAGACGCCGTTGCTGGTTTGCGCTCGCGATGAAGAATAATGTTATCGGGTGTAGGTGGTCGGGTGCTTGTGTTGTGGTGCGTGGCTGACTGTTTGGTTTGGTTAGGGGGCGACTGGGGTGGGTCATGAAAAAGGTGGGCCCCGGTGCGCGTCCCGGTGGTGGTGTGCTGAGTCGTTCGGCAGCTCACTTGCTTGCATCGCGCTGTGTCGCGTGCGCTCTTACTCGAGGTATGGATTCACGGCATCGGATGGTACGTCGCGCCGCTGTAAGGTCATCGTATCCCCATTGACAATATATCTATCAGGTTCAGAATAAGGTAGAACACGCCGCAATGTAGGACTTTACCTCGCACTCATGCTTTGTTAGCCCCCAGCGCGCAGTCGCCAACATCTGGGAGAAAATACGGCGTCGTAGCGGGCGCCTCGTTCGCGGTCCTCGTCTTCCTCACCTTTGCGCCCGTCCGGAGGCGATTCTACGAGTCCTTCTTCCTCATCCACACCATCTTCGCCGTGTGAGTCCCCCCCCACCCCTCCCGTCACAAACGCTCATCCCTCGCAGCATGTACCTCGTCTTCCTCGACCTGCACCTCAAAGGCGACGGCCAGTAAGCCCCCCCCCCTCCTCCCTCCCCCCTCGCTTCTCGCTCACGCCGCCGCAGCCTCGACTACTACGTCTGGCCGTGCTGCTCGCCATCTGGGGCTCCGACCGCCTCTGCCGGTACCTGCGCTACGCGATCCTCGCCGGCGTCGACGCGCAGCACCGCGCGGCGGCGGGAGCTCGAGCTGCTCGACCCGGACACGGTCCGCGTGACCGCGACGCGGCGCGTGCCGCTCGGCTGGCGCGCGGGGCAGCACTTTTTCCTCTGCTTCCCGACGCTCGGCCCCTTCGAGTCGCATCCGTTTTCGATTGCGAATATCTCTGAGGATGAGAAGTATAAGAAGGTGGTGTGGATTGTGCGCACGCGCGCGGGGCTGACGGGGAGGCTGCTGGAGCTGGTGAATAGTAAGGGGGGAAGGCGAGCGTGCCGTTGTTCATGGATGGGCCGTACGGTGGCCGCCGGACTCTCGGGATTCAGCACCTCCGTGTTCTTCGCCGGTGCGCCTTCTACCTCCCTACATGCGAACAAAGACTGACCGCGCCCAGGCGGCTCCGGCGTCGCATACACCCTCCCGCGCTTCCACGACCCGGGGGCCAGGTCATCCTGTACGTCCCCCTCCCCTCTCCCCTCTCCCCCTCCCCCACTGACACCCTCCCAGCCGCACAGCCGCCCAAAACGCCTGCGCCCGCCGCCTCATCTTCATCTGGGCCATCCGGCACGCCTGTAACGCCCCCCCTCCCCCCTCCCCCTCCCACTAACACCCACCCCCTACAGCCCACATAAACTGGCTCGCCGACGGCCTGCGCGCCGCGCTCGCCGCCGCGCCCGCGGACGTGGAGGTCCAGGTGCACGTGTACGTCACGAGCGACGGCCCCGGCGCCTGCGACCCGCGGCACACGCTCGCCGACGACGACGACTACCCATACGGCGGCGAGCGCGCGCGGCAGCGGCAAAGCGACCCCGAGAAGGCGTCGTTCGACGAGAAGGCGCGGGGGCGCTGTCGCCTGTTGAGAGGATCTCCGGGGTGGAGGTGCGTGCGGAGGCCGGCCGGATGTGCGTGCGATTCTGGGGGAGGCGGTCGCAAAGTCCGAGGGGCCTGTGTCCGTGGACGGTGAGTGCGGGTCAAGTTTTTTGTTGAGAGGGGAAGGCTGATGGAGGTGTAGTGTCGGGACCGCATGCGCTTGTGACGACGATTCGGGAGGGCGCTGTCCCGGGACGTTTGCGTCGCCGCTTGCGGTGCTCAAGGGCG
Organism: Phlebiopsis flavidoalba; assembly: GCA_035772785.1. Classification (NCBI taxonomy): domain Eukaryota; kingdom Fungi; phylum Basidiomycota; class Agaricomycetes; order Polyporales; family Phanerochaetaceae; genus Phlebiopsis; species Phlebiopsis flavidoalba. The sequence goes on along the minus strand of JAOCPU010000043.1, from coordinate 126,610 downwards.
CGCCGACGGTGCAGCTGAATGTTGAAGACTTTACGATGTAGATGACGCCCGCGGGGGTTGGATGATGCTATGCCGAGTTTGTGGCATGGTTATGTGGCTGTTCACGATAGATAGAGATGCTGGCGTGACAATGTCTCTGCCGCTTGAACGTGGCGTTACTGGTGTCGATAGCAAGTTCAAGTCGAATATAGTCATGATTTCCTTGTACCTTGTCTTGGTGCCGTCGTTTTGGCATGCATGTCGCAATATGGAGGGACTGTTTTCCGGTGGTTATGCATGCGAGCCGTTGGGGGTGGGATGCTCCGATGACACTAGCCCGCTGACTGACGCAGTCGCCGGCGGAGGGCGCGGAGCGTCAAACGCGGCGCACTAGCCACTGCCGCGAGTCTTTTTCTTCGCCACCGCCCTCTCGAGCCCCCGTTTCGCGGACCTTGCGCACACAATCACCGATGCTCCAACCTCGGCCGCTTTTTGTGCGACCAGCTTGGATTATGCGCGACCGACGGGGCCGGCAGGCTGATCGTGCGGGGCGCGTCGTCGTCCCGCACAATAACGTGGGTTATTGCTTCATTGTGCACGGCGGCGTCACGAGAGGAGTACAAGACCCGGACGTTACCGGGTGATCAGCGTGGCTCTGGCAGATCGCGCTGCAGGGTCGTGCCGTGGACGACGAGGAGTACAAAGACAATATCCCCACGCTCGGACGCCCGATCGTGGCGTGGCTCTCGCCGTCCATGACCTCGATTTGCACGTCCACCCTCTTGTCTGGGCGACCGGATATAAACTCCTCATAAACGCTGCCTCCTTTCCGCCATATCCATCGCACAAAGCAGACACTCAGCCCTAAATCAACCTATCAATGCCTCTATTAGCACCGCGCATTCGTAGCACAGGATGCCCCAGAAAGGACTGCAGAAAGTGCGTATCCATGGCTCTACTCGTCCGTCGATGCATTAACACATGACGGCCGTATAGACTCCTTGGGTCATCGCCCTCCCCTGACAAGGGGGTAACTCGTTACGCTGTTGCTCATGACTGGGCTCACACCCCCCATCTTCCGGCATCTCGGTGGTACCTGGTCCGAGAGAAGGCTGCCCCAGCGAGAGCGTGGTGTGGCTGTCTCTGTTGAGCTCTCCGCAGCCGTGCATGTAGTCTTCACCTTCTCTTGGATGGCTTTCCGCGCATACAACTACTTTTACCCAGAGGTTCTCCGCGAGGTGAGGCACAGTAAGTTATGTAGCGTCGACAAGCAGTAGTCCGCCAGAAAATATGCTTATATGCGCTTTCAGCAGGCTCTCGAACCGGTTTCAATACAATTCGAGTATGACTCCAAGGCAAGCTTCATCGTCACAAAGCGTTGAAGACAATGTGCTGGGAATACAGAATCTGTCGGTGGCGCAGCGACGTCCTACTTGGCAAACCATGTCGGACGCCGTGTGCTCACCGACCCTCGACACCCTCCCCACACAATCGTCGGCCACGCACCTCCCAACTACTCCGCCTCCACTCCATCCTACGCGAAGACCACCTCTCCAACGGCCCACCCCTCACCCACCATCCTCGACCTGGTCCTCCCTCCACGCACGACCTACCTCGCCCTCACAAGCGTTCCTCTCCGACCTCATCCACACCCAGAAGCCCGGCGCCCTGCGCGACGACAGCGCCGCCCCCTGGCTCGGCGCACCCGGCACAGGCACGCCGGCCTCCTGGCTCTCCTCTCGCCGCCCTGCGCGCCGTCAGCCGACACTAGTCCTCCTTAACCGCGCGCGTGCGCGCGCCCTCGCGCTCCTGGCTCAGCGACACCCCCCAGCAGCTCGCCGCGGTGCGCGGCGCTCGGCACGCGCTCGCCCCTCTCTGCGCCGCCAACGCGCGGGGCCGTACGCCCCGCGCCGTGCCGCTCGCGCGCGGCCAGGCAGCTCGCGGCGGCTGTCTACGGCAGCACGCAGGCCCTCCAGATCCGCGCATGGCGCTGCAGGGTGTACAACGCGCGGCTGGCGCGCGCCGTCTTGTGCGGGGGGGCGGGGGGGGGGGGGGGGCGCACGGGTGGGGAGGGGAGCCGGCGGGCGCGACGACGTTCCTCGACACGCTACTGGGCGCGGCCCGCGCTGCTCGCTGACCCCGCCGCGCGGCCGATCATCGACGACCGGCGGATTTTGTGTACGCGATGCTCGACGCGCAGCTGCCGGTGCTGCGGTACCGCCGTCGGGCGTCGTCTCCTGCCTGCTCTTCGTGCTGCAGTTCGGGGAGCCGCTCGGGACGCGCGCGGCCGAGAACAAAGCCGAGACGCGCGCGGCCGTCGCGCGCGCTACTGGGGACGTCCCGAGAAGCAGATCTTCCGCCTGCCTCAGCGTCGTCCGATCCGCCCGTGAACCCGCGCGCGCGCCTCCCGACGCGACGGTCTACGCCGCCCTCGCGCGCGCGTTATCGTACGCCACGCCGACAGCGAGAGGTACGTGCGCCCCCTGGTACGTCTTGTCCGCACCGCCACACACGCTAGACGCAGCCCGCGCAGCGCGCCAGGGCGCATCCTCGCGCGCTCGACGTGCGCTCGCCGCGGTGAAGTACACCGCGAGGCCACCTGCACGCGCGCAGGACTTATGAGCAGCCGTCCGCCCGTGCGCATCGGCGAGTGCTCTTCCTGGCGTCTAACCGCGCGCGATTCTCTTCCGGCCGACCCTTCCCGACGGGCAGCTGCGGGCGGCCGCTCGCGGACGCGGTCGCGCGCGTACGACACGGAGCGCGGGTTGGGCGCGGCGGGGCATCGTGTCGTATTGCGCATGTGGGCGACGCAGCCGTGGGGACGGTTGAGGAGGCGTTAAGGGGTCGGATTGTGGGCTTGCGCACACGAGGGGCGCGTGGGCTTGTGAGGGGGGTGGGTGGGTGCGGAGCGTTGGGGGGAGGCGTTGGAAGTCGTTGCGAAGGGGGAGGGGGAGGTGTGGAGGGGTCTTGAGGTCGGTGTGTTCCTGATTTACTTATTACTTGGGAATGATGTGTCCTAGGGTGATCATGAGAAACAGGATATACAGTGCACATACCCCACACTAACCACAAGTGGATATCGGAGTACACGCGATGAGTCTCGAGTTCGTCCCTATATTACTAGCTAGGATGCCTCAACAGCGGGCACGCGCCCGGCAAATCCAGGATGGGTCGCCCCAGTCTCTCCAGTCACAGACGACTTTGTTTCCTAGCCTCCCAAAACCACTCTTCCTCCACACCAATCTGCGTGTTCCCACCTCGAGGTAAGTGTCACTCGTTTTTTCAATATACCGATCAGCTTAAACATCTCCCGACCCAGACCTTCGATTGATGATTGAAGCTCGCTCATCTGGGCCCCGGCCGCTGCGATGGCAGTTACGAATAAAGTTGAAACAGATGGACTCTATTACAATCCAAGAGATACAGCTACCACGAACCCTCACGAGACTGCTTCTGAGCCAAGGTCTTATGCCATCGGTATCCTGTCTTTTCTTTCTTCTTCTCCACACGCGATATACAAGACTCGACTACAAACGTCTCCGTGCCCTCGAAAGCTCCGTCTCTCTAGACACATCTCTGTGCCTCTTGCAGGGCTACTGGGTCGTCTCGAGTTTGAAATCAAGATATGACGGCTCCCCACGCGCATACTTTCGCTTGTTCCGCGACATACGTCTCTTAATCATCCTATCCGTGTTAGATACCTTCCTATTCTCCTACCGATTCGGACGACGCAGCCGTCTGCTTCTGGCGCACATTAATTTAAACGAGCGGATCTGCGAAATTTTGTCAGATTGGGTTTCACGGACTCTGTGTGATGTGTAAGGGCTAAAACACAAGAGTGGTGTTCGCAGGAGTCGCATCGAGACTCGAAGGAGTGTGTTCAAAATCTGGTACTGGGTGCGTTGGCATGTGCTCATTGAGCCCTGTGGTGGGTTGTTGTTCACGTCGCTTACTAGCGATTTACCGGGGTTCGAAGGTTGAGCCGCATCACGATTCACGCGCTACACTACAGGGCTTCACCATCGGTCTGTGTTCATGAAGCATCACAGCCCAATCGTTTTTTATAGCAGGTACGCCCCTCCCACATCTTTCAATGCTTACACGATGAACTCACGTCCTACAATAAGAGACAAGTCCAAAGCGCACCAGAGTTAGAGAGGGCGAGTGCCATGGCCTCGTTCTACGACTCTGTGTTGTTCCTCCACACACATCTGTCACTTTAACGACCCCCCTTGAACACTTCATTTCTTGGCGGGGATTCTTGCGGCTTCTATATCGCAGACACAAGCATGATCCCCTCGATCGGCATGAGTGCGGTCGGCTGCCTCTAGACTGTTGACGTCTTGTCTCCCCAGTTCTCTCGCGGTCACGTGTCTCCTGCCTCGACATCTTTCGTGCCGGACGCTGTGTCGGCATACTTCACAGCCAGTGTCACCCACGGATAGGGATAACTGATATCCACATAACGCAATGCCCCAACTCGTTCCGCGTTGGGTTCTTCGCCGTCATGGAACGTCGTATCTTCGTTTGCGTTACGGAGGAGTTCTCTGGTGCGGCAGCTCACAGCAGGGTTTTGACTTTGATCAGGGGGTTGACAGGGGACTCTGTGCAGATTACTTACTATTGATGGCCCGCGATAGGCTCGATCACAGCATCTCTAGAATAATAATGAAAAGGAATGGTGTGGAATGGAAGGTAGGCTTTCGCCCGTCGTGAGCACAGTTATGGTGCAGGTGGCTCCGGGTGAAGCCATGTCAGAACGCGTGTGGTTTGATTAGTGGCTCCAAAGCTAATAGTCTGGGTGTGATGCGTATGCAGGAATTACGCAGAGCACCCGTCGTGGCGGGCCCCATGCCACGCCGTGAGGACACGGAGATTGCCAGCGTGGCTGGGTGGAGTCCGATCGAGTACAGCGCTACGCTTGTACAGGGGATTCCGTCCTGCGAGGCTCATTTGGCACAATGAAAGGAAGTCAAGATGTGGTATCCCGCGATGTTTTGGTCAGCGCGTAGCAATGAATGCATGGTCAAGCGTACGGTCAGATTTGATTGCATATGCCGTTGAAATTTGGTTGTTGTAATTTTTCGAATTGCACTGAGGGTCAACTTTCTCAAAGCTACGAAAACATTCGTAGGTCCGAAACCCACACCCAAAGCATGTTGCACAGAGACAGGGGTGCGCGCATCCCGTGAATCAGTAGCATCCACGTTCTTGCTGACGACGCACCCGTGTGCTTCCCATGGCCGAGATCCGATCCAGAATGAAAGAGTACTGGCGAATGCCTTTTGCGCCTACCCTCACAAGTTGTCTCCCCTGCCCACGACTGCTCCGCTCCGCATCGTGTACAGACCACGAAATGGACGCATCGGACGTGTGGCACAGCACAGCAGGCAGAGATCCATAGACGGTACCGCACGACGGAGGGAATGTGGTGCCACGAACAAAACGTCCAAGGCACCATATCAGTTCGGTTGCATTCTTCCTGGCGGACGCAACACCTCACCTGACTCTTTGCGAGGATAACGTTGATACTGTCTGCTTGCGCGATCTTGCCTTCCCAGCCGGAGCTCCTTGACCAGATAGTCATGGCAGGCTACCGACGGACGGACTTAGGCAGCAGGAAGGCTGAATTTGGCCCTCGATTGAGCGCAGCGAGCACGACGATGGGCCGACCTGACCGGATGTGGTGTGAGTCATCACGTGTCCGCATCAGCGCCGCTCCAGAGCTTCCGCGCCCTTTTTTCGACACATCGCCGCCTCCGCAGTGGCTGCCCCTGCACGACCTCATCGCACGAAATACGAAATCGAAGTGTTGATGGAGAGTTCGAAGGAGCACCGTGGTTTTTCCTACCGTGTGCGCTCTCTGTCCGCTCAAGACGCTGGATAAAACGTTCTACTCTCATGTCACGTGCCCACGGGATCAACAGACTACTAGCCAGGTGACCGACTGTAGAGCGTTGAAGTTTCCCAGCCGAGAGCAAAGCGAAGGCACCATAACTTTCGATTAGTCGTCCCCGAACCCGTGCGCGAGTATGGGGTCACGCTGTGCTGTGTGATGCGCGGGCGCGACGATAGATGGAGTTCTGGACACCATGCCGTTCAAGACCAGCACGTGGGAGGGGCAGTGGGGCGTGTAATAAGGGTAACTGACTGCCTGTTGTGGGCCGAGAGCTACCGGTCCATTGAGAAATGACTTGATCCGGCGTCAGCTATGCCATCTCTTGCCACAACTAGAGGAGTGATACATAGCTACAATCATCTGGAGTGCCGCACGGTTGTATATGCTTCCCTCGACTCGCTGCCAATCTAGCTCCCCGCGGCAGCTAACTACGTGGGATCATTGGTCATTAAGAACTCAAGGATTAGGGACGGGAACTAGTCAGCGTCTGTTTGGTCGGGGGGCGTTGCATACGGGGCTACGACTCATCATCAGCCGATGGCCCCAGCCGGCTCAATCAGAGCGTCTCCAAGAGCCACGTCCACTATTCATGCCACGGGGCATCTAGAGATTCACAGGTCTGCTAAGCTTGTTAACGTGGCGCGCTTTTTTTCGCCTCAAAAGGTAGCGGCATACCACTACCCCATCGCGATTTGAATCAGATGGTTCGGGCCTCTGCCTAGAGACTTCAATTACCCAAGCGTACTTAAGCGCCCAACAGCGCGACTTCTCCCCACGTCCACGTTCTTGGATGCACTAATTTTTGTGCATCTAAGTGAAGTTAGTGGGTTTTGGCAGGGTCACGGAAATTTCAGCTTGGCAAATCAGATATTCCTGCAACAAATCGCATCCAGAAAACATTGTTACTTCCCACGTAACAAATGTTGACATTCGTGAGATGGAGGTTATGGTCCCACTGCTTCACGCGTATTCTTTTGCGATCCAGATTGGGGCGTAATTTGGCTGCTGAGCTGCGGCCCAGATCTTTCAACTGGTTAAAACTCACAGGCGCTTTGCGCTCGTTAGAGGGGCTCAAGATCTTTCGGCTGGAATATGTGATATAGGCGATCGACATCCAACTGGATATATACCTCTCTGCGTCGGGTGCTTGAACAACCACAGACGCGCTCTTCAACGAGAGGCGGCCTATGCGAGAAGATTTTCTCCTCAGATCAGGGCGGTGTACTCATCAATCGACAGTGGATTTCATTCGATGAACTTGTCAAGAGCCATCCCAGAGAATTCAGTCGAGGCTGCGTCATAACATAAGGATGGCCACAATAGAGCCAAAACAGGTGCATGCATCTTTCTTGATTATACTGCGAAACTCGAAGTTGACAATCTGCTGTTCCGTCCAAGACAAATTGGCCGAGCCCAGCGCGCGGAAGTTGTGAACGCCGCAGGAGGATGGCGCGTCACATCTCGGCGAGCCCACGCCTGTGTGGGCAGAAAACGTCAAAAATTTGCACAGGCAGGTTCATACCACCGCTTGACTCGGAAACATGCAGCTTATTTACGAATGAACTTCTTTCCTAGAACCCGATCTACGACGTAGAGCACGCGTTCGTCAGAGTGACAGCGCGTCTGAACCACGAAATCGCTGCGCCGGAAGTGCGAGTTCGGAACAGGGCCCTGCACATTCGGCGCAACGGCTTGACCATTACATGCGCCGAGTTTACCATGCCTATAGCATGAGAAGAGTTTTGTAGTACGTACCTGAGCTTGGAACACAGTTTTGCTTAGCACGCCTTTCGGCCCTACGGTCTATTCCTTCTCGTCTGTATATTTTGTTTGTATTTTCGTTCGTCTCGTCTCCTTGCTGTTCATATGTACATGTTTGTGTCCTCCGCGTTTAGCAACTCGTCTCTAATACGTCTCTAATGACGAAATCAAGGCCGGTTGCGGTGTCCCGCCATTTGAAAGCTTCTCGTGCCTGTTCTACATTCTCGGTTGTCCCCCGGCTTCCCCTCGCGTCTCGTCTCGACTTTGCTCTCGACGGGCCTGTCACAGTCGGCTGCACCAATCTACAAAGAATAATGAAATAAGTTACTCCGAATTAATTTATGTACATAAAAGTGATTCATAAATCGGTCGAGCCAGAAATGGCACACTACCCCTTAGCGCTAGTCCACGTTCGCGCCTAGAACCATGAACGAGATGAAACACAAAAACACTGCAAGACCGGTCAGATACGAGGCGAGATGGAGATGAGACGGGACGCACGTAAGAACAGGATGCGGGCTGCATGAAGTGTCCGTGCGAATGTGGTCGACATTGGACAATACGATCCTGCGTAATGTGAGGCGAAAAGCCAGGATATCCCGGATGTCGTCAACTGTTCAGCGGCGTGCGAAGCTGAGGCTTGATGAACACGAGGCTGGGTTCTTCACGACGTCAAACACTGGCGCAGATGGTCTCCGAGTTTCGTTGATAGTTCAAAGTGTGATCAACTGTCATTGTACTGCGTAGATTACTTCGAATTTTTGACGCATAGAATACACTCAGGGAGACGTGGGGCATCTGAGGCGTCGCTGTATGTACAATTCTAACTTATACAAGATATCAGTGTCAACCATCCGAGTGGGGTCAGATGAGTGCCCTACATAGTCAGGTCTAACCATATTGCCTGACCCCACGTAGGTGAAGAAGTGGGACCTGCTAGGAAATGGCGTTGAGCAGATGCCCCCAAAGCAGATGAGATCAGAGTCATTGCGTCCGCTAGGTTGCTGCAATTTTTGACATGCGTGGGTCCACGCGCTTACGCAAGGCGAAAGTCAGAGCTGAAAGGTGGAAAGTCTGATGCGCGAACAACGCGCCGAGCGATAGATACGGTTGAATTGGCAGGATCATCATCAGCTGTGTGCGCACACAGTTGAGAAGGCATAAAAAAGAGAGTAGTGGCGGAATGGTGGAAGGCGGACAGCCGCTTGAACGGCGTAGCCCCCCCCTCGAAACGTCGCTGCTTAGCCACGTGGCGGAGCTATCACTCAATCGCGATTCGCCCGTGATTCCCACACGCGTCAAATCTTAAGCTTCGTCTCTAACCATCATCATCGTACAATCATACAGAAGCACGAACATTCGTGTGCAGGCTGCAGTGCTACCTTTAAGCGCATGTCATGTAAGCCGTTGGTCAGATCCTGTTGGCTAACAGAGAGAAGTGGTTTGCGTAGGCTGGTGCGTGTTTTTTCCCGATCGTGAAACTACCAGCTTACACCTAAATTCCTCAGTGCCGCCTTGTTGAGATGATCCTGAATAGCCAGCCCAACGCTAGAAGTCGAGGCGACGTAGGAGAATATATTCGCTTCCCCCATAATGCGCATATAATCAACTGTAGGCAAGCTGGTCGTCCGCATTGACAATGCATGTCTCAAAGACCTCCATCTTCCTCGGCAGATGATCTCAGTAAGCTATCGAGCACGTCCGTAGTCACTACTTTGGGCCACCTTAACACCATCTTTCTCTCGATTGATCTAACCTCGTTATCTGTAAGCCCAGCCCTGCTCGTCAAAATGTCCAAGCCCAGCTCTGACACGCACAGAAGCACGCTGGGCACTCTGACTCCAGGGCTCGGATTTACGAATGCGTCCACCATGGTATCCGACCACGAAAGGATCTCTGTAGTCTCCTCCAATGACGCGAAAGTCGCAAGTTGACCACACCCTCTCCAATCGTGTCCCGTAACCGCATGCAACTCGTAAAAATATCCGTGATTTTGCTGTCCAGCTTCTCTGCCGCTGGATTCCGGCCGCATCTATGCGCATCCCGGCCAAGACTAGAATCGACCCAATGACGTGGATAGCCTCCTCTTTCTCAGCGTGCAGGATATCCGAGATGGGCTCGGTTTTTCTGCCGTAAAGCCCGTGTGCGAGGGTCCTCCATTTTTTGCGGAAATAGCCTGCGGCTCTTTTGACGAACGTGAGTAGCCAATTCAGATATGGGACGCGCCGTCACTTACCGCATGAATGCATCTCCTGATAGATTTGCTCCATGAAGCAGTTGATAGCCGGTGATCGTGTCGTCGGAACCCAGGAGTTTGACGATGTAACAGACCAGCTGGGAGAGGTGTGCTTGAATGGCATCTGGACGATGAGCTCGTCGCAGAGTCCGGCTGAAACGGCTTTTTCAAGAACTCCGCCCATCGTCACGCCGAGCTGTCCACTGACGACACTAGTCGCTGCGTCAAGCTGATCGTATGCCGCTTCTTCGACACGGACGCACGTGTCCGAATATGAGGGCGGACAGCTGGAAGACTTTCCCATTGAGTGCGCTGAGCATGTCGACGACGTCCCCGCCGGCACGAGACGGAGTCTTCTCGCGGAACGTGTGCAAGTGCGGCGTTCAGCTCGGTAGCGCGACGCTGCAGGAGGTCGGATTGCTGAGATATGGTGCGTTCCTTCTCTGCTAGGCCTTTCTGCGCTGACTCTAGCTGTCGTGCCAGCAAAGTACGCTCCTCCTCCCAACCCCGCGCCTCTGTGGTATGCCTTGCCGCCCTATCGCTCGCCTCTCCCACTTCGCGCTCCAAGCGTGCAACGACTTCGCGCGATTTTGCCCCTATCCTCCTCTTGAAGACAAGACTCTGCGTCTGCACGCTCCTTCTTTCGCTCTTCCTCAAGATGACGCAGTTTCTTCTTCAACTCGGTAACCTCGGCCTCCGAAGTACGAACGTCCTCCGTGCGGCTGCGGGCTTTGGCCGTCCGCAAAGCTTCGGCTTCGCGTTCTTCTAGCTCTTGGATCTACGGCGGTCTGAAGGTTGTCAGAGCGGCTTCGGAGGTCGAAGCTGTCTCTTTTTCGCCTATGTTAGTACAATTGCCTCGCCGCAGGATGCTGCACAGATATCGCCAAAGGACCATCTTGGTGGGTGCTTAGAGTCGTTTCTGAAGGTGTGGGGCAATGTTGCGCTCGAATTGAAAACACTAATGTCGATCAGCCCTGAAGAACTCTCTTCCTTGATCCCGTAAGTTCTATTTGCACAAGCACCGCAGCGGTACTTTCAAACCTTTTCTGACTGAGTCTGATGCACAGACGCCGCGCGCTTGCTGTTTGATCCAGCAGCTTCCGCCCTCCTCTTTTGACTTGGTGCAAGGTGACGTTTGTTATCGTTTAGCTAGCGCGTGGCTGCGATCTACTGCGGTCGCCGCACTTTTACGTTTTGCTGCAATCGTTTTCTCGACTTATGTTCGTCGTTAATATTGGCATGGCATGGAAAGAACTTCTCCGAGTGGGAATCGCGAGAGCTCCAAGGTGCGCGCCCTTTTTTTCGCTACGCTCCCACAAAAACGCGCTCTTAACGGCGACTTTCTCTAATTTTATTAGTGAACCGTGGTACCAGGTTGTTACCCCATAATACCGTCCGTTGTCCGATCACAACGTACTTGGCTGCGAGGGGTGTGTTGCAGTACTATCTCCGCGATCCGCGTCGCGGTCAGACTTTGCGGTATACCACCAGGGCTTCTTCTCGCGCGGCGTTATGACAGCACCTACTTAAATCGCTCCGCCATCCTCTAAGTTTTGTGCATATCACCGTCTCTCTCTCCATTCACCATGGCCACCCGCGAACGTAAACCATACGGTGGCACCACCCGAGCGCTACTCTTAGCCATCGACATAGGCACCACATTTAGTGGTGTTTCATATGCCGTCCTGGATCCAGGCGAAACCAACACCGACAGTTCAGACGATACAACGGTGCGTGGGATCCACATCTCATCACAGAATCCGACTGTATAGCAACATACTCATTTGATCATGCAGTTATCCTCGTCAGGATAATGAGAGTTCTAAAATACCATCTGTGCTTCTTTACGACAAGGATGGCAAAGTTCGGGCAGTCGGTGCGGAGGCTACTGATCCTCGGATGGCGGACGTCATTGAAGACGAAGAGCTTCTTCTTTATCGAGTGGTGCGCCCCCGCATTGAATGACGATTCTATTCTGTCACGTTCATGACGTTGCCCTGCTACCCAGGTTCAAACTACATCTTCGGCCTCCGTCGATGGCCAGTGGCACAAAGCTGAAGGACCTCGACGTCAGCCATCAGCTTCCGTCCGGAAAGACCGTGGTGGACGTCTTCGCCGATTTTCTACAGTACTTGTTTAAGTGCGCCAAGACTTACATTATCCAAGCTCGCCCCAACGGAGATAGCTTGTGGGACTCCGTCAGTGACCGCGTGGAAATTGTTCTCACCCATCCCAATGGGTGGGAGGGAGTTCAGCAAGGCAAGATGCGGGAGGCTGCAGTGCTTGCGGGGTTGGTCCCTGATACCCCAGACGGCCATAAGCGTGTGCACTTCGTGTCCGAGGGCGAAGCAAGCTTTCAATATTGTGTGGACGAGGGGATGGCAGACGAGTTTGATGTAAGTTGTGTCGACTCCCATTAGAAACAGTAATAGTTGACATGGAAAAAAAAAGAATGGCACAGGCCTGGTCATAATTGATGCGGGAGGTGGTACTATTGACTTGAGCTGCTTCCGAATTGATGGTATGTCTCCTGTCGTCGTTGAGGAATCCGCTGTGTCCGAATGTAAGTTCATCCGTCTTAACCGTCACGTGGATTATTGCCTCCCACTGACTATGTCCACTAGGTGTTATGGAGGGCTCTACACGTGTGAACAAACGTGCAGCTCAGATGTTCCGCTGTGAGTGTGTTCCCAATGCCCGACACCCTCCATTATTGAGTTCTAATTGATCACGCAGCAAAAATTTGCTAATGCTGGCAAATTCGGGACCGAGCCCTACATCAAGGCCATGCTTGAAGACTTTGACAAGAGCGCCAAGCCCACGTTTTGACGATGCTTCAGAAAAGGCTTTTCATTAAGTTTGGTGGCCTCAGCGATACATCAAAGCAGTTCGGAATTCGCAATGGCCGTTTCACGCTCGAAGGGTGAGATGCCTCATTTCCATATTGTACTTGCCGATGTCGACGCTGATTCCATGCTGGTAAGGGCCGAGCTCGCGAAGCTCTTTCAGCCATCGATCGAAGAGGTCATCAAAGCAATAAAGCGCCAAAAGGCAGATGTGGAGGGCACGATTTCGGTAAGTGTTGTGTTTGCTTCTCCAAATGTGGCTCAATTGTGTCTTCGTAGTACGCTTGTCTTGTCGGAGGTTTTGCCGGAAGCACGTACCTATTTAACGAGCTCCGTACTCGTCTGAAGGCCCTCGACATCAATCTCTCTCGTCCGGACCACCATGCGTATGTTCTACGTCAAATGCTTTATAAATGCTGGATTACTGATGTTTTTTCTAGTCAGAAGGCTGTAGCAGCGGCGCCGCTTCATGGTTCATCGAGAACTACGTCTCGGCGCGAGTAGCCAGGTTCACATATGGGACACCCAGCGCGATCCTATTCGACCCGACCGACGCGGAACACTGCGCTCGCGAGGACGAGGTCTTTCCCTCGGTGAATGGATACTTCTTGGTGCCAGGTGCATTTGCCAGTATTATTACCAAGGTATGCAAACCATGTAGTACCATTGATTTCCATCCACGGGCATCTAATGAATTTACCCTTCAGGGTACACGGCTCCAAGAAGGCGAAGAGATCACGGAGTCCTTCGTGTACCAAGCGATGAATCCTGCGATGCTCAACTCCGCATCCAATGATATACTCTGCTACCGGGGGGCAAGAGTAAGAACCCCCGTTGGATGGATGTGGACTCTAGTAAGTCTATTATTCTGCCTTCCCTTTATTTGCATCATGATCCCGCTAACCCACGTCCCTAGAGTTCTTCTCGACCCTCGCTACGGTTCAAGCCGATACTTCGAAGGTCACAAAGATCAGAGTGCCGGGGATCTTTGGCATAACCATGTATGTGCTGCGGTATGAAATTGTCTTGTGCTGCGGTTTAAAACAGAGTTGACGGCCTGCCTCCAATGGGAGGAGAATGTGAGCCCTCCTGCTTATACGTACGAGCCTGTTTTACTGAATCGTCTATCGCACAGGGGGTCACCAAACGGCGAGTGATAGTTCCCTGTACAGCAAGATTTCACTTACTGACCTTTCCCCAGTGGTCCTGCGACAATCGTTTACAACGAAGAGGCATGAGCGCAGCCTGGCTCTCACAGCGACCTCGAACAGGGAGTTCGGTGCTCTCAGCCTTGCAGGTCCCTTCATCCTTTCGTTGTTCCAGCATTCATCCTGTTCTGCCCCTCGATCTGGAACGTTTGAACTTCCAAATTCATTTAGTAGCTTCCTTACACGTTGTTTATGTTGCGCGATCAAAACTTGTCGCGAATGCCTTGAAAACCCTTTGATCCGACATTGAGAGACCGTTGTTACCAGTAAGTATAGCACCGTACTGATATGCACATTCGAGCACGCGATCCGCCACCCCAATGGGATGTCGAATGGGAAACTCGCGGGGTCCTTGTGATTCACCCAGGATTCACCGCACATATGCATTTGACTCACGACGCCCCCTAGCTTACTCTCTTACATCATCAAACACTGGCAGCTTAGATGGAACCCAAAATATTCCATGGTAACGCGCCGATTTACGGGCGGCGGTCAATTTCGCGTCGTAATCAGTGAACAAATCTGACCTACGGTATTGTGAAGCGAGACTCCACTTAACACAGGTCACCACTCACCCCAGTAATTGTGCTTGCGACCTCTGAGGCCAGAAGCTTGCTGATGGTTGTGAGCTTGCTCTGCAACTCTGGTGCGCAATGCTGGCACATCTCGATAGGATGCTGCATTACGACTTCAGTAGCAACCTCAGGGCGAACTGCCCCTTCCCACACGCAATCCTTCAAGATAATAAGGAGTTTGTTGACGTAGCGAGTTTTCCACGCCGAGTTGTGGTACTTTCCGCACCCTACGTCGAACGAGGAGAACGCGTTGGCGGCCTGATTGATTGGACTGTAAATATTTGTGAACTGCTGTCTGGCAGTCGTCTCGATACTTCACTAAGCGGCGGAATTGGTTGGCGGTAATCTGGTCGAGCTCTTCAGCCTCGAATGCGAGGATGGACGAAGTGGGCATCCGGAGCGTGAGCCGCGCTGCCAGCGTCGCCTCGTCCTCGAATCCGAAGCGGCAGGCTATGGCGTATACCCTGATGGGTTCCTTCCTCGCTACCTCCTTCATCACGTCCCTCGCTATGTCCACCAACCACTCCATCTCATACTTCCTCGCCAGCTTCGACCAAGCGCGCTAGGTTGGAGATCTCCTGTAGACTCGGGCTCTTGCAATGCTTGGGCAAGCAAAATGGTAGTAGAAGTCGAAGGGCCTCCGCAGGCTCCGTAACATCAATGACTGGGAGCCCTTCTTTCGTTTTTTCCTCAGGAGAGGGAGGAGAGGGCTGTGGCAGCGAGAACATGGTCTCAAAAACGGAAGATGCTCGTGAGAGATCGAGCTTGTACATGAGGAAGTCCATGTCGTCTGAAGAGCGTATGACGACGTCGCCCTTGTCAAAGGGAGGCGTATAGTCTCAAGCTCTGCTGGGCAGGAGCTCATGATAGCAGCGAGCAGGTTGTGAGGGACACAACGAGCGGTATGGGCGCGCATGGGATAGTACAATGGAGTGTTTTACGTAATGGGATCAAGTACTCAGTGCTTCGTCCTTTCAAGAAACCTCGAAATAATGTGTATTAATCCGTGGGCTGACATTACAGCCACACTAAATAGCATCGAATGAGGGTTAGATACGTAAGTCACGTCCCAGTTTGCATCGTGAAACTGACGATAATAAAATGTCGTCAACTTATGCTGTAAAGTATGGGTTTGTATTCGCCTCGCTCTCGAGCCTAACGTCGCTTTATAGCTGTTTCTGAGCTATGTATTCGCCCGAAGACGTAGCGTATATCGAGATGTCATCATCGCTCTTCTATCCTGAGGGCAACGACCTGTTCTTTGAGAAATCTCTCCAGTTTACTTAGTGGCATTTCGATGGTAGACGGAACCTTCAGCATTGTATGACCGACAATTATCAAAAATGAGTTTTCAAAAATGAGTTTTGCGTCGGACAACAATGCGTCGAGGTTTAAATATTGGTTTGTCTTGAGCTTGTGTTGCATAGTCGAGAAATCTATACCTCAACGAGCTCTCATAGAGGATTCGAACAGAAGTGACACACCCATAGGGTCTTTGATCACGTCGTGATAATCGGGCACTACTTCCGCAGAAATCGGGTCTTGAAAGGCGTACGCAAGGGTGTGGCTTCTGGTAGCTAGACGGCTTGTCGTGATCGTCACATGAGTCCAAGATAATCTCCATTATCCCTGGGGGCACATAATCCATTGTAGATTTCCGCAGTGCATATCACACAGGGTGAATGGCGCGCAATCTTGAGTGTCATTGCCGACTCGGATAATGAGAGCACATCGTTTGATACGGGGTAGAGATACTTCATCGTGGATGGAACGCGTACGAAAGAAGCCGATGAGTTACGCACTGAGTGGTCGAGGTTACGAATAACTCACCGGAACCGCTATGTCGTCCAACAAAAGCGCTGCCACGTTGAGAAGAGTCACTATGGAAGGCGCCACAGCCTTGTATTCATTAAGCGCCTCAATGAAGTCATGTCCCTCTCTTCCGCTTTGCGATACCCGTGTTACATCGCCTTGCATCCAACATAGCACGCCATACACTGCGGAAAATCAAGCTTGAAGCATCACATCACCACTCGCGCGTTAGAATGACAAGGTTTTGTCTTGACAGTGACCTTCGAGTCGCGATTATCCCTCACTGCCCAAGTATGGAATTTGATGCCAGATCACGAGAGTTGCTACTGTGACACACTATGCTGTCCTCGGGGAGTATTTGGCAGCGCGCGACGGCTTCATCGCAAATGTCACACACAGACCCTTCCACGGCCATGTATTGGGTCGGAGAACCAACTGTGTCGACACCATGCGTCTAACCTAAGAGGTTTATAGTCACATTCAGGTAATCGTCAAGATGAGCAGTTCATATACTCACAAATTTTACCGTTTCTCTGTCTCCGCGTGTTAGATGTATGTTGTAGACGCCTCGGAAGACCTTCGCAATCTTTCTTCAGACCCCTCCGCCTCGCATGAGCTGGCGTGCGCATACAATAGACTGGGTCCAAATCCTCCCAAACCATAGGGCAAACCTTTTAGTAGCGATAACCCTAGCCAATATTAGTCAGTTAGTTACTAGAGTTTGCAGAACGACACACAGGCGCACCTGCCACGCCAAATGTGCGTATGGAAAACGTCCGGCTGGTCACCTCTGGGCGGTCTGCTATGCCGCCCTGCTCCATATGTCCTAGTCGCGGTTTAGGTAGTGGGTAAGACCTATGCGGAAATACTTACCTCTGCAGACAAAATAAAAACGCTTTTGTGAGCTTATCTGACGTCTATCCAGGAGACTTCTTCACAACGATCGCCCGAGCGCAGAAAGAACCCAGTAGCTTTGTAGCACACCTGTTGCGTCCACATCGTCAGAAAGAAAAGTGCTATCTAACCGGTATCGACCAACGTACGTTCTCAAGCTTCTCTGGCCTTCGTTGAAGCCCCCCCCGTTAGGCAATTGACGTTTCAGCTAGCCACCATGCGAGAGTCTGCTGGTCAATGACATCGAGTCTGTCGAGGATTGCTAGAGATGCCGTGCATACACACACTAAACGATGATTAGGACAAAAGTGAGATATAGTTTTAGTGTTATACTCACCTTGCGCAGCGTGACTTTCTGCACCAATGACGGCACCGAACCCGCCATCAAAGTTCCTACACCGTCTGATGTAGTCTGCGGTCTTCTTCGACGTCAAGTTCGTGTAATCGGCCTAGCAGAGACAGAGCATTCACAGCACAGTAGAGAAATCGCGTATCAATCTCTCCATATTTGTCGCCCGAGACACACCCGCAGGGCTGTTGCAGGGACAGGATGACTGGTCGAAATGGTCAGTGTACGAACAGAATACGAGAAAGACGACTCACACTTTGTCACTCTGTCCACATCTACTCGGTTCCAATGCATCCTGCATGATGAGAATCTGTATCGCGCTCACTAACTTTAGCGTCGCGTGTACATGCGCGTCGTGATCCGGATGGGGCCCAAATCCGCCTGCGCTCGTGTCGCCCAGTTAGCGAGGATACTCAGATCTGAGCGAGGGGACAAACCTGCCTCTTCATCCCAGCAGCTCATGACAAAGGCTATCATCTCCTCCCTATCGAGAGCGTCCTTGTGTCCCATAATGGTGAGCGCGGTGAGCCCCCAGTAGGATCGCGTTGAGGCGTAGATGCGCAGTGAGATGATACATGAGGTCATCTTTACTCTTGGATTTCACGGCTTAGCATGTACAACATTTGTGCCAGGTACCAAATTGCGTACATCTCCTAGCGTTTGGATATACTTGACATGAAGGGGGATATGCAGGTCGAGTTTCGAGGACATGGCTCGCGCAAAGAGATGCCTTTCATGTTTAGCGCCGGGATTATTAGCGTTCAGCAATGTGATGGGACATCACTAGATCATTGCGATTTACTCGGAGTTCCTCGAGCTTTGTCGCGAAACCCCTGGGCGTATCACGAGACCTTGGGAGACAATTCAAGACAAAAAGACGCCGGAGTGAATCCCAAGACATCCTGAGAAAAAGCGTTCATTTGGGAGATGGGCTCCCATCATCCCACTTGTCAGGTATTGGCGCTGCTGCGGTGCAGCACGCCGATGCGATTCCCCGGCTCCAACCCTAACCCTCTCAACCGGCCCTTCGGGCCGGGGGGGGGCTGGAAACGGACTCACGGACTTGTAGCGCTTGAATCCGTCACTGGTCATGGGGCTGACGCTGGCACGCATCCTCTCTTCACCCCGCCATGTCTCGCCCCTCTCTTCCGCTCGAAATCATGGAAACAAATTGTTTGTCAACTTGACGACCACTGCGACGTCGCACACTGTATGATGGCCCATCGCCCTACTCGTACGCGCCGCGCGGGGCGTGCTTTACCGGGAGCTCGAATTGTCTTGGACTGCCCAACACCCCGACGTTGAAGACTATACCCGACATCTTCAGACGGATGAATCTAACCGCGTTCCCTATGCGAAGAAACTTACCGTTCATTGGTACCCTTTTGTACGAGCCGGCGGTCTGCCCTTGCCGACTTGCACGCCTGGTCACCATCTTTCCACGTTTACAACACCTCGTCCTCCTCTCTCTTCGCTGGTCCGAGTGCCGTTGCTACGAAGGCGAGGTGGGGCTCCCCATGCAACCTCTCTCTAGAGTTTCGTACTCTTCTTGCCGGCGGAAACGGAAGTCATTACTCCCCAGTTCGAGTTCACCGCGGTCATCAGAGAAGTTTGTCAACCTCAAAACCTTCAATGGTACCGGACTAGCTACGTTCCGGATTTCGTAACCTCGACTATCCGCCCTTGCAACTTGGTGGAACTCCAGTTGGGCCCTATATGTGAGGCCCTCCTTGCCCTCGTCATACCTGTCATCCAGAGTTGCATCACAAACCCTTGAGTACCTCTACCTTGGGCTGGAGTCTGACGCAGAAGGTCCGTCGATTACTCTGGTCGCTTCATCGCTGACCCCCTCTTCCAGAAACTGGATATGGACCTTGCAACACGAATTTTCAGCGCCATTCGTGGCTGTGCCGCCTCCAATACCTAGCCGTCGTTATTCCTTGCGTTGACCTCGATGGTATACCCGCCGCCCTTAGCCGTGGTCCGACCTGGTCTATCGCATCTCTCGCGGCTTCCGTCTACGTGCAGCAGGCTATATCTATGCCTCTTTGATTTCAGCACAATCCACATTCAACCGGATACCGTTGTCTCTTGCGTTAACTGGAGTCTCGTCTTTCGCCTCGCAACTCGCGCGGTCCCCTGAACCTTCTTGCCTTGGAATTCAAGAGCAGCGCCGATGATGATATCCTCCCCGCCGTCTGGACTCAAGACATGGAATTCGACGTGCTGGAACGATACCCGCCGCTGCCGTTCGAATCGTCGAGGTGAGTCTTGCATGTCATGGATGGGCTCCTCTGACAATGTGCAGGTGGGCTTTGCCGTTTGGGTCAATATCCCCGTGGCGTCATTACGAGTTCGTGTGGGATTAGGCGTTTACCCCTGTAGCAACGGATCCTTTCCTCCACCTACCTTCCACTATGCCGTCCTGTAAAGCACTTTCCATTCCCTTTTAAATTAGCACGTTCTATTGCAAGACCACCTAATCACCCGCACCGGTGTTGTACAATACACATGGGCCGCAGCTTGAATTCTTACACCCCGCACCATACGTAACGAGCGGATCCCGAATGCATACGCGTTATCTTTCCCTCTAATCCACTGCATCCCAGCTAATAGGACCACCACCGTCCAATAGACGGGATGTGGAGCATGGAATGTACCCCGACCTCACTGCGTCCTTCTTCCCCATGTGGGCTCCCTACAGCCAGGATGAATAATTTCACACACAGCTGAGCTTTCCGCACCTTACCTCTGAACGAATACATATATCGTCGCCCGTCGTTGGCCCCTTCGATAACGAGAGCGCGGATCGCGCTCCCTGACTGAGAAAGGTAACTTTTCTGTTCGCCCGTATTCAACTAGCTTGCATCTTACCCTGATGACCAGCGCAGCGTCACGGATCCTCCTGCCCATGTCGTATCGCTCGACCAGTAGTAACGACCTATTCCCAATAGCTCGTCGGTACGAAACCACATCCTCTCTTCGCCCAGCGGCATGTCGTCTCCAAACTTCCTCGAGTTCCGGCACCTCGTCGTCGTTCGTCTTCCTCGAGTGCCGGCAAATCGTCGTATTCGACAGGTCCCAGCGGTGGCAATTCGTCGCACATTGCAGGGGTGAGGGGATGTAATATCGTGACCTAACATCTTCGCCTGTCCTAATATCCCTTCAACCTCTGCCTCCGCCCCTCCAAACACCAACTTGGCCTTAAAGAGGGCAGCCGTCAGCCCCCGCCATCCTGCTCCCCCTTTCTATTTCAGGTCATTCCGCCCGTCATGTTATCCTCCCATGCATTCTCCACCTTTCGCCTTTCATCTCTTACCCCAAACCTGTCCATCCACCCTTGCTCAGATGGGACAACACACGCCGCGAGGTTCGAGACCTCATTCGCAGTCCCCACGGTTCTGTTTACCTTTCGTTTTCCAACCCACCTGGCCCGTTTGAGTTTCCAGTCGACCCTGACGATCCAATCGTACGCAGACATTCACCCCACACTGACCTTCAACTTACACATTCAGGTCGACTTCAGCATTCAGGTCGGCGGCCGGTTGTAACAACATATGGAGCATTTTAGAGACTCAGCGCAGACATTCGCGGTAACGCATACTTTTCATGATCTCCAGCGCGGCACCTTTTGACCATCCGCGCATAGTCATATTTATCACCTCGTATGCTCTGACGACGCATACAACGAAGTATGGTCGGTCGCCACCCGCAACAACCTGGAAGCTCATCTCCACCGCATCTCCCTTCTTCTTGCCTACCAGATCCCTCGCACAGCTTAGTGCCCTTCGTAGCATTCGAACGTAGATAACCCGATGCTCACCGCCCACCCAAGATATATTACCGCTCGTAATACAGACACGTCATAAAACCTCTCTGCCGGCTACGCTATATGTACCCCGCCATGGTCGTTGGTCTCGATGTCAGTGTTTTTCACCTCCACTGCCACATCAGGCGCACGATACAGGTACACGATGTCCTTGAGCTCCCAACGTCGTTACGTCCAGCTGGTCCACTTGTTGGAGTTGGTCTCGCTCTTGGGCGGGTAGAGCACAATGTAGCAGCGCATGAGTACGATGTCACCCTCGACAATGCTCGTCGCGTCAATCCCCCCCGCCCCTCTTCACGGGCGTAGGCGACGTCCTGACCGTCCAGCACGTCAGTGAACGGCATAACCTGAAGGACCATCAGCCCGCATTCCTCGTCGTGTGAGAACCTGACTTACCATTGTAGCGGCCCGCCCCTCGTTGACGGACTTTCATAAAGTCTGGACGCCCAGACTTTCTCGCGTTCGTCGCTGCCTATTCACCAGTTCAGATGCTGACCCAATTAAGAGGAACGGAGAACTTACGCTCGGCCACGCATCGAGCGATTGTTGCAGAGCCTGTTGTAGGCAGCCAAGTCGCCCGCGCGCACGAAGCGGCTCAACGGATAGGTTCACCGGCGACATCGGCGTACCGCTATAGTCGTGGAACCAGCGACTTACGACGGATCCCAGGATGCCCACCACCTACGCGGTTTCCATTAACTTGAAAGAAACGCGCGGGGTCCCAGTCGCCTCTCCTTCCACCGACAGTCCGCGTTCCAAAGTCGCCGGCAGAGGGTACTGCACAGATCGGGACCACCCCAGATGTGGCGGGTCATGGCGTTGATGTATCCCGCGAGGTGCCTAGAGTCTGTCAGCCAAGGCCGCAATCTCTGGGCGGTTGGACTCACCTCAAGTCGTCGATGGTCAGATATCCGGGTTCCTGATTTCCTCGAACTCCTTGGGATGTTCATCGTCGCCGTCGTCGTCGGACGCTTCGCTGGCAGCGTAAGGCTCCTGCCTTCATCGTCACTGCTTCCTTCTCCGCCTGGCCAGCGGGCGTAGGACCTCCCGGCGCCGCCGTCGGATCGGTGCCTTGTTGCCGCTGATCGTGATGGGCCCGAGAGACGGACCACCGAGTTCGTCTCGTCTGCCATGGCCTGTCCGCTTTCACGGGAGAATTGGTCAGAGGTCGTCTCCCTCAAATTGCACCCATGTGACTCACCTGGGCCCAGCAGCCCCAGCGACATCCTTGCTCAGAGAAAGCATCGCAAGGCTCGTGGCCGTCGCCTTGCTGCTCGTACGGGATTAGTTCCAAAGCACCGGCAGGACACCACTTGACACACCTCGGACTGTCCGGTATAACCTTGGGCACCGTAGTCGCAGGCTGCAGTTCGATCCTAAACCACAGGTGAATGACATTCTTCATGGACAGCTCGGCGCAACGCACGCCAGGCACAGGTCGCAGTAGTCCCTCACATCGGACCGTTGTTCGCCTTTCCCTTGCCCTTTCCCTACTGTACCGTAGGACTAGACGAATGCCATTTGTGAGCAGCGTCCTGCCCCGAGTGCGGTCGTACTTACAGATCTGTAGCTCCGTCGCCCGTCCCCTCGTTGCTGGCGACTCTTGAACGCCCTTCTTGCCCTTCTTGGGAGGGGTCAGCAAGGCGCGGTCGGCCCGGCGCGGTCGTTCTCGATGGTCCTCTTCGCCCTCGGCATAGTCGCTATTGCTGGTTGTGTAGGGGGAGGAGTAAGAAGGATGCCTGAGCCACCAGTGTCGTTTGACCTCCTTTTTATCTATCAAATTTAGTCGTCAGCTTCCCTATTCACCCCTCGACCGAATGACTTGGCCACAAAAAAAAAAACTCACCCCCCGAAAAACCAAACCGTTTGTCTTGCTAATTCCGCCCTGATCGTCGCCGCAATACCCGTGCCCACCACGCGACTTGCACGCCACAATGCCCACCTGCCTAGCACCCCCACGTGTCATTGTGGCGTGGGGGGGGTCCGAGCTATCGTTTTTTGCGGTTTCCAGACCCCCGCACCGGCGCCGGATCTCGACATCCGCAGCGTCCTCCTTCTCCTAAAATGGACTTTCCGCGCCCTCGAGACTCCCCGACCACCCCGTCCTCTCGATCATTCCCGACGGCGTAGGGACTCGCCGTATCCAATCGGGTCATCCGCCTTGGTAGATCGGCCTAGACGGGAGCCGCAAAATCGAGTATTTTCGCCGTCGGCGCTGGTTTCACACACATCAGGCTACTCATGCGCCAATCGATGCCCTCGTTTTTGTCCTCTGATGTTGGTGTGAATATTTCATTTCGGTCCGCCGCTCATCGCTTTTCGCGTCCACGTACCTTACACCCTGCTCAGTCGGCTGCCCATCTCTTCTACCCCAGAAGCTACAATCTTGCGCACGTCAGGATTCAAACCGGCCATCTATAAAATCATCAGCCTCCGGCGGACACTGGCGACCTCTATCCTTAACCTCACACTGCCATCTTTCTCATGTCCTTCGTCTGTTTTCAACGCGCGAGCTCCTCCGGGAACTCGTGGCCTAACTTCATCGGGCCAACGCCTGGTGGATGACTTCCAGATTGACACCGCCGAGTACGACTGGCCAGCTGATCCCCGGGAACCTGGACGACCTTTATGCCACTGGGCGTCCGTCGTCTCGGCGGGCACAGACAGCACGGGTTCTGTCTGCCACAAAACTTGTGTATAATCCCTCTGAGGCGCACCCTCACCACAACCAACGCTTCGAAGTTAGGTTGCGTGTGCAGGGCTTCGTTGGATCTCAGTCCATCGGGCCGCTTGGGGACTGGAAACGGGTAAGTCCGCTGACTGTCTAAACGTGTGGAGTACTCACCACAACGAATAGGTCGTCCAAGACTTGTGCCCGCGCTCACCAACGCCTTGTCCTCCATGGTGGTCCTCATCCACGAGTTGTTCGCAACGCAGGCGAACGTCCTTGGCAGTATCCGGGACATGGTAATGACAGTTCTGCTGAACGGAACCTACCACGGAGCGAGTTTCTACATCGCAAATCGAGTTCAAGCGATCGGTTTTTACCAAGGTTAGTGTAATCACTCAACGGCTATAACGCCCACACATCACAGTAAGCAGGTAACCTCGCGTAATGTCCAAACCCTCACCAGCGCACTTCGCATGCCGGAAGACGACCCCAACGAAGAGGCCCGGGCGGTTTCCCAGCAATGGGTCGTTAATCATCGCATCGGCTGCTACTTGGAGGACGAAACCGGCCACGTCGTCGAAGCAAGCCACTTTGTCATTCGGCCAGGTGATTTTTGTCGACGCCGCTGCCACGGTCCAATGCCGCACTAGGTTCATTCGCGGGAAAAAAGCGTACCGAGGTTACGTTTGTCTTACAGGACCTCTTTCGTTTGAAAAGTAAGGCTGAGTTGGAGGTGAGTCCCGGCCCATATGCATTAACCCAAGGCTCACACACTGTATCAGGCCATGAACATCAATGCCGACGCTGTCGACGATGGTAATATTGATACTGTTGACATCCAGTCCGTTCCGTCTGGGTTCTGATACGAGCTGTCGTCCTTTGCGCAATGTACTGGCTTCGAACGAGGTGTCGTAGTGTAGTCGGTGTCCACGTCGTCCAGTAGTCTCCTCTATGATCATCTCTGCGATTTTACGGCATAAGAACTTGTCACGTGCTCACAGAGCCGCCCGTCACCCCAGCCATTCCTGCTGGCCGCCCGCGCTGACCCATCTTTCCGCTCGTCCACAATGTCTACCGTCCCTACCTGTTGGCAAGTTCCGCGTTTTGACGTCTCTTACTTCTGGTCTCATCCCCTCATAGGGCTCCTGTACTCCATATCGTCGCTCGTAGCTATGTTGCGCCTATCGACCTCCTAAGCTGCTGGTATGTCTGCCGGCAGACTCACCGCATTGCGAAGACAAACCCTCGTAACTGCGTGGAAGAGAAGACTCCGTCAAACGTTTGACGAGCCCGATCATATATCTGACGTCTTAAAGGTACAATAACTCGAATGCGTGGTCGTTTTTCTCACCGCGTTCAAGGACCTAGGCGGTGTGTTTACCGGACCTTCGTGGTCGATTTTCTTTTCGCCCTAACGCCTCGATACCGTTTCGTCGACATATCGGTGCCCGACCACTTGTACATTCGGACCATCTCAAGGATCAACCTTTGTCGTGGCATGTCCCGTCCCATGACCTATCCCATCCCACCTGGTGCGGCCTCTTGTTCGGTCATCATGCATCAAGACACGTTCATTCGGTTCATCTCTGGAAGTCAGCAATGCGCTCTGACCCCAATTGCCCGTGCGCCGCGACGACGTTATTGATGAATTATGTCGCCTCCGACCACATTTGTATCCGCATACCCCCAAATGGCCCGCCTCCGCAAGGCCACCGTAAACGGGCCGTAGTTACCAGCGACGACGAGATCAAGATCTTAACCCACCTTCGCAAGCATTCCTTCGACATGGCCTACAGATCTCTGTACCACAACGCGAAGCCGCCTGGCATGCCCCCCACAGTTGCTCCATCCACACCCATCACCCACAAGAAGAACTGCGCTCGCACTCTGCGCTCATTCCGTGATGTCCGCTGCGCATTACTACCCTTTTCCGACGATGGCACCGTACACTATCCCAATAGGTGCGCGGAGTGGAAACTTGGTGGTAACGCCTGCGTGCCGGGCTGTGCGGAGTACTCGCTGGCTGGTGCAACAGGCCACGATTACGGAACTATGTCCGCGCAATTCCTGAATGTCAAATAATTGTTCTATGTTAGTTGTTGGACCTGCAAATACATGCCTCCTTTTATTTGGTTGAAATTGTGGTGCGGCTGACACGGGTCGGCAAGCCACCGCCTACACATCGTTTTTGCCTAGTGGCAAACCATCGGCTACACATCGCTTGCGCCCACTACCGTCTTCACGTTCCTCACTTCGTTGTCATGTCGTTCTCAGAGTAGTAGGTACCCTACTATAACTCCCGCCAATTTTTATTCATATATAACGCGATCCAGTCTTCCGCGCGATACATTCCAAGAAATTGCTACCAATTATCTCCGGGTGGCCGATCTAGCAGCATTTCTCGCTGTCTCATCAGCGACGCGCGAAATTGCGCTTGCCACCATTCCCTCGACGGTTGCCGCAGTGTTCCGTGCCCGCACTGGGTTCAACGACGCCTCTTCGTTTCTACGCCTTTTAAAGGTTGCTTCGAGCGTGATTGACTTGTTGTAGAACGCAGGCTGACAGTCACGTCCGCAGACAACCAACGCTGTTATTTGCAGGACGCTTTGTCATTGAGGATATTCTGTTCGAAACCCCAGTCAACATGAGGAACGAGATAGAGGTCTATACCACCGCAAACCGCGCACGCAGGCGATGTCGTCGATGGCCTGGTTGCCCTTGGCGCCACCTACCGTTTCCAATTCGCCTCGCCTCGCAGCGTATACATTGAACACATCTCGGAACTTCAACTCGGTCAGCGACCCGTCCGCGTCATGCACCTCGCTCGGCCAAACCCTCTCTGGTTGCGTCGTTCATGCGGATTCCACAGCCATGATGAACTACATCGCATCTGACCATATCGGCCTCGCATACCCAAAGCTGACGTTCAAGTCGATCGCGTTTGAAAGCGGCAAGCCAATTCCTGATTGGCATCAAGTTGATAGTCGGGAACACCAATTCGGCTTTCACCTCAGACATCAAGCGGAGGCCTTGGACGGCCGCGGCGGTTGTGTTACAGGTCATCATCCAAGTCCATTGACGTGCCCCAAACGCACACGCCACTTCCGTGACCGACACTGCGGCTTCATCCCTATCACCCGTGCCGACCACATCGTACTGCCAACGCTGTCCGTTGAGTGGAGACTTGGGGGAGCGTTCGCATTGCAGTTACCGTTTGTGTGTGCATTCCACACACGATTCATTCAGGCAGATGAGGTCGAGTTTGACGAAGCCAAACTCGCCATTTGCCGACGAGGTCATGCTTGACCACTGATTTGGTTTATGTCGTAGTTAATACTTTGTCTGCTAAGTTTTCCGTTGGCCACACTAATACAGTTGCAGAGGTAATACATGCAATTATTTTGAGCAAATACAACAAAAAGGTGCGAGGAATACAGGAAGAGAGATTCGATGGAATTATTGGGTGAAGAAGGTGATATCAACATCAGCATCGGTGAACCTAGCGGCCTCTGCCTGAAGCCACCGTAAATCGCCAACAGCGAAGTTCGCCTGGTTGATGGGGGGCTTGACGCTCAGCACTACGTCGCGCAACGCCTTCATGCCATATAGCACATCCCACACATCAGCCCAGTGTGGGTTAGCCACTCTACCGGCGGTAGGTGTACAGTAGCCTGCCCAACCTGAGTAATCGAGCACAACCTCCAGGTAATGCAGCCCACCCGGGACGCTCGCGAGCATTACCGCGACACAACGCTGAGGAAGCTTTGTCGTCGACAGGCAACGAGATCGATATCTTCTCCAAGTGAAGACATGACCCGAGGGCTGGCAAAACATCCCCAGGGATGTTGTCGATACTAGCCATGGTTATTAGCAAGGTTCTCTGAGACATAAATAGCAACTCACTGCGCTGGTACAGTCTGAAATGGACTGCCAAGCTCTCGAGCTGGAACCCGACAGCGAGCAAAAGGGTGTTGAGTTCCCCAAAGTCTCGCTCGAGGAAATTTGTGATCTTCAGATTGGTCAGGTCGCGCCCCCGGACGAATGGAACTCTATGGCGCCGCTTCCTCCTGGGCAAGCAGGTACGTCGAGTGCGAGGCTGGTTTGCCTGAATATAGGCTGGGGCAGCCGTTCCCGTCTTCGTCGATAACCGTGACCCTGACCAGTTCCACCGTTTCGATTGCGTGTAAGAAGGACACGGGAGCGGGGATGGGGACAACAATGGAGACACCTTGCAGCCCGAGAAAAGTAATGGCGGAGGTGACAGGGAACGCGATGTACACTTGGTCGCGGGAGGGGGATCGGCGCAGACAGCCGGCATACGACGTTGATTAGGAAAAACAGTCGCCGCACCCGGGGCAAATGCACCAAAAGTCCTTGGAGCTCGTCTCCCAATAGGATCGGGCGAGTCGTCAAGGTGGGACGTCTGGCGGGGCCCCGGCACGCAGAGACGTACGACGAGGGTGGGGCAATATGTGGGTGGTGAATGATGAAGTGTAGGAATTCGGGTTAGGCCATGGGCTGGAGCCGACTCGAATGCTCGAGGTCATAAAAAAGCCATCGCTGCGCCGCCCGGACCACGAGACGCAGGCTAGAGACGCATTGGCCAGGGCGTGTCGCGTCTTACTGAGGTGTCTCGGAGGTGAGGAGCCTGAAGATGTTGTCTAGAATCTCGGTTGGGAGCTGCTCTGACATCGCGTAACAAGTGGAAACGCACCTCGTCGCGCAACGAATGAGAGCTATGTATACCACCGCTAGCCCCACAAAACCGAAAAGATTTACCTCTTCCGCTGAGCCATCCAAGGTCCTCGACCGTGGCGGAAGCAAAGTGCCAAAGTTGTAAGTGCATCCGCTCTCTCACGCACAAGACGCACAAGGCTGTGTCGAATGCGGCTGTATTCTCCATTCGGCAATGCGTCGTACCACGAGGGTCGTTTCTGGGTGTGTCGGTCGATGTCGCAGACAGAAAGGGGCCAGCAGGAGGAAATGTCGCTCCAGAGAGATATGAGGTCTTGCACACACTCCCAAGGAAGAGAATGCGTGCTACCAGGGCACGAAAGGCGAGTTTCTAGGAGATGACCGTCCCACCGTGGCGACGAGGTGGAGGCGAGGTGTAGGACGCACATAGGTCGTAAGGACTCGCGAACAAGATAAGTCATCCGGGCGCCTCGATCCGCGGCAAGCTTAGCACCCGCGACACATCGCGGTTTTGTGTGCCTACGGTACTGCGCGTGTATAACAGTAAGCGTCGGGACCATTTCGCACCCATTGCACTCATCCCAATTCCACGCCTGGTGATGCGTTCATGGTAATTCATTCCACCCCCTGCTAAAACCGTCAGTACGAGTACACTGGGCCACTCCACGGCAAAATATCTCGCAGGCGAAGTGCTCGCCGTCTGCATAGACGACTCCGAACAGACGCATATGTTCAGGGTGGCCAGTCACCATCGGTCCTTTAGGGACAAGACTTTCAGATATCAGTAGACTACAGCTATCAGAGCGCTGTCTATGCCAACTCGTAGGCGGTAATATGTATACCAACAAAGGAGGCACCCGGTCCGAATGTTACTTGATCGTGAACCCTGCTTCGCATTTGGCCGACATATCACCAGTCATGACAGTTGGCGCGAACTTAATAGAGCAGAAAATATTTCCCTGGCTCGTGAGTTGAATTCGGTACGCGGTGCACTCGGTGGCCACCAACTGTGGAAGCATCCCAGATGTAATGGGACCAGTTGAACATCGGGGTGGTACACGAGCGTTTGCATTGGCACGCACGCACCGTCGTGAGAGGGAAGCATAGGGGAATGGAGCCCCCAAGACCCCCCCCCGACAAGAGCAGAGCTTGCATAAAACGTGTACCACAGAAATCATTGAAGAAAAAATCCGCCGGAGAAGAGATGAGGGAATTGCGCACTGAGAGCGAGAACCGCGAGCTCTTCATCGAAGCCCACCAGTTAGATCCACGGACTCGCCGCCGGTCGACTGAGTAAGTTGTACTATTGTGGGTATGGTAGTGCGTACAAGATGGTATTAGATGCGCAGAGCGAAACCAACCAAGGATAGTCGGCTTCCAGCGTACGCTGAACAACAAAGGATGATGAGGACATCATAAGCACACGTTAAATGAGTCGGTACCTGGGGAGGTAATGGGAGAGGTCCCATGCACTGTCTTTCTGGTTGACGCGTGCTCGCTTCGGCTTAGGTTGAGATGGGCCTGCTTCGGGAGCAGGTTTTTTCGCTTTTTATTTTCTACGGTAGGGCCCTCGTCGGTGTTTCGTTGATAGCTCCCAGTCACCGTCGACAACGAACCATGTCTTTGTGACCCTATATAACGAGGCTGTGTGATAGTCGCGTTGGTCTGCAGTCCGCAGGGCTTGATGTCACTTGGTGGTGTGGGTAATGTTTACCGCGCAAAATTCTCGTATATTGCCAGCAACTGACGACGATGCGTCGCTTGGATGCTTGCGTCGAGTTGACCTAGGTGATATTTCAATTTAAGTGAGTTCTCAGAGTTCATCCAATAACTCGATATCTCGGAATTCGGGCGCGAACGCGAACGCACCACTCAGACCGCCTCGAAATCTTGTCTGGTTTAAAATCGTCAATGATAACCGTTCCCTCTAAGGTGGTACTGCCTAGATAATACGGTGTAACATTTGCGCTGATTGGGTGATTTTTGCATTCTTTGATATGACAAGGGGGTTGAACACGGGGGGAGAGTCGTACCCCCCCACCCCCCCCCGTGTACACCCTGGGGAAGGCGTTAGATCTGTCATTGCAAAGTTAGGCAACACATGGTACCATGCTCACAAAAGCGAAATGCGAACCTTCACATCACTGGGGGAGAGTACATTGTATGGATTCCACTGTCTTTACAATGGGGATCACATCCTCCTCCCCGTCAGACCGTCATGGTGATGTGACGTGGGGTATTGAAACGAGTTTACACGGGAAGAGGGGTGTTCAGATACTCGCGGGCCTTGATTATGTCGAACGGATGAATCCCCAGGCGTACACCTTGCCAGGGATCGGCGCCGGGTGTTGTGTTTTGCGCACCGAACAGAAAATGCTCGGTTGCTTCGTTAGCCTTTAGCCGCACAGGCACATATCGCTGCACAGGGCTCAAGATGCCTGGTACATGTTATCGTCCTGAGAGCAGGGGTTATTATAATATGTTTCCATATTAGAGCTCACGATGGTTGTCGTCGACACTGTTTGTAGTCGAACTGTTCGTGATGTACCGCAGCCAACGGCTCGGCTGCGCGCTGCCCGAAATGAATCGGGACCGAAGAGGAAGCTCCTCGGCCCGGTTGTCAATTGAACATGGGAAATGATGGAGCTCACGCGTGTGCGTGGCTCAGTAGCAAAGCGCTGAACCGCCCGCAATCGTCCGTCAAGGCATCCCGATGTCGAGTGTCCAACGCCCGAGGATCCTGAAAAGAAACAATCTCTAAAAATTCCCGTTGGGTCGTCCAAGCCGTGGGTCCTCACGCACATTACCACGCGTACCAAGTCCTTGTCCGATAGGCAGCGCAATATGCTTCGGGTAAGTACATTGCTTATAACGCATGTTTGTGCAGAACGGCCTTTCGGAAACGTGTACGTCGTCTGCGGATAATCCAGTCTGTCGCATTTTTGCCGCCGCAAACAGCGCACATACAGTATTGAAGGATAATGCCAAAGGGACATGCCAATCGCGCTTGCCTTTGCTCACAGTGGGTATCAGCGGGCGAATACCACGGAGCAATCTTCGTTTGAATACAAAATGCTCGCCTGTCCTGCGTGAGACAGGAGTATATTGCTGCCAAATCGCCTGCCAGAAATAACTCCCAATCCGGCCGAAAGAAGCGTCTGGCTCGGGGCGAGGGAGGCCATGCCACAATTGAGCACTGATACGGTATAAAATCGGGGCATCCAATCATGGATAGGGGGCCTCGTCGATGAAGAGTATATCGACACGCGGGAGATGGGCGCGCGTCCTGACCCTCGAGCCTCGCCAATTACGGCAGGCGAGGACGGAAACGAAAAGTTTTTCCGGGCTGGCTGAAGCTCAAAACATAATGGTATGTAGACCCTCCTATAAGAGCAGCTGCAGCACCAGTTCGGAGCCATGACTAACATCCTAGATGCCTCATTCCGTCGACCCAAGAAGGATATCAAAAAGCACGGATGACGGTCGATTTACCAGTTTCCACCAACACCACTCATAAACATACGAAGATCCCCAGTAGAGCGGTGATGAATGTGAGTTGATGCAATTACAAATGCTCGACACTGTTCCTCATTTAAAGTTGAAGTCGGTAATGGTCCCGCGTGTAGCAAGGTAATGTGGAGTATCCTGTAGCGGGCGGCCCCAACTGTTGCTTTTGTCGGCCAAGAATTTACGATTATATTGCCAGCATTTCAGTTGGACAATGCAGACCTCTCCGTTCCCGAGCGCAGTCGGGTCGCGCAACATTTAAGGAGAGAGTGGCCTAGGTCGCCTAGAAGAGGAGGATTCTTCTGGCTCGGCAGTCGATGTCGAACGAAAACGCGCGGCAAAGGGCTTTTTCACGTTCGTCTTTGACAGTGGCCTTCCACTGCGCAGGCGTGCGGGTGACTGCGATGGGGGTGTGCAGTTGGATGAACGGCATTCAGGCCGTTCGCGTTACCTGTAGGTAAGATTCGATCCAAAATTTTTGTCATTGTAGCCATTGTCTGACGGTGTACAATGTTTTTTGGCCCAATATATTGTTCGGATGCGAGAAATCGCGTCTACGATATCGTCGTCGGGAAGCATCTCACCGGCAGGTGCCATTTCTTGCGGGTCCGCGGCGCGCGACAAGGCATCCATTTCGTTTCCGGAAATACTGCCCACCACCAGCGGCTCGACAAGTCCCTGACGGCGGAGGGGCAGCATGATCATGTTTCGCATTTAAACATTCGTAAAGTACGTTCATGTTCTTCATAACTTGGATATGAGCGGACGTGAACTCGGTACGGTCGAAGATATCTGACCACGTGGTATTATCTGGGCGGAGGCGTTCACCTGTTCGCCAGCCACCCGGTGCAAAAAGCATTAACATAACTTTTACAGTAATATTCGCGATCGCCTCGGTCCCGCCTTGGTAACGTGCCTCCAATGAAGTTCAATACATACTTTTTGCGGGCCATGAATACGGCGTGCGTGAAGGATAGAGGGTGCTCATCCAACAAGGGATAACATTTGGGATTTTTCGTGGTCCGCGTGTCAGGTGAGTCAGTATTCTCGATGGATTCATTGGGATCAGCGTCATCCTCATCATCTTCAGGTTCCTCTTCAACGTCATCGTCCACGAGTGCATCAGCTCCCTCATTATCGAGCATGGCCTTGCGTTGCTTCGAAGTCAGTCGGCGGACATCGGTATACGCCAAATAATCATACAGCGACCAGTTTTCAAAAGCTCGTGGGCGATAAACATAGGCCTGCACCATGTTGACGGCGACAACTCCGCGATTAGATGTCTTCGCAAGATACATCCGTTGTTCCGCGTGCTGGGTGGCCAAGCGCTCACGATCCCTATCATCCTGGAAAGCAGTGAGTTCTAGTTCGAGCACATAAGAGTACCAATGGACTGTCTTGAACACTTCGCCCGTGTAGTGATCCGGATTACCAAGCAAATACGCGGCAGTCATAGGGCCAGGTGATTCCTGCAGGGCAGTCAAAAGCATTCACAATTTTAGTGATAAGTTGGCGACCAGCCTTTTCTTTATCGGGCTGGTTGTTTTACTAGCGTAGTATGCTTATCCATAACAGTCCGAACCGCCTCGAATAAAGCATGCGCGGTCAGCTTCGTTTTTCGTGATATAGTCCGTCACGTAGGCAACGATGGCGCGAACTTGCGTGTGTGCCAGATAAAAGACACGTCACGTCTGAATTGCAACGCAAGCTATAAGTTACGACAGGATTGAAGGTGTTGAGCCAAGGTTCGTGGTGTCGAAGGGTGATTTCGCCCGTTTCACGATCGATAATGGTAAGTGGGTACCACCTTACGAGGAAAAACGGGACGCCGCGCACGGCAATACTGTGCATTTTTGTAAGTAACGTCGACACCCCTTGTCATGATTAGAAAGAATGGCGGTTGGACATAAAAGCAAGGTGATCTGCTGTACGAAGCATATCCTGGCCTACCATTTGATTTACGTCTGCGTTCTGTCCGCCAGGGGGACGAGGAAGCTGAACAGTGGGGGGTTGGGTCTCCTCCACCGGCGGCACGCGCATACTCAGCGATGTCAGCCAACACTCCGGAGGAACTAAACGCGCCTGATGGAGTGACTCAAAATAAGAGAGAATGTCATCGTGAAATTCGTCAGAGTAAACTCTCGAATGCGCTGTTGCGACTCTCAGCCGGGCGGTCAGGTAGTGTCCCGGCAATCCACAATAGCATTGTGAAGGTGTAAAGTCAAACGGCCCTGTGACTCCATAAACACAGTGCATAGTATGCCTCAGTAGCGATTCGAAGATGCCCGGCTGAGTTACGTCAACACAGAGAATATGAGTCAAGAATGCAGTGACAAGCTTATGGAAAAACCCGAGCGCATGCCACATGGGTTGTTGGGCAATGGCCCCAACATACGTTTGTGTGATACGGTTCCAACTTCTGGTTCGCGAATAATAGGAGAGAGATCGATTTTGTGACCACAGTCCTCAGTACAAACAGAAGTGGTGGATGTTTAAAATCGGTCGGGACGCAAACCGTGATAAAACCAGAGACGGGGAACACCTTTTCGCCATGATGAGGGACTTCTACCCTAATCGTGCGTTGATCTTTTATTGCCGCATAGCGTTTACGAACCTTGAACGCGTCACAGCATGTCACGCAGTCGGAAACATGCACAACTTCGTGGCACTGATTTTTCAGCATCCGACAGAGATTCCATCGGAACGTACTACCTCCCTGCGCGCTCGGCACGCGTGATCACCTTCTCGAGGGCGGGCGCGGATCGAAGGTTGAAGGCAAAAAACCAACCAAAAACATAAAAACCGCATAAAAAAAAAAAAAAACCAGAGGGGCAAA
Organism: Phlebiopsis flavidoalba; assembly: GCA_035772785.1. Taxonomy (NCBI): domain Eukaryota; kingdom Fungi; phylum Basidiomycota; class Agaricomycetes; order Polyporales; family Phanerochaetaceae; genus Phlebiopsis; species Phlebiopsis flavidoalba. The sequence goes on along the minus strand of JAOCPU010000043.1, from coordinate 91,513 downwards.
GGCAAAACCGGGCAACAACAAAAAAAAAAAAAAAAAAAAAAAAAAAAGGGGGGGGGGGGGGGGGCAAAACAAAAACAAAAAAAAAACAAACAAAAAAAAATAAACAAGCAAAAATCAAAGCAAACAATTGTAAAAAAAACAACGATTGGGTGTCCGCAATGGAAGAGATAAATGGCCGACGTTGAGAAAGAAGGTGGTGGTAGCTTTCCCAGTAGCTTGCATCCATTCACGGCTGATGGTTATGGAGCAATAAAGATGAAAGTATTCGTCTCGATCTGGGAGGGGAACGGCAGAGGTCGGGGTTCGAGAAGGCAGCTGGCGACGGTAGAAACAGCAATACGATCTAAGCCCTAAGGTCGCAGTATTTTATCGTGGCCGAAGAAGCCGATCAGCTCCATAGGGATAGAGACCACACGGAAACAATTCCCAGGGAAAATAATCAGGAGATTAGAGTAGATAAGAAGCCGAGTTATATTATCATCGGCCAATAGCTAAATAGGCGGACCACCAGTTTTTTATAAGTAAGTATTCAAAACAGCGGGCAGACAATCTTTAAGATTCATTGAACCCAGATTAAAAGCTAGCTGCGACGTGGTGTGAGTCCTTTTGTGTCTTTACGGTGAACACAGCGATCACGGACAGGGGCCCGTGCTCCGTGTTCTGACGCGACCCACGGTCATCCGAGCTTTCATACACTGCGAAGCATTTCCGCCGCCTAGCGGACCTGTTCATGTTTGCGCGGGTAATTAACAGAATTAACCCACGGGCGGCGTCGTTCTCAGGATACGGCCGCAAAGATGTTTTTCATCCGAAAATTACAAGAGTCGTTCATAGTCTACATGATTGAGGCGAAGCCACGTCCATAAGCGCGCTGAATGAACTATTACGATACTAACGAAAAACAAGCACAAAGGAAGTACGTAGGCGAGAAGCGTGCAGCCTCAGTAGGCTTTGCATGCGCCGGTGGTAAAACATGATGGCGGGGGAGTCGGCAAGCTCGTCGACGGGAGGAGGAAAGGACGCTGAAGAAGCGGGCCACCAGGCTGTGGGAAAAATGACGGCGTTAGCGGACATTTTGCGCTGGCCCTTATCAACACGTATTCTACTACAGACATTGTGACGGAAACCGCGCAACCATCAACTTCTCTACAAAATTCAGTTCATATCTCATCACTCGGGAGGGACGTTTCTCTCCAATACAAAAGGCCGTTGGCAAGGGCCAGCCGTGGCGGGGGAGCCTATTGCGGCGTTTAGAACGGGCAGGCACTGTGAGCACACTGTGATGCAGTCCAACACCGTCAACCAGAGAGCAGGCGGGAGCACCGGAGCGGTGACAAGATTGGAGCGTACCCAGGGAGCTCAGCGACGAGTGTCATCGTCGGGTTCAGCACGAGCGTCCCGTGTGCGCGTGACGCCGTCTTCAGAACGGTCGAGAGGGTCCAGGTTTGACCGACGAGCGAGGGACGGTGTCCAAAGCGTCTTTGGGAGTTAGACGAGCACACACAGCGCAAGGGAGCTCTTCACAAGAAGCAGGCGATAGTAGCATCAGTAAAGTTGCGGACACAGCGCGCGGCGAGGCCGGCGGACAATCGGAGGAGGAGGGAAGGGAGGAGGAGGGTCCTCGAGTGGAACTTGAATAGTCGGCTCCTGTGACGAATCAGACGAAACGAGAGGGAGGAGGTTAGAACTCGGGGTATATACGCAAAAACGGCGAGGGTTGGAGAACACGGTGGAAGACAAGCGGTGAGCGGTGATAAGGGCGACAACGACCTGCTTGCGCCTCGAACGGGCAGGGATATCCAAGTGATGCAGGCGGGCGATCTCGAGTAAGGAGCGCACGGTGAGAACGTTCACCAGGTTGGGAAGCGGAATGTCAAGCAAAACGTGTTAGGAGCATCGGCATAGGGGCCTGGTGCGTCGCGGGGAACACTGCAAAACATACGAGGCGGAGCCTTCGAGGGGCAGAGAGCCGGCATGGACAGGATAGTCAGCCAATACGTCGACGGCAACATGCTGAGTGGTACGAACACCACCGAAGAATACGTCAGCGGATTGACGGCGCTGGGACTTCACGTTCGACGCGAATGCCCCCGAACGAGCAGGAGCAACAGCAGGACAACCGCCAGAGCACATACAACGAAAAAAGACGAAGTAAAAAAGAGGAGCGTGAGACCAGCAAAGGAAGGCGGGCCTCATAGCGACAAGGAGGGAACCAAGCGGGCGCTGCGTAGTGGAAATAGGGATGGTGGCAGTGGCGCATGGCGGGAAGGAGAAAGACCAGAAGGGGCGCGTCTAAAGACAGAAGTGGAGGCACATGACCGTGGAAAAAGCGGAAGTTATACAACGTTATGATCCAGCCAGCGTCTACGCAAACCGTGCACAAAAAGCTACGATTCTTGGGGAATCGCAAAGATTCCCGCCAAATCTCCTCGCCAAATCGCCTCAGCAGGACGAGCGTAGGGGAGTCGAGACGCCGGGCGGTCCAGTAGGGGCGGGCGACCCAAGCATGCGCATTCTCAGAGACAGCTTGCTCGCCGCCCCTCGCTCGTCCGCTTTTTCACATTTCTCGCTCACGGGCAGGGTTAGGACAATGTTTTAATGAGGTGATATATTGTAAATTAATCTACAGTTGTACTATTGCTATTACCTCTACCACTAGCGACTGGCCCATGCCATGCCTAGCTGGCCATCATGGCAATCATGTAATGGACCCACACCTTCTAAGCCAATCTACACGGCATACACCATAGATCGATTAGCACTGTGAAAGTGTATGAGTATACAGTATCCCCATAGCAGAGATATGACATGACTTACTGGGTACCTTGAGCTCTCATGGAGCTGTTCCAGCGTGCACCACACACAACGCGACCAGCGGAGGGTGACTGTCAATGCTTGGGGAGATTGGATCCGTATCTGATAGACCTAGTGGTTGTTACAAGAACGATACGATCGCGTGCGTGGTATTATAAGAGGTACTTACTTTCGTACTGCCTAGTGCGGTTCGCGTTCGTTGCGAGGCCAAGTGCCGACAAGAGTGGTAGTGCAATGAACCCTCAGGCTGTGCAGGCGGGCGATGCGCATGCCTGCCTACACAGCCCGACAGACTCAGCGAAGACGGTCATGGTTGTGGGAGCAGCGTACAGAGAGAGAGACGTAGGAGGGGAAGATGGTGGTGGTGGTGGTTGGTGGTGGTGGTGGTGGTGGTGGTTGAAGTTGAACTTGGTTCGTTTTCCGGTGCGCTTGTTCTCGTCGTACGCTCGGCTAAGCCCGAGATGCATCAGGATACCCTCGTTTGACGCATCCAGTGCACGGAGTCCCTGTCTTGGGAGACGTGAGTGGGTCTTGCGATGCGTTGGGGGTTTGTCCCATCAGGTCTTGCGCGCCACTATTGGTCTCGCGAGACACAGTCCCCAGATCGGGATTATCAGGCGCGCTTGGGTTTGTAATATCACAATTGATATCGCAAGTCTCCCAAGGGCAACCCGATGGTCTCAAGAGCGTCCTCAAGATGGGCGTCTTGGGAGACCCGGTTTGGATTCGCGACATTGGCCCCTCCTGCCACAGTCCTGTCACCTTGTCGCGCCGGGGTACACTACGAATCACAGGCTCCAAAAAGGAGAGAAATGAGGACCTAATCCTATCTTTACTACAGCTCAGGTTAGTCGCTGAATTTTGTCTCAATATTTCCGCTATCTGAGTCGTGTTGGAGTTACGCTCAAGCAGTCAGCTAGCTTTTTTTTTCGCTGTCCGCCGTGAGGACGGCCACAACGAGCTTACTACGGGATAAAAAACGGTGCTACATCAGCGAATATCACAAATAGAACGACTACTACAATCAAGAGCCAATTGATTCGTATTCAGAAATGGTGTTTTACAATATACACTGGCTCTCGCTACTCGTACAGACGATTGGCAGAGGCAGTCCCACTAGGACGGTTCGTATGCGCCGTCTGAAAATGAAGTCATGATTTTAGCCAGCGCTACCCTAGGTAACCCAAGTGTGATACGCACTTAGGACTTTTGCGGTGTGCAGGTCGCAGTGACGATGGCCTGGAGGCCCTTGCCGTCCGGGGACTTCTGCGTCTTGACCTCGAACTGGAACCGCGGTAAGTATACCTCGTTAATTGATCATGGCATTGAGACTGACCTGGTAGTCGAACAGCTGTGCGATCGACGGCAAAGGTTCCGGTGACCGTGTGCCAGTGCCGGACTTGGCCTGGGTCACGACATCAGTCGTAATCTGAACGTTGGCATCCACTTGAATCAACGCGGCCTTCTGGGTACTGAAGTAAATGACTGCGAGGGTCCTGCCTCCGGGGACCTTGTACGAGACGACACCCTCAACGAGGTTTGCCAGTGCTGGTGCTCGTGTAGATTCCGTTTCCGTTGGTTGGGGAACGATGGCCGACCCCTTGCTAGCCACGAGTCAAAACGGGCCCGAAGGTGACGGTGGACCCGCCAGTCAAACCGGCCGTAGATCCCGCTTTTTGAGTGTCGAAGGCAGAGTGTTGGGGGCGAGTCCGTCGCTGAACTGGTTGTCGACGGTGACGGTGGCGGTCGTAGACATATTGCTTCTACACGTGTAGTCAGTTCTCGGGATGAGTGGCAAGTGTGAGGTGGCAGACCGTTTGTGTTGGGGGGTTGAGCTGTTTGGTGAGCTTCTGGAGTATGGTGGCTCCTTGGACCTTGCTTATATGCTCTTTCGAAGAAAGCAGCGATTTAATATACTTTGCAGTGTTCATGTTGTGGGCCCGGGCGAGGTCTCCTTCAGAGATCAAGGATAGATCTGTACCCGAAAAAAAAAGCGGAATGTTCTACTGAAGACGGGTTCTTCTAGGTCAAATAGATGAACGTGCACACTTCTAGGTATACAACGCACATGCCAAGGCCGGTGTGTTTACCATGTGTCCTACTTCATAAGTGTGCCGAAATGAGATTCGAGTTCAAAGAAACCTTTCCGTGTCACGAGAGGATTGTTAAATTACTATTGGCAGGATCTTAGAGAAGAAGAAAAACTACAGGTTAACGTCCAAGTGCACTCTGATACCAGTTTACCGACGCTTACACTTGATATTTCGTGATGTCAAATGGTAGAATATTGCCGACCTCAAAATACAATTGTCAGAAGGCCAGTGCAGCCGTGAATATCCTCGAGTTTATTACGTCGACGTTCACTCTATTCCGCGATGTTGAATTTATCATAAATTCCAACGGTCGAGAGTTGATTTGGCGCTACAATGAGGTCAAGTATTACTATTCTTTCGCAAAAAGAAGTGATACCTAAATGGATATGAGTTCCGATGAATTGACAGGATACCCCAACGCATACGAACGTGTCCATCACACTGGTATCTACGACGTATGGGTATTTTACTCCTTTAAAGTATGTGGCGAAAGCCAGGTCAAGTTCTACTGATTCACGGACATCAAGCTGACATTGTACAAGGGATAACTCGAGGCTCACGCCGTACTCCCCACAGATTGCGATTGATGTGCAATGCATGACAGGGCTAAAACCTTGCCGGGGCACGGGGGGGAACTTCAAGCAGACCTCCAAAAGCGTATACATGCATAGCATTTAAGTGACACATACGGCAGACATAAATGGATCTACTCATAAGGCCCGCCTGCCATGTGGAGTGACCTGATGCTTATTTGAGCCGTTGGTAGCGCAGATCTATTTTCCAGAATCTCCTGTAGTCCCAGAGAATCACGTAATCGTGGCGACTAGTCCAGATTAAATTCAGAACGGCGAAGCCTACTATACCTATTTGTTTTTGAATTTCACTGCTAGGACCTCTTTGCTGAACTACACCGGAGTCGTCTGTAATAAAACTGGGATTTACAGCATATTTCTTTGCTCCGCTACGGAGAATAATGGCCTGATGACCTCCAAACGATGCTCGGTGGCAGGCTGGAAGCGTACATACGCTTCCAAGCAATGAGCTGTACTTGACGTGTAATGGATGCGACTGTTGTGGGTCCCGATGTCTTTGTATTGCAATCATGCAGCGTGTGAATTGAAAAAAGCCAGGCGCATTAACACCGGGGTATAAGGCACGTCCGGTGTGAATATGGCTTCCAAATTGGGAAAAACCAAACGTGTCAATTCCTAACTTCCATTCTTGCTAAAAGCCCAGACTTCCTTGTTCTACACAAACTGGGCTTAAGACTATGCATGATGTAGGCCGAACATGCAACCGTACTGGTGCGGTGCCCAGAGTGTGCCGATATCGGGTAATTGTTTGCTTTGATTGCTACCTAAACTCCTCTCAGTATCAAGAGACTCGCTGAAGCTGTCCGAACGCTATTAGACCGAGTTTTGACACCACTTGAAAACGTCCAATATGATGCATGTTAGTCGATACTACTTCTCCAAAAGCTTACTTAATGAACTGCCACGGCTTTATTTACATAACGATTTGTGGTGAACGAGCTTAGCGATGTATCCGTCGAAACTCGTTGAGAACCTTGTTCGGCACGGATGGGAGATATCCACTTTACATTACAGGCAGCGTTTCCGCCGCTTAGGTTGTCATGAGCCATTATAATTTCGGTCATATTGAGTGCTGGTAGATATTATAATTCATACTCTTCAGGTCCCTGTAGAATCATGACATGGCATCGAATATGCCGGCACCTATGAACTTCTCAATATTCAAGTGTTGAAGCGCGTTATGTTTTCTACCGCTCGTATACTTCGTTCCTACATGCCGCCTAAAATACGCCCCCCGATTGTTTTTATCCACAAAGATTCCATTGGTCCCGTGGGCCGACATACCAAATTCACCCCTAAGTGGAAGAACCAATTTGCTGGGGTAACACAGGCCAACGTGTAAGTATTTGGGGTCACGCACTCAAGGGCCGATACTCATATCTACTAAAGGAGCGTAGCCGAGGCCGGAGTCAGAGAATTCCGGTGTGAAAGCGGGTCTCGTATCAGGAATAGTTGAAATACAGTCACTTCAACTTCCATTCTTGCTGAAGACCTGACGCACGCCGACTCAGGCTGGGCTACAGTTTTGAATTGCGTTGACATGCTCAGGTACAAAACCCAAGCGTATCAGATTGTCAAAGAAAAGTTCATGCTCCAAGCGGATGCATGGTACTCTTACTGAGGCCTAGTGCTCATAAAATAGTTGTGCACCCTGGTCTTTGTCATTTGACGTTCGGACGTTATTGGGAGCCTGTCGGACGACGTCACGAGAAAACAACCACGCCAATCGGTAACGGTGAGCGTTCCTCCTCGTTGATTTGCTGCCTAGCCTCTACAAATGAGCATAAAGTAAGCATACAGTCTACAGAATTTATAAAAAAAAGATGAATAGGGTGAAAGAACGTCACAAAAATCGGGCACCCAAAAGAATCCAAATCAAGTGTTGGTCGCGGCAGAGTGTAAGCACAAACACACCGGGTCGTCGCATTTTTCGTATCGTAATCTATTACTCGGGGAGCGTCTAGCGCCCACACATTCAAAGCGTGTGATGCCGGGCACGGCCGAGTACCCCACCGAGAGGCTGAGACTTCCTACAGCAAACCACCGTCACGGTCAATCAATATATTGCACTTCTCCTACGTACATCGGCTATACCCTGTTTGAGGAAGAATGTAATCGATGTACACAATTATCAGAACATTGCGCGCAGACAACCCTTCGCGGCGTCTTCTGACACGGTCGCAGGGCTCTGAAACTAGGCCTGACTCGCGTTGAACGTAGCTCTTTGGTGAGTTGGCCGCAAGTTCACACTTGGTGAGCAATTTACGAGACACACTTCGACTCATGACATTTTGTATCTCTCGGGTCTTAGCGTCTAGTGTGTATAACGGTGCCGATTGTGTGTTTTGATTCACGTTTTGGCGGAACGTCAACCGCCAAAACGTCGGCACGGTCAGTGAGTAGTATTTACCGACCTGTGCAGTATAATAATGGGTACGACCACGCTCTGGTCATATGATTCCCACGCAGCCGTGCCGGTGCACCCCAGTACTCAAACGGCAAAAACGGGGCAAAAAAAACCACTTATTCCACATGGCGACGGGGATATGTCTCTCTATCACTAACCTGCTGTGCAATGTGGACGGTTTGTCACACCCTTCGTTTTGATGTGAGGTTCAGGAAAACCTCTATGCTATCGTGGTACACCAAACGAGCAGGACGCGAAAGACGTCCCAAGCAGCACTACCAAGGCCCCAAATAACGCAGGAATATACTTCAGCGGGTCCCAAGATAGCGATGTCAGCGGAGTTGTCATGTACGCAATCCCTGGGGGGTCCGTTCTAGCGATGTACTTCAATCCTATGATGATTCGACTCGCGATTTTTTGCGGAAGAGGAGACCTTGAAAGGTGATTTTGTCAGCAAGGTTAAAAGTGGCTCGAATCGTGTCGTGTCACCACCGCCGCAGCTTCGTCGTCGATTCAGGAACGTATACCTTTACGAGTTCCCGGTATGTGTGAACATCTATCGATTGACTTCATATTGAACAACCTGTATTAGGGCACATCTGAACCTATTAAGATCCGCCTCCGGAAAGTACATTAGTGTGGGTTAGTGACTTTTGTGTAACATAGCAGTAACTCGCACAACGATCGATCCCACCACCGAAGCCACCACTGTCGACTCGCCCGCCAGCAGCAACCCACGCCTTCTTCAAACTCTTTCCCTGTTCGTGGGCCTTCTGTGCTACGTGTAAAACGAAACATGCTCCTGCTCCCCTGCAGCCCCGAATCCCTCGTTACCTCAACTCACCATGGCGGCTCGAGAAGTTGCAAGAGACCCTCGAAGCGTATTTGGAGATGCTGAAAGACACGCCCGAAACCCGCTCCATCTGATGAAGGCGACGCTGATGACGGCGACGCTGAAGAGGGCGAAGAGATCGGTATTCCGTATGTTCTCGCCTCGTTGTTGAACTCGATGTCAGCTCACACCCTTCGCACAGAATCTTTGAACCGTTTCCCAATATTCCGAGAGGAGCCCACACCGATTCTGCGGCGGCCTGTCACAATCATTCCAGATATACCCTATAGCACGACCCCCCCTCTCCCGCCTTCATCCCCCGCTGGACAAGGTCTCGACCGCGGCCTTGACATTGGACAATCATTTCGGCAAGGGCGTTCTCGCCCGACACCGCTGTTCGACCTCAAGGTCCTACCCGCCGTGCGTGTGTGCGTAGGCACGAGTCGCAACTTGTCAACTTTCCCGCCGGACGACGGTCCCCAGTATGTCTAGGCATGTACAACAACGGCGGCCTGTTCTCGGGCGTGTGGCAAACAGCTGGGTGCGCGGGGCGGTAGGGTACACAATGCCGAAAAAAAGGGAGATGGGCGTACGCTTGTCGTCTCCTCCTTCGGGAGGCAGGGCTGCAAGGTCATGATCAGCATCACTGGCCCGTTGGATAGAATTACGGCGGAGACAATGGAGCAGGTCGAACGCGACGGTAGGGATGAGGTTGAAGGACACTTTGAAGCCAGTGGCGCGAGCTACGCATACAAGGTTATGTGGAAATTATTGTACGGCATGCGATGGGGTTTAACTGACGTTACAAACCAAGGCCTCGGTATCATGGGAACAGGAGGACTCCAGGATGCATGGAGTGTTCATGATATGTGACACTGAAGATGAATTTGAATGCGCGGTGTATCTGTTGTCACCGCTCTTTAATATATGATGACGGCGCATATACCCACCTTGACACATTCTTGCGTGTATGCTGCCACAAGTCTCAAGTATATCCTGCGTCATGTGTACTGTCCAAAATCCTGAAGATAACCAAAGTGTAGTTGCCACATTCACCCATTTACCATTACAACTAGATGTATGTTAAACGAGATATAAACACGGCCGTGTGAGGTCCAAATAATGGCGTATGGATACAAATAATTGTCAGATCACACCAACTTAACCTACAAGATCATTTGAACGGCCATCTTCCATACGCCCTACCGAACAGAAACGACAGCAAGAGTCTTAGTCCGCCCAAGTCTGCGAGGATTAGAGGGCTGTGGCGCACTGGGTGGCGGAGAAGTGGGCGTCGTGGGAGTGGCGACGGTAGGAGGGCTCGTCGGCGTAGATGGCTCGCTCGGCTTGGACGACTCGACATCGCCATGGTTCTCTTGTATGTCGGGCGTTTCTGGCAGCGAGCTCCCGTGTGCATTGGCGGGGTACGGGAGGAAACAGGAAATATGGTCGGGTTCGAGTTAGCGTCTGAGAGATTGTGAGGAGGAACGCTTTCGGTCCCCATGCGTCGACCACGGGATGTGCTTCGTTTCCCCTATCCTGCTTCATTACCCTCGCAAACTGCCAAGATTCTTCATCCCCTTCCCACTTTCCATCGTCCGGTACTCATAATGTCCGCGTCCGATACGTCTCCGGGAAGAGGATCCCCATAGAACATCTTCCGGGCGGAAACCCTGTACGCCGCAGAGGGCTTAGGCCGCTTGCAATGCGATAACGTACGGGTAGTGTCCACTCGGTCGCTCATCATACTCTGCTAGCAGCTTCCTGTCTTCTTCCGTCCAGTACGCGTCCGCCTCCTTCTGGGTGACATACTCAATGTCGAGGAGCCGCCGAAGTAGCTTGCCTGGGTCAGCCAAAAGTCGCGTTCGGATGGTCGTCGAATGTGCATATCGTGCACGAGTAGCGTGTGGAAACGGGTTCATCCAAAGTTCGCAGCGCTCGTGGCGGTGGAACCGACGGCGGGTCGACGGCGTAGTCGCGGACTTTCACGCCGTGCTTCTGCGCCGTTCGCACGAAGAATCCTCCGCCTCGACGTCGATAATTTCTGTGGGCACGGGAGATGGAGGTGATATCGCGTCGACCGACTCGTAGTCTGCTGTACTCGATGAAGAGGCACTGGGCATGGAGAGTGGGGGAGGGGTGGAAGCGGGCGCGTGCGCTCGTTTCTTGGGATTGGACGTCTCAGTGGCCTAGAGTGTGCAGCCGTGGCCTCTGAGTCGTTGATTGTGGATATTTTCCTCTTGCGAGGACTTGAAGAGGACGAAGATGTGTAGGGGGACGTAGTCTCAAGCCTAAGGCTGTTCACTTTAGTCTCTGTACGACCGCTAGACACGACTTGGAGACTCGTGGATGATCGGAGTTTCGGAAGGCATGGTGACCCTTGTGTATGCGGGTTCACTCGAGGAGCCAAGCTGTGGCCGAAGAGACGTGCTTGAGTACGTGTTTTATCCACCGGAAAGTTTAAATAGAAAGCCAGCAGGTCGTTCGAGGGAGAGGGCAATCGCGACGCGAGATGGAGTTGGTCAAAAATACAGTCCGATCTAAACGCCACAAAGTGAACCCGGCGGAGTTCATTTGGCGCACTCCGTCGGAACAACAGGGAAGCTTTCCCATTTCGGAGTTTAAATGTCGAGATCAAGAAGTGATCTCCGCTTGTTATCCCGCTGACCTTCCAACGAATCCTGAGTCGATCTCATTACTCCACCTACCCTCAACTTCCAACGTCAGCTATCAGTTACTTCAGTCGTCAACATCTCGGACAGTGCTGGGTTTCTGAATCTATGAAATATGACATTCAGCTGTCCAGTATGGATAGCCTCCACCACACCGCCTCCGTCATGGCAACCATCTCGCTTGTGCTAGAAGCGTCGAATCAGCTCTGTCACAGCGTGTCTTCGGGCGCGGACTACTATATATTGCCCTGTTGACTCCATCCTCGCCAATTTCTATGATCCCCCGGAACATGTCTCAATCACACACATCCCCCGCGCACGGCAGTTTTGACTTAGGATGGATGAGCCCAGGAGACCGAATGGGGGCAAGGAGACACCGAGCTAGTGTTAGACATCCTTCCACAGCAGAGCTGGCGAGTACAGCTTTCCAAAAACTCCGAGATGAAAGTCAAGTGGAATCATATGGTCCATAAGGGTATACGCTGGCGCACCAAATTTGCCTCGTGAACTGAAACCGTCTGAAAGTATCACAGGCGGAGAAGTGGCCCAAGGCTAGTGAGTGGCCGTTCAAGGTGAAGTCGCACCGGGACGGGAGTTCCCCCATTTACCGCCATCCAGCGGACGAAACGCCCCCTCTTCTCCCATTTTCGCACCGAACCGTTGATGCCAATCCGCCGACACGTCGAAGTCACGCTGAATCACCCGTAAATCACGTCCTCATCCAGCACTATCGCAAGTGGCGCAGACTACATCTCAGAACACTCGGACAAGACAATAGATGTCGTCCCTGGCTCGAAGATTGTGAACGTGAGCCTCGACGCTCAGCGTGCGATGACTCTGCGCACGAAAACGCGTCGCTGCACACGCAGGAGACGAGGGCAGGACGTCCGAACGCGTCTCGCTACCACACAACTCGATGTTCGTGATGGGCCTCGAGACGAACAAGAGGTGGCTCCATTCTGTTCGCTCAGACAAGCGGCCAAGATAAAGACCAAGAGCGAGGCGGAGAGCTGCTCGAACACGGCGAGCGCATCAGCCTGACCTTCCGTCACATCGGCACGTTCTTGACAGCAGACCAGACGCGCATATATGGGCCAGGGCGCGAAGGGGAAGACTAAAGACGATGTGAGGGCCCGTCGTGAACGGTGGACCTGAGGCGGAGAAACTCTTGCATGCATTTGGACTGGAGAACCAGCAGAGTGACTTTGATTGGCAGGCTGGTTACGGCGAAGGCTTTGACGTGTTTACATTTTACCGCAAGAATATAATTGCAAATCAGCGTTCGTTCCTTTTATCTTCCCGGATCCACTAAATGCCACTTGATATTGTCTGCGGAGAAATCCTCGAATCAGTAGCTCTCGAAGACGTGGGCTGGTCACTCGAGAGCCATTTCGTCAACTTGCTTGCCTCAGACATAGACCGTTTATTGTATCAACGCCAGTCATGCGATATATCAAGACCGTCGACATCGTGAGTAACCCATTTTCCTAGTTCTTGAACTCTGGTAACCTCTTGGTAAGCTGGGGTACGATGTGGAAAGAAAATTATGCTATTGTGAGTTTCGCGTTAGACACGAAGACCTCCAGATTTCCTCCACGAGCGTAGATGAAGTACTTGTCGAATTGGAATCCAAATTTGCCCACGATATCACCTGATACCCAAGCCTCGTGCCAAAGAAAGACTGTTCGTACTACGTAGGAATGATTTCATTGTGGCATCTGAAGCCAATCTTACCCGTCATATCACGCGTGTTGATACGGTGTTTGCGCGTGCACATCCAGGTCGGTTCCATCCTCCTCAACGCTTTCAATCTAACCAAGCCAATCCATCCGCGATGTCGTCTATCACTCTTCCCGCCTTTGACAGAGGTGATGTCATTATACGCTCGTCCGATCATGAAGACTTCACGATGTACAAAGCTCGATCTTGTCGCGAGCATCTCCCATCTTCGACACGATGTTCTCGCTCCCCGCAGTCCGCTCCCGCAACCGTCTACGCAACATCAGGCGAACACTACTTATAGACGGGCTCCCAGTCGTCGAAGTTGCGGAATCAGCGGAAACCTTAGGTCCACTCCTTGCGTACTGCTTACCCATGTGTCGCTCGGGCGCGCCTTTGTGGGAATCAACCATCGTGGAGGGAGTGTTTGAGTCCGCGAAGAAGTATGAGATGGGGTGGCTGGTGGATCACTTCCAAAGTGCCCTGAGGGGGGAAATGGAGAAGGAGCCCATGAAAAGCTATGCTCTCGCGTGTAGACTGGAGTTGAAGGAGGAGAGGGGAACTCGCCGCTAAATCCTGCCTCCGTCTGTCCATGAAAAACTATCATTAACGACAAGGAGAAACACAACTCGAACCCCTCACCATTAATAAGTTCCGCCATCTCGTCCATCTCGTCGAGTATCGGGAGAATTGTCGCGAGGCTATTGAAGAGTATATTGGCTCAACGACTGGAGAGTGGCTTACGCACTATTGCGACAAATGCAGCGACATCTTCAAGAACTTCAATCATGCCTACACTGTCATGCTTTCGAGAACCCTGAACGCTTGTAGCTGGGAAGGTGCTGTGAGAGCCGACGATGCATTAGGGTTGTTCACACAAATGCGCTGGGATGTGGATACTGCCTTAAGGAGTCGTCCGCAGGCAACTGGCAGGCCGAGATCACACACATGTGCGAAACGATCGCCAACGATGTCGCGGGTGTAATTGGAAAAGCAAGTGTTTGAGCTGTCCCGTTGCTACATTGTATTTATAGCGGTTTACAGGTTAAATTTGCTGCATAGAGCAGCGCATGGCGGACCATCACTGAGAATCGCTCATCCATCTTGCTCTACTAAAATTTCGCTGAACCATATTATGTTGTACATTTTTGGAAAGACTCAGCGTAAAGCTTGTTCAAGAATATGGGATTTAGATGCAGTGGCGTCCGGCACGAGTCTTGCCTGCGTGGCGTGTGCGCGTACCAGATCTGGGAACAGTGAGACATCCTCTGATTTGATAAAATGTCCCAACGACGGGACAAGATTGTCCCAGAGCGAAAACGAGGGCCGGAAGCGCGTTGATATCGTTTTAACCCTCTGCATCGCCGAGGCGCGCGACAATTTGCAAGCACTTCGCGGCGAGGGTACGATCAGCGTCCAGCCTCTCCTCTTCCGTGGTCGACTCCGGCTGGGTCGGAATGTGCCAATAGCAAGTGATACCCATCCTCTTCCACCCCTCGGCCTTGAAGTACTTGTTCAAACACAGGCTCATCTTCGCCACAGAACTCTACCCAAATTGGAGAGCATGCACACAAACGCTCTTTCGGTTTGGCCTCCCGCGACGATTGTTGACCGTCTGCATGGACACAGGGGGAGAGATCGAGAAGCGTTTCGTACAGTCGAAGGAAGAGGTGACAAAGTCGGACGATGTCGATCGGTTTCGTACGTCTTGCTCTCGTCGGTTATCTCATCGTCAAGATAGCTCTTCAAAACTGCAGTAGAGTGAAATATGATTTGGTACCGCTCTAAAAAAGGGGATAAGTCTCTCTTATCAATTGAGTGTATCAATAGTCACCTTCTGGGCTGGCTTGCACCAACGCGCCCTCGTAAAATGGGATACGTTACGGTGTCTGAGGGGCAGGCTCGCGGGTGGCTGGCTGTAGACGTGCTGATGACCCGAAAGCGTTGCTCCTTGCTTGACCAATACTGCGTAAATATCTTCAGAGCGTCCTGCGTATATCCCAGCTTGGGCGCGAACTCGACGAGGAAAGTAGACAGTACTTGTGACCGATGCGATACGGCATGTGGACAAGCTGCATTTCCATGACCTGGCGGGAGAACCTCCAGACGTCCTCCACGATCGGTCGGACGACTGGATTTGTGACAGTTTCTGGCCGTGTCCACAACGTCTCGAGAAGAGCTCCTTCTGTCTCCACGTGGCCACCGAGTAAACGCGTTGTAGATGTGGAGGAGGCCTCGAATCTCCAGCTCTTGAGTGCGGCGACAAAGCGCAGCGAGCTGTGCCGAGAGCGGTACGAACTGACGACCGCGAGCCACAGCGAAGCCGATGCGCTTTCCGAGAGTCTTTCCGGGGACTAACGGGTTGATAGTTGAGCGGAAACTACTAAGAAGGGCGTCATAGGCGATAGTTGGCAACGAATATGGTGATTTAGAAAGGAGAAGGATGATAGCGTCTCCGAGCCACACTGGACTGCCGTCGTGCAGGATACCCGGTTTATTTGATTCTATAAGATCGCCCATCATAGTAGTGAGGGCCAGCCAGGCTTGCTGTGAGAGTTGAGAAAGGTCGAAAAATGCATGTTAGGTTCTCGTCAGGGACGTCTCTCTCGTGGAGACCAAGTTGACGGCGACGGACGAGCTGCAGCGCAAGCTTGATCACGGTAGGAGGGTCTGGTCGGGATCTTCTGAGGGCCTCCCACATCGTTCCAAGTAGCGCGTCGTCAAGCATCATCTCATCTACCGTGAGGAAGATCTCTATGTCATCCTGGGCGCTGAAAATGATGTCTTCCTCCTCCTCGTAGGTCCATTTCGTTTTATGCATAGACCCGGGGGTTGATAACGAGAAAATTGGAAGAATGGCAGGATGAGTGTTGAGGAGCTCTATGAAACACAGCATGGCTGGTAGAATATAGCTCCTACCAAGCCTCTGAGCACGTGTTTAAGCAGGAAGAGTTTATAGGGGCAACGAGGCGAGAGGATGGGAGCGATGATTGTCATGAAGAAGAAGAACGCCCATCCCCCATAACCAGTGGGACTGTGGTCTTGAACATCTGAGGATGAATAGAGCCGGTATAAAAACATAGGCCAACGAAGAATAGCCCAAGCGAAATTTGGAGCAGGATGGGTAAGACTGCAGCGATTTCAAAGACTTTCCATTTCATGAGAGCAGGATGGCGGTATTGGCGAGCGCGTAGTTTTTAGGACCTGAGGAGATACCCAATCACACGGAGAGGTACTCGCGGAGCCAAGACTTGACAAGCATCCCGAGTGACGCTGTGGTTGCCAAGCTGAGTATAAGGCTTGCAAACCAAAGGCCGTTAACTCGAAGGGCCCAGCTGGGGGCATCGAACGGGATCTGAGTTTCTGGCAGGGGAGAAGTAACGTTGAGGAACCCAGAGCTGATGGAGTAGCTTTGCGTCGCGATGCGACGTAGAAGGAGAACCACCTCGTCATCCGGGCTTGCCTGCAGACTATCCAGCGACTGCAGCAAAAAATGCCGACAATACAGCCGAAAACAAACCGGCCTGTAGGGTGTGCTCTGTTCAAGAAAGGGCTATCGGCTAGTTGAGCAAAGTTACTCACGAATACTAAAAGGGTATCTATATCATCTTTCGTGTTCTTGATCTTCTCTCTATCGATTCCAAGCACCGTATTCGTGAGCGAATGCCAAATTGATGTGACGGGGGCGTCGTTAGCGTAATTTTTTTGAGGCTGACGGACGAGAGACCTAGCTTGAACGATCAACGACCAGCCAGTTCAAGAATAAAGTATGACATACCTTCGCAGATTCGCCTTCAGACATTTTGTGTCGGATTGTCAAAATTGGTCGGAGCGGAAATTTGGTGAGTGGATTGCCCGATTGTCGCCGCGAAGTGGTCTCTATAAGACGAGCTTGGATATAATATAGCCGATTCTGGTATTCGCGACGCGATTTCGGGCAGGGTATAGCCTCCGTCATAGAGTACAATAGTATGCTATGGGATAGGCACATTAAACATTTTTACTCGACATCCGTCCTCGCGCGTTTTATTGTACTCACATCGTCAAGAAAGCGTCTTTTGTATAAAGCGTGTCACGACACTGGCGTCAAAATACGACCTGTCAATGTACTCTTGACGACGGCATCGCCGCCGTCAAGTAAACTTCGCGGGATCCATGGGAAACATAAGGAGCTACGATACAATAGCGTCCAGTAAATCAGTAGCGAGCCGTCGTAAGAATATATAACGAAGGCACACCGTTTTGACCTCCAAATACAAACTGTCGTGGCAGCCACATCAGCACCCTGCGGCAAAGCCTTCACGGCGTCTGGTGTGAGAAATCTGTCCATGGAGAGATCGTGTTGTCGTCTCCGCGGTGTCGATGATGTTTGCAAGTTGGAGCCAACCGTCATGTGGATAAGTACGCGAACCTTCGCGTCGGGCTACCATGCCGCGGTGCGAGATACTACAGACCATCCTTGCCTATAATCACCAGAAGGATACTTCCTCCCAGAATGAGCAGCGAGAAATTCGCAGGATGATTACAAAAGAGTGCCAGTGCGGTTGAGACCGATGAGTCAGGTTGAGGCCGAAGCGGAGTGAAGGTGCACGGTGCGGGACTCCACGTGTGACGCTTTCGTCCATCACTTAGAATGGCGCATCAAATGATGCGGCTCACAACTGAAGACAATATTGGCCAAGCTCGAATTCATCAGGATACCCTAACGGCCATCCGTCGCTCAACCGTTCCGCGATGCGCGTTCAGAACGGACTCAACGGCGTAACGCCAGAAGAAGCTGCTATTAATCGGATATAAGTACAGCAAATATCTGCAGCATATCCCCAGCCACACACTGCGAACGCGCCATGTCCTACATCAATTCGTACCAACCACCTCCACCCGTACCGCTAGCCGAGAGCGAGCTCTATGGTCCCACGCCATACGACGTTAACTGGGTCTTCCCATTCCTAACTTCGAGTCTCGAGACTGAGCGCGTCAAGCTCGTCCCCTTCGTGCCTTCGGAGCACGCGAAGGAGTACTGGGCTGAAGCAACCAAAGACCCCCGATCTTTGGCGGTACTACCCAGTCGTGTGGCGAACAATCGACGAGGAATTACTGGGATGGGTCGAACTCCAGCGGCGGAACCCCGCAAAATCAGCTTTTCGCCATCCTCGACAAGACGCGCCCCTCTGCGACGCACGGAGACGCGAGTCTCGCGGGCGTAGTGGGTCTGTTCGGCTCGAACGCAGCGAACCTATCGTCTGAGATTGCGTATGTCGCGATTCTTCCGGCGTTCCAGCGTACGCACGTCGCGACGAACACCGTAGGCATCCTCTTGAGGTACTGCCTCGAGCTCCCAAGCGCAAACCCCGCCCGGACTCGGGTTAAGACGCGTGCAGTGGTGCGCACCACACCGAGGGAACTTGCCATCTGCGAGGTTGGCCCCGAGAGGATGGGGTTCAAAAGAGAAGGAATAGTGAGATGGCTGTGGGTGCTGCCGCTGGAGTTGGCTCGAGACGGAGAATAGAGGTGACCGGCGAGGAAAGGATGTCGGATAAAAGCTGGAAGGCATACGCTGATGTTATCGGTGTGTGTTGGGATGACTGGGAAAACGGGGTGAGAGATATTGCGCAGCGAAATGTAAATAGAAAAATTTGAATTATCAGGTAGTAACCGTCACTATTGGCCTTCAGAGTAAAGGTGTAGCGTATCGAACACGATGTGCACAATAGGGTATGAAATCCGAGTCAAGCCCATTGATAATAGTGTCCAGTAAACGATAGAGAAATTATTCGGCCTCCTTTACTTCATTCAGCTCGTGCGCAAGCTTCACGACGTCGTTCTAAAGCGACAATAAGAATCGAGTCAGAAATATATCCTGACTGGCACTCAACCCTTTGCGAGTAATCTTCACGGCGGGATCTTCTGCCACCTCTGGCGTTCCGGGTGACAGTATTTCCCTAGAATTCTTGAGATCAGTTTGGTCGGATCGTGCAGTATGGCCAGCGAACCTTATTGGACGTCACTTCAGCTTTTCCCTCCTCGACAATCTCCAGCGATCTTGCCCTCCACGTTGCCAGACCACCCACTTCCAGCTAAGAGTGGCGGTGTTTTATCGAGCTGGTCTGCCTCTAGGAGGCAGGAAATGGAACTTACGACACATCTGCCCTTCATGTACCTTGTCGGCCATGTTTTTGTGAGAAATGATGATCCTGTTTGGTGAGGGGTTTGGGTGTGTAACGGCGTGAAACCAACAGACGCGGTGACTCTATATACCCGCCGCGGCAGGAGGGACGTCATGCACCGACCGCCCCACGATCGACCGCCGCTACGGGGACCAAAAGTGGACATCCCGATCGCCATGTCACGTGGTCTAAGTAGACACCAAACCGGGCGCGAGCTCTTTCAAGGTTTTGGACATGATCTACCATACCTGGAACATAAATCACCAAAACTAGATTTCTATAAATTTGTGGACATCATTCATGAAAAATGCAGGCAAGAAGGGATAGAGCTCAGGTCCCTATCCTGAATATCATGGTGATGCAAGGTAGCCACAAGCTCGGACGGGAGGGTGTTCCAAAGCGCACACATGAGCCCGCCACAACTTGACCATGAAAGACTTCATAAATTCAACGTGTGGGGCGAACACTTTTTCAACGACAGAGGTTTACTGAATACGTGACAAGCTTGTTACCTTACAGGTCTCAGATTCGCGTCCCACATATAAAGCGCGGATTATACCAGTTTCCGTGATTGTCGGGACTCGAAGGTAATGTCGTTCCCAAGTCAGAGCTAGTTCTAGCGACATGTCTTCAATGCTATCTGGAAGAGCTAGGCTAGTCTCCAATAAGGCTAGACCGGGGCAGAGCGTAAAAAATCTGTAGAACTTTTCGCGCGACTGCACATCGAGACGTTATGGGTAGGGAGTCGAACCAAGGATCGGATGAGACGTATTGAGTTAAATATGTGGACGCATGTTCGGTTTGTTGGCCTACGAGATGTGTAGCACGGACGAGGCTCGGTGACGAAATCTTAAACACAACCCGGTCCATCATCCAACTTCGTGAAGCTCGTGAGATGATTCCGCAATCGATCTACATCGATCACAGAGAGCTCCAGGGTCTGAATGCTTCCCCGTGCAGCATGTTAACGGAGGATACAGATGTCTACTGAAAACTCTGGATGTAAGACATGGTCATCGCACAGCCTCGTGTTGCACTGTCATTCACCCAGCTGAGGCACGCCTCTTGTTGTCTAGGCACTTCACTGTGGTCAGCTTGAATAGGCTTGAATGCATTTAAAGTGTCGAGAGAATTGAAACTCAGCCTGTCTCTTAATCGAAAATTGGTCTTAAGGGTAGATCCCATTGGCTGCAGTAGCCGAGAGATTTCTGGGGCGTGTGTTACGATGCGATGGTTGCTGATTGGTCGCTCACGTGTGTTTTGGTCCATCGGACGACACAGCACGCCGGGCAAGAAAATCTTGACACATACGGGCGGATGGGCCATCCTGCGCGAAAAGCATCGCGGACCCTTTTGGCTGATTGCAATGGAGATGGAACCCTGACCATCGTTCGTACCTCGTGACAGTCAGCCATGTCTTGGAGCACTGCCGGGAAGGAAATGTGGTACCCGAGTGAGACCGAAATTAGCCGAGAGAATTGTGACTTGGCCCTGAGGCAGGGGAGATATTGTGCGCTGGGGCGACTGGAGGAGAAAAGGCTGAGTGGCGGAAGAGGACAGGCAGCCGAGGCAGGATGACAAGAGCATGTGATAAGTAGAGGATAAGTAGCAGTAGTTACCGAGTGGTTGTTAGGGGATAAGCAAAAGAACTGACTGAGTAAGAAATATAGTGACCGTGAGAACACTTACCATGAGGCAAAGGAAAGAACCAAACAAGGAACAAACAAGTGAAGCTGATTCGTGAGGTGGTGATGGCCTGGACGACCCTGAGAAGACTTGGACACGGCGGACGATATCCCACCTTCATTCCACACCACGAACACCGACGACGACGACGACGACCCAGACGATCCCCCTCTGTCTTTTCCCTACCCTCTGCCTCGTCCGCCGTCTCTGTCCACACCCCACCCACGTCCGCGAAAGATGCCTCCAAAACCCGGCTCGTCCCTCTTCCTCGGCCTCGAGCTCGCTACGGACCAGCTACGGGCATCGATCGTAGATGAGAACCTGGAGTTGGTCGGAGTGGAAGCGGTAGACTTTGATACAGAGTTATCTGAGTACCAGTGAGTGAGGCAGCTTGGTCCTCGCGTCCTCACGGTGCCCCGCATGCTCAGGCTCCATGCACATTGTTTAGGACGCAGGGCGGTATATTCACGACCCCTGGAGATGCGTATACTACTCCAGTCGAGATGTGGATCAAGGGCTTCGGTGAGTATCTTCTACTAGAACAAATTTTCTACTTGCTCGCATCGGGTTTTTGCGCGCACACGCTTTGCCAATGCTTTTCGCTGCTCAGAGCTTCCCACGCCACAATTACGCATTCGCAGATTTCTTTACGCGTAAAAACAGGCGATGTATCTTGTAATGCTCCGGGAACATACGAAGCGCGACGCGACGAAGCAGACTGCTAATTAGACTCCCTTTAGATCTGCTTTTGGAGAAATTGGGCAAGAATCAAGACCTAACCCGGATAAAAGCCGTCGGTGGAGCTGCACAGGCAAGTTTTTATCCACGCAACAAATCTGGCAGACCCTGACAGTATGCTGTCATAGCAAGCACTGGTCTGGTGGAAGACAAGTCCAGTACCGCCTTTGCAGACCCTAGACCCTCGACTACCTCTCCACGCACAGATCTCGAATGCATTCTCCCTATCAAACTCTGCTGTTTCCCAGGATATGTCCGCGCATACACACGCTCTTGCGTTGGAGGCAGCGCTGGGTGGTGCAGAGCCTATGGCGGCGCGAGTGGGTACCTGCGCGCAATCAAGTTTGATCGCGGCGCAACTTCTCCGGGTCCGCGAAGCTTGGCCTGAAGTATGGAGGAACACTGGACGCGTCCAGCTTGCGAGTTCATTCCTCGCATCCCTACTTACAGGGACCTTCGTTTAGCATGGGCGAAGCCGAGGCAAGCTGTCCACCGGACTATGGACACACTCCACCGATGCCGAGTGTGGTGGATAACGCTCGGTCACTGGGACGAAGGTCTTTCACTGTGATGGAGATTGTGGGCAGGTCCGTCAATCGGCGGACCCTTTCACATGATGCGGTTCAGGAGGATTTTGCTTTGGGGATGGCTATGGGTGATGTTAGAAACACATCAGCGTGGCCCGCCGATCACGAGAAGGATACGGCCAGCCATATTCCGACCAGGTATCATCGTCGAAACGGTATGCTGGCTTTGACCCCGGTCACTCATTGTTTTGACTATTTTCTTTCTGATGGACGCTCACTAACGTACTCGCCAGAAACCATTGTCACACGTTTACGGCTGATGATTTACCTATCCACATACCTTTCTCTCTGCACCTCATCCTCCGACGCCGTCCCTCTCATTTTGGTCCCCTGGACGTCCTTATGACTCCTGCGCCTCATTACTTGCCTTCCGTCTCTCAACATTTATCCCACACCCAGCGCAAAGACGCCAAACTTCACTCTACAAAACAATTACTCCTAACGAAGAAACAAATAGAAGAAGAGAATAGAAGAAACATGAAAAACGACGCCTATGGCGCCATGTTGACCAAGCCGGTACGCTCTAACTGTATGTACCAATAGCATTGCGCATGAAATTCCTTTCAGGAACGCGGATGTGCCTCGCGCTCTTGTACGAGACATGTATACCAAAAAGCAGTCTTGGAGTGCATTCGCATCGTCTAAGTAGCTATCGTCCCTCAGGATGGCTCCTTGCGGGAGTAGATCAGTCTTGTGGTGTTTATACGCTCTCGTCTAACATTTCAACAGACTCGATGAATAAGACTTTTTCAGCTTCTGGCTGTTGCAGGGCGACAGCTACCCTTTCTCACATGTGAAGGGCCATCTACCGCTGTTGAGACTGGCATCAAAGTCAATGAGTCCGCGACCTCCGTGCATTTAACCCCCCGATGTCTCCTTAGAGAGTCAGATCCTATCCTTCCGCGTCCGTTGGTCACGTTATTGATCGCTTCAGGCGTGCCTCGGCCCCCAACTCCGGACGCAGCCGTAACAAACGCCACGCCTAGCCCTATTGCCCAGCAGAAGCGCCCCGGGAACACGACTAACAACATGGGCCTTCCCTTCGATCCATACGACTACAACCCCTTCCCTCTCGTATCATCGCCACTGGTGCGGCCACCAACTTCCCATCAATAGCGAACCTCGTCGGTGATATCCTCAATGCACCTGTCCTGGTACCTACCACCCAAATCGACGCGGCACAGATTGTGCCACACCGCAACGCGCCAGCCGCAGGTTCCCTGCTCCGTGCCGCGCTCGGCGGCGCCTACGTTGCGCGTGTGGGTATGGGGCAAGGAACGCGGCACACCGCAGGGGACGGGTCGTGGTGGATTTGAAGAGGAAGTGCGGCGACCTGCGGAAAAGGTGAGACGCCACTGAGCAAGCGGTGGACCGCGACCGGTGGCCTGCCACTGCGCACGAGCATCAACGCGCCCGCAGGGAGCAAGCCGGGCAGCGCCACGGGGACGAGTACGCCATATGGTCACGGTGGGCGCTCAGGGCTCGGGGCCAACGTCCTCGTGGAAGTCGGGGACGAGGAGGATGTGGAGCGGAGATTTCGAGCGACTTGGAAGTCAGAGCGCGAGCACCTTGTACGGGCTTGGCTGCGGGCTTTGGCGACGGTTCTTGATAGCGCGGGTCGTCTGTCGCGAACGTTCACGAGCTCGACGACCGGGACGACTATGAAGCGGGTCGACACTCCCCCTGATCAAACCGTCGGACCGCGCTCACAACCCAGGATGCTCGGTACCAATGGCAGTCCGAAAAATCGCTAGCGGGGAATGGCGGCGAGGAACTA
The DNA here is from genome assembly GCA_035772785.1 of Phlebiopsis flavidoalba. Classification (NCBI taxonomy): domain Eukaryota; kingdom Fungi; phylum Basidiomycota; class Agaricomycetes; order Polyporales; family Phanerochaetaceae; genus Phlebiopsis; species Phlebiopsis flavidoalba. Next base: position 67,428 of record JAOCPU010000043.1, on the reverse strand, counting down.
CACCTATCACGACGACCGCGCTCGTGCCTGTCACTGCACTTCCGACTTCGGATGCCGAGATGCAGCTAGGCCTCGCCAAGGTCGCGGACCCCGATGTCGACGCATTCATGTCATACGCCGCTATCGTGCCCGAGTACTGTCGTCTGGAAGTGTCCTACTGGTAAAATCAATCGTCTAAAGACCCCTATCCCACACCACGTCATTAATTTGCTGTCCCCAGCCGTTTTTCTCCGTAGCTTAGCTTTCGATGTGCTCTGTGATTGTATTTCTTGCTCTTGCATATGCCCCCGCACCACCCGTAGAGAGATCGGCAGGGTCCCCTCCGCCCGAGCTGAGCTGCGAGGGAGGGTGCCTTCCGGGAGATACCACCACAACCCAAAAGCTTTCGGTACTTAGCAGCTCAAATCTGTTTCCATGTCTCTCTGTACGGTGCAGATACACCAAGTTTTCTCTCGCAGCTCTCGTTGTGTAATGTGCTCGTAGATGCAGCATTGACACGTTAGGCTTTATTTTTGTACCCCTGTAGGTTTGAAGCAGAGCGGTACTATTTATCGGGTCTTGAACATGAAATATTATTAGGGGCAGCGTGTGATACCACTCTTTCTCAATGCAAACGGTGCTGTTGCAAGTACTTCGGCTGCTGTCGAGTCTAGCAAACCGGCCGTTATGAGAGCATCCACGTACTGCCTCACCCAGTACTGGCAATCCTTGACCTCGATAGGTTTGATCTGACGTAGTGCCACAGTGAGCTCTCTAGTACACCAAGCACAAACTTATTTCACTGACTGTAGTGCTTCCAGCAGCTCTCAGACTTCGTTTGGGGGCGGGAACGGTGAGTGCGACTTCCTCCAACCTGTTACTCGCCGTAGTAGTGTCTTGCTCGTCAAGAGATGTGGCGAGAACACTGGCGACCGCAGCTTCGGGGACAAGGCCGAGGGCATAGGACGCTGTGTTCCTCGACCTGTCGTGGTGGGGTCGTAGTTTCGTTGAAATTCGTGCTCAAAAGCCTTGCGCAAGGCTCCCGGTAACCTGTACTTTGGTACAAATACGCTGTACCATTTGGGTTATGTGGCACTAGGACGGCCCAGTGAGCCTTGAACAGCCTCAGGAGTGGTAAACGATTAGCTGGATGGGGTGTGTGCCCGTCGAGGCTTTCCATTGTCTGAAAGGCATAACTTAAGAAAAATGCGGTAGAGGCTCAAGATACAGCGTACCCACTATGATGCTCGAGGGTCAAGTACAACATACGACGCAGATGAAGCAGGAATATATTTCAAGAGGTGGCGTCTATCTTTGGTCTGTCTCGGCCACCTCGAGGCTCCGCTCAGGTTTGATATTCAAATATCAGAGTGCATAGCCATCTTTAACGTCTGCTCTGGTTGGAAGTGACCTCGATGCTGTAAATCTCTTCGGGTTGTCGGATTTAAGCTCCCCTGTAGTTAGATGCGTAACAAATTTGCATGAGGGAAGGATCGCTAGGACAAGTCACTAAGCAAGCAGGACATCCATGACATCTCCTAAGCTGGTCAAACTTGATACCACTGTAGGTTCAATTGGATACATATCTAAGAGACCTCAGCCTGTTCAGCTCATTAGATTAGCCGAAGCTCTCTGTGAAGCCTAAGGATAGGATAGCGACAGCAGTGCTTGATTTTGTAATGAAAACATGTGGATTACGATTACGAAGTGGGTGACATAGGCTATTCCTGACATGGCACAGGAAGTAGAGGTACTGTTAGACGTAGTTCTAGGGGCGGAATGAAGGACCTAGACCGAACATATCTTGGCCAACGGCGCGGATTATGCGAGGCGGGCAGGGTCCAATGCATGCCAAAGGTGAGGCGATGATGCGGTGATAGATATGCGTATCCTTCTGTGACCAGCGGATATGGAGGAGCCTAAGGTGCGATACTAAAAAAGAACGCTCATACTAACAGAGAATTGGGTGGTTGGTTGACCGGAAAGGACGTCGAGACACCTCGTAAGGAGCAAAGATCAAGCAGCGTGATCGGAACACGGACGAGATTAACGACGACAGGGCAGATAGGCTGGTGACATTATCACAGACGCAGCTCCTGATTGCAAAAACGAGGACCATGTTTGCATAACACGCATTCCACGTGTTGACCCCGTGAAGGATGATTAAATCCAGCAGGGATGGCCTGTGCAAAGGGCCTCGACGATATACTCACGCCGCCCAACACCCCGTTCCAATGCAACGTTGTTTTATCACGACCAAAGCCCCCCTTCTTCTATGCTGGCCATACCACTGTGAGCGGTACCAAGGCTTTCAGAGATCAACAAGCTTACCTCTCACTTTCAGGGGACGTGAACGTCGAAAATTATGTTATCCAAATTCCTCTTTCGCTCATCTCGCCGGGAGAGATTGCAACTACAGCAGGAGATGGCGAACCTCATCTACGAGAGAGAGACGAAGGCACTGCGGTTCGCCCCAGGAGAAGGAGGAGTGGGAGCGCAGAAATCAGCTGCTCATCCAGGAGAAACATGGCGTTGGGACAAAGGAACGAGACGCTTATGCACGAATACGCGGAGTTGAGTCAAGTTCAACCAATCGCACGTCTTCGAAAAGGGGGAATTGGCGCGGAGACTCGAAGAAGTGAAAGCTTGCCTACACTGAGCTTGAGCGAAGGAGCGATGCCGAGCATCAGGAGATCTCCACCTTGAGTCGCACCCTCGTTGAAAGCCAGGACGAACGCGAAGAAGACACGCGTCGGCTGGGCGACGAAGTTGCGCGTTTGCGCAGCGAGCTCAGTGTACGGGAGGCGGAGTTTGCAGGTACAGCTCGCCGAAACCCAAATTGCCCGCGCATATCTGCCGACCGTCGATAAAGTTTCTCCTGCGGAACTTCAGGAGATGGTGGCCGACGTGAACGCGCAGATATACGGGGTGGCGAGCTGGGCGTAGATGCTGGCAGACGCCATCGAAAATTCGAGAGGTCGACGTCGTCAGTCCGAAGGTGGTTGTGCAGGATTCGCGCGCCCGTCTACGCTCTCGAGACTTGGTTAGGGACAAGCAATGCTCGATCAACTGACGCGATTGCGACCCTATAACAACTTTTGGGTTGGAAACTGGTCTGCACTCGATCATGGCACAGTTCGTGGAGTGGAGAATAAACAGCTGGGACTTTGATGCCTCACGCGACAGAGGGCTACGGGTCATGCATGAGCTGTGTGTTACAAAACGACGTGAGCATAGCAGTAGCTCTCGCCGATTACACTCAACTGACCAGTCTATAGAGCCAAAGGTTATCTCTTCATTATGGAGAGTCACTTCAAGAAAATATGGAGCCAAAATAAACAAGGCCGACGCCATTTCCACTCAAGCCACTGATGCTCTGATTAGGCTGTTGATGCAAGTGCTTTGGGGTGACACGTTCCGGCAGATCACGGACGGCTCCAGAGATTGGAAAGAGACAATACGGGCCAAGGCTCAGGAGATAGTATAGCAGTGTCGATATCATCCAAAAGGTCATCGCCGAGGACATCGTAAGCGGGAGACTTTCGAGGTGGTAGGGCGCGTGCAAGGGGCTGTCTTCTCTGACGAGGACATGGAGGTTGATGAAAACGACGTCAGGGCCATTTAGAAGATCGAAAAAGGGAGCGCGGATATTGTGCATTACGGCTATCTAGGCTTGAAGGGGACGTGAATGGGTTGAGACGGTAGAGAAAAAAGTATTCTTCGAAGAGTAACACTTTCGAAAGCTAGGGTATTTTTACAGGACGCTTAATACGCTTGACGCGTACCGCCCTGTGTGCAGTATTATGAGGTATTGCAGTATGTTTATGATACATGAGTTATGCTCACTTTGATTGGTTTTCATGTGGGTCCGTGGAGAATTGCAGCACGCTCGAACATCGTCGTGTCGTGACCCAAGGAGTGCCGTTTGATTAGGCGCCATAGAGATTCGCAATCAGGGCGCATCAATTGATGCGCCATAAACGCAAACAATCATCCCGACTGCGTGTGACTGTGATTGACGAGATGTTCATGAGACGACCAAAATTGTTGTATTCAAATGGGCCGGGGCCACTGTAATATCAACCGCTCTTAAACATACTCGGTGCTACCGACCCCACTCACTCCAGAAGACTCCTGGTGAAGACGCTCAGCCCTCCTCAATCTCTGAAAGTGTTCATCGAGGCCGTCCTGTTTACCACGGTCAGTCTCGCATATAGCCACGCTGGGGACCACGCACCATGTTCACAAGATTCTTCAGTATATGCGCGATACCCGTGCCCTCGCACGCGTCCGATTCGACCCCAGAGTGATGCTCGCTCGTGTCACGCTAAACGAGAAGCCTGGCTTCTGATATCCTAAGCATACCCATGAGCACCTGCACCATGCGGGCGGCAGAGAAACGCACGCACACAGTTATTCTCCGCGCGCAGCGCACGCATGTCGCACACGGCCGCGGCACGGCAGGCGTCCGTCGCAGGCACCCACGTTTGCACGCCGCGTGTGAGGAACGTGTTAAGAGGGAAAATGCGTCCGCGTTCGAAGCAAATACTGCAGTGAGGTTGTGCCAAAATGCGGGGCTAAGTGATGCGGTACGTGGGAAGTGGCGGTGTGACAAGTGGACCGTAGGTGCTGCGTGCGCTGTACAGAAGCTTCCACTTGGGCGTGGAAGATTGGAAGTCCTGGAGCAGTCAAGGATGTTCGCTGTATGCGGAAGGGAGGTCAAGTCACTCGCCAGAGGGCCGAAAGGGGCGTACTGATGTATACGCGAGCATCCATGACCTCCAAAGGTATCAGGATCGGGATGTCGTAGATCTTGAAGGCTGGGTTTTCCGCCTATTCCGAAGTGGTCAATGGCCGTAAACCGTATAGTAGGAGACGTCCACCATACTAGTTGGAGTTAACTGCAGGGGGGCACGAGGGCAATACTGGTTGCCGTATCGGCAGTTTGACGGTGTAGTCAGATACGCAATCTCAAATTGATCCTTGAGAGAATGTCAGATCGCCCTTCATTCTGACTCTACACGCAAGATGCGCGTACCTTGTGACTGTGACCGAAGAACTGCGCTGCAAATCGTGTTCTTGTAGCGCTGCACAACTTGGTCGTAGTAATTTGACTAGGTTTATGAGTTTCCTGGCACAACAGAAGCACGGTGAGAACGTAGCGTACCTGATCATTCAAGGACGCGTCTTCTTTGCCCAGTGGCATGTGGCCGATGATGAAAGCACGTTGGCCCGCATCTTCGGCCGCTTGAGTTCTTGTACCATGAATGCGAGCATACCGTTGGGATCGGGTCTAAGCGGAGCCGTGTCAGCCCATAGTTTCCACTGCGATGAGCGAGCGGCGCACTGTTGAGTATCGCTGTCGTAGAGCCAGAAGCTATCCGAATTATGAGTACTTGGAAGGGGAATTAGGCCTGTGTACTGACTTTTTGCTTATACCCCTATATTGCGTGTTCAAACGAAATGATTCTATCCCAAAGTTTAAATTCCTTCAGCCGCCTTAGCTGACGTATCCTCCTCACGGCGCAAGTTCGTGCCTGACACGACAGCAGAGTAGCTGCCGGAAATATGGTCGACTTGGGAGGCCGCTTGCACTGCCTGCATGCCATTGCTAGAGTTTTTGTTAGGGGTTTGCTGCTACACTCGAAAGATCATCAACCGACAGTTGCCACGGCAAGCTGGTTGAAAATATACGCAACCTCCCACCCAGCACTCTGCGTGTCGAAGACCCCCCACTGAGAATCGATGGTTGTGTCTGTAGTGCTGTCGGGCATCCGCGGATAAACAAGGTTGACTGGGCTGCGTCGTGGGTTACCTAGCATACAAGCAATTTAGGAACCTAGTACGATTGAGCGGTCTACGGTCTAGCAACTGACCAACGACTGGGAACACTGGGGCCTGAAGTTTGGAGGCCATCTGGGCGTTGAATGCTTCCAAATCTCCCGTGACCTCCCTGGATAGAAACGTCAATGAGGCAGTTTTTTGAGGCCACAAGTGACCCACGTTTCATTGACAAGCCATATTGCACCTATATCGCGTCCACATGAGCACTGTCAATCCTCACCAGAAGAGTGCAGTTCTCACCTTCTACGACGTCACCTGTGAACAACGTAAATTTCGCATTCGGTGCAAACTGCTGTGCCGCCTCGAGCATTGAGTCTGCAAGCGTGACCGGTGCGTCGCACTTGGCGTTGCCGTTGGGTCCAGCCGGGCTCGTCGGCGTGCCTGTTTGGTCCGCAAAGGCTCTGCAGCAGATTGGCTTCGTGCAGTCTGCTTCCGCACCCGGCTATGTGCCGTGACCATCTTTAGCAGTTCGCTCGGCGCACAATAGTTTTCGTACACGTACGGTATACATGCGGTCGATATGCACGTCACTGATGTGTACGACCTGGAAGGGTGTCTTACCCGGTAGACTTGAACGTTTTTGGGAGTCGCAGGCGCAGCCTTGGGGAACGGTACACTGTATGCGTTCACTGCCGGAGGCTGACACAGACCGAACACGGCATCGCAGAACTTGGTCGCTGTCTGGCCTGTCGCAGAGATCTTGCGCAGGGCGTGCGCGAGTATGGGACCTTGTTCGCCGATTGCGCACTTGGCACACGTCTTTGTCTTCAAGCTGCCCATGAGCGACAAGAAACAAGGAGGGTTTCGGTAAGTATAGATTCGATATGGCATTTAAATGAGCTTGTCACCTTTAAGGTCTCGCAGACTGTGACAATGGTGTTGACGAACGCGTCCGTTGCCAAGGTGTGCTAGTGTTTGTAGGGGGACGAGCAGCGCATGACATGAACCACAATCGACAGCCTTCGTGAGTGCGCTCTCGATGTCGCCGAGGAGGTCAGCAGAAGCGGAGTGGGCTAAGGCGAGTAACGCGAGGGTTTCTCAATGCCTTGGCAAGGTGCATCTTGTCCGCCGGTTCAGCCCTTCGTGCGACCTGAAGCTCGCCGATGCCATACACGCCGCTGTGCTTTTATATGACCTGGCAAGGATAAGCGAATCGAAGCTAATATCATATGCAAATCTCACCTGGTACCGACACGTTTATTGGCCCATGATGCAGGCCAGGGCGTTGCGACGCGGAGACCGAGCCATCTTCAGTCATATCTACCCACGAGTGTCGTTGTGCACATGATGTAAATGAGAAACTAGATAAAATCTGCCCAATGTTCGAGCTTCCACGCTGCGAAGTCCGGGCCAACGGTATGAATCTATAGTCAAACGTGCTTTGACCTGCTTTGACTTGGTAGAGATATGCGTCGGGCCCGCAATTCAGCAAATACTTCGAAGGATGCACTTCCTGCAAAGCCGACGGCACTTCTGTCAGAATCTGCTAAGTATAAATCAGCCCTCACACCTGTCGTCTGATAGAGCGCAAAGCCACCCAAGGCTCAAATTGTGCATGTGGCCTCGAGTGAACATAATTTCCGCACAGGCGCATCAGCCTTCCACTCATTCTTCAGAGCTGAGACAGAGATCACAGGACGTGGTCCGGTTTGTCAAAGGCCTTGTTTCTCTTGCTTCGGTTTGTAGGAACACATCTCTCCCACTTCTCCCAGTCTGATACCCTCCCCCTAGCCGCTCAAGGACACGCGCGACGGCAAGATACATTCTAGCGTGCCGACTTCCAATATCGCACGCACCTCGCTGAAGTCTTACCCCATTACCGCTTTCATAATGTAACGCATCGCACTCCGTTTTCAAAAACCCTTTTGATAGTGTTACGGGACAGGAGACAGGGTGTGCAATTTTCGACGAAGTAAGCTCAAGGCGTCGTGAGCGGCTGTCATGCCCGAGACCGCGGATAGAGGCGATATTTGAGGAAATCAATGAGGCAAAAGTCCTTGCCTAAGGGCAATCGTAGTGTTCATTGGCATGAAGCCTATAGCTGGATACGACTTGGGTCGTCCACGAACGAGGTGGTATGGTGCAAGAGGCGTAGGCGCGCGCCAAAGAGCTCGAAGCGAGGCTCGGTCTTGGCTCGGCCACCCTTTAGGACTGGCGTCCATGATCTCGACAGGGCCTGGCCCGACCACAACGTTGATCAGAGCCAGCAACCGTCCTTCGCACACTGCACAGAGCTCAAAAGTAGCCTTACAAAGCGTACGTACGGTGAGTTTCTTCATGACAGCTTTCGTCGCTAGACTTCGTGTGCTGGTGCCTTCGAACAGATATCCTTCAGAACCTATTCATCATAACCACCTCTGTCGCGTTGAATATTGTCTATTGATACAGGTAAATTTACTGGATTAAAATCAGAAATTGATCCCTGAATGCGCGATAGAGCTGGAACCAGTCCCACAGCCCGGTACAGGGAGCAGCCCCGCGAAGGGGTTTCATGCAGCGAGCGCGGGTCCGCGCTGCCCAAACGGAGGCACCTCAGCAGGTTTCTCTCTTTGTTTTCAAAATTTGCCCCGTCAGCTGCTCGACCTGTTTCATGAGCAAGCTCTCCAGAGACTCGGATGGGGGACGGCGAAGTATGGAGCCGAGAGAGGCGTCATGTGCCATACGCAATAGGAACGACACGACTCTGGGAGCAAGAAGATGAGTTGTCAAGTACAAATACGAGAATCAAAAATACGCACAAGCTCTTTCAAGAAATGCGGTGAACGACCACCATGTCGCTCTTTTGTGTCGATTTCATCGGCGGCGGTTTGCTTCTAAGTTTGCGAATCGCGAACCTCGGGGCCCGGTTGTTCTCCACAGCAGCATTCACCTTCTCGCGCCATTTTGAAACGCAAAAAATTCGGTACGCAGAGCCACGTCCACGGCAGCGTATAGTCATATTTGACGTCGAAAGCGCGAGGGCGCGTTGCAGGATCGCGTCGTCAATCCGTAAGCTCTGGATGGTTTGTTGAGTGTGTTGCAATTGTTCCAAAATGCCATTGGCATTGTCTGCCTGCAAAGAGGTTAGTTTTTTGATTGTACATCTGTCGTCTCCATTTCATACTCACAAGGCCGTCTATCTCGTTCAGGAAGAAGGACTTTGCCTCGGGGCGACAAGCATAGAGTCCAAGTCCTCCAGGATGAGGATACAAGGCGATGTGATCGTGTGCATGCTCGAAAATGGCGCGTATCCTTGCTCGGGACCCTAGCAATAGTCTATCAACATCTAGGATGGGGAGTGGATGTCATAGCCACGGGTCATCGCTAGTCTTGTACGTACGTTCCGCGTCGTGAACGATTTCACGTGATAAGTGGTGCGACCCCCTTTGTCTCATGAAGCAAGAGACCGCCTTGATAGATTCCGTTTTCCCGTTTCCTTCCCGGTGGTCCAAGTAACAAGATGCCTCGCTTCCACGTGATCCTCAAGGAGTCGTACGCAGCCCGACTGGAGAAGAATGTTCTCGTATCCCGTCTCAGACCCTCTTACTGAATGTTTCGTCTAGTACGACGTCATCCCAGTTCGACGCCTGCACAGACGCGTACAAACGTCTGCTCTTCTCCATCCCCCACTCTCGAACACCCATATCTCCTCCTTAAGTTCGTGCGACCATTTGAACACCGCATCGACGAGCTTCTTACCACGCTCGGTCGTCTGCCGCCTCGAAGACAAGATCATAGAACGTGTAGTTCTGGAAATTCGCGGTCCAGGTCGCCTTGAACGCGAGAAACTCGACGCCGCCATAGACAAACCCAGAAACGCCTGCGATGGCCTCGGTGTACAACTTGCGTGCATCGGTGTCGTATCGCGTGAGGCTATGGGGAGATCTCCGCGTTCGAGGACGCGCGGAGTAATTTGCCTTGCGTGGCGAGATAACCAGACAGCGGGAAGGGGCCGTCAGCGTTACACCCGGAGAGGATGGAGAGGTGATGGGACGAAGGGTAAGACGCTTTGAGAAGTCTGATGAGGTTCAGCTGTGGGTTTTCGACTGGCGCGCTCAGCTGGCTGTCAAGAATGGAGGTGTAAGGAGACGCTGCCATGATGTTGGGTTTTTCGAACTTAAGTGCCCACTCAGTCAGCCTATTTATGCCATTAATCGTTCAGGCTCGTGATCCGTGTATGGTTTTCTATTGTTTGGTCTTTATAGCTGAGAACTTGTCGCTTCGTGCGATCCTCGTAGAGCTTCCAGATGGGCGTCGGCGCGTCGAAGTCGGGCACCTTACATAAACGCATGTAAGATCTGGACGTATTGAATCGGGCTCAAACCTCAACGTCGCCACAAGTCCACGGACAATCATTTCGAACAGAAAACGGAGACAACATACCGCCAGGTCGACATTCGGGGGGCTGACATGATCGTCCTGAGTACAATGCATTACGTAATCCACCCTCGTCAGTCGCTGCCGAAAGCCTACGTACCCATACACGTGCCAAAGTACGACCAGTAATCAAAGTTCTCAAACGGCTCGAGCACGTCGCGCAGATACACCGCCCAGTCGTCTCCCTGTGGCGGAATGGCGAGGGGCCAATACGCTTTGCACCACTCCCCTAAAACGGCGGCAGCCATCCAGACTGGTGCCAGTCGACGAGCGCCACAATACGGATAGGGGGATGGTCGCCGTTACGTCTGAGGTCACTTATGATGATGTTCCGTCTGTGTAAGTCGTTATGGGTGAAGGTGATGGGGCCGTGGAGCTCGGGGAGCTTGTAACGGAAAGGTGTCCAGAGGACGCCCGGTGCAGGTCTTTTTCAGCGGGGGATTCTGCCATATCTGCGAGGAAAGTCGGAGAAGCGCAGGGTATGGAGGCGGATGGAAAGGGCCCGAGTTCCCGGCGGTGGGACCTAACTGGTGTTTGGAGGAACAGCATGTCGCGTAAGGGCTGTTGTTCATGTGCCCTGCACCCAGCGATCAGCGAGGGCGAGGGCAACAAAAGATCCTTGGCAGAGTGTGCTTACCAACAAATGGTATCCTTGGGGTCCTGGCGCAGGTCGCGGAGGCGCTTGAACGATAGCTCGCAGCTGAGAGGAGACTGCGATCTTCTCATCATGAGAAAGAGAAGGATAGCGTGCCTCCAGGGTGACGCCCGGGTATGAGTTCCATGTACAGGAAGACCTGACCTCCGTCCGTGTCCCAGCCATAGATCTCGGGAACGGGAACACGATCTCGTAGCAGGCGTCGAATTGCCCATAGACACTGTCCTTCGGCGATAGTGATTTCGCTGCCGTACTTGACGATGAGCCCGAGAGACGGAAAAGCTACAGGCGGCGGTCGTCGTCCGAAAAATGATGGCATTTGAAAGATCGTGCGATTTGGTCGCCGCTCGTACGTCTGAGGGATGAGGGTAACGATGTGTGGCGAGCAAAAAATGACGATTCTTTGAACTGGACTTGGGCCTCTTGGGGCAGTATGGAAGGGTTTGAAAATGATACTTGTGTCGTCTTCGGAGCCCATTGTAGTGGTGAGAGGCTCAGATTTTGAGGATACCCGCGCAATGATGCTACTCACGGGGAGAGCCTCGAGGACATCTTCTAAGCGCACGCATCCCAGTTCTGATTCACCATTGAAAGAGGAGGCTGGGATCTCATAACCCCCTGTATAGTATAATGCCGGCGATTACGAGCAAGATCGTCACTGTAAAGAAAACATCATCATCAGCTGTTTCGGGCGCACTAGGAGGAAACACTGGAGGTACTGCATAGATCAATCTTCTCACAAATTGTTTTTTCATCGACATACTTTGGAGATTTTTGGATCGTTTGTCGCATTCCGGCAGCGCGTCCAATTACATCAAGATGTTCATCGCAATAATTCTTGAGCTTATGGTCACCGTTTTAAATTCGTTCGAGATACAAGCAATGTTGGAGCGGAATGTGTAGACATGGCGGTATCGGTGGGAAGCGTGGAACCCCGCGGGAGCTTGGAGTTTGTACTTGTTTGTTACCTTTTCGGTCGGTGTTGCTCACAATAATCTTTGATGACTCCTTCATGTGTTCGGGAGAGTCATCTATCGGAGAGAATAGCAGGAGCCGAAAAGTCATAGAGTATGTGCTAATGCTAGGTAATAATCAGATCATAACCGTGTAGTAAGTTTTCTGGCATCGTTCGAGCTCCGTCGCGTACGTAGACCGTGTTTCCTTCCACATCTCACCCCACCGCAGCATTTCCTCCCTGAATATACCCGAGTGCGCCTTTGCCGCAGCCTGTATCCTTTCTTCTAGCCTCTCTACAGGTACCGGCTCCCAGCTATGGGAAATGAACGGCTTGAACACTGTGTAATGCACGATGCGCAGCTCATCTTGTATGCCCTCCCACACCGTGTAGCAGACCGCTCCTTGAGGGCAATATTCCCGTTGTAAACGTACGGTAGGCGTAGGACGTCGGTCGCAAAGAATTGGTTGAGGAAGGCCTGCTCGGCCATCTCGTGCGGGTACCGCGCGACGGCGAGGCTTTCGCGCATCTGGTGGTACAACGCGGTGTCGGGGGCGGAGGGAGCATCACTCCGGCATTGAAGTTGGTAGTGAAGCCGCGTGCATCGAGGTAGACATCCGTGTGCCGGCCGCGAAGTTGTAAGGTAATAAGAATAGCTCATCGAAATTGCGCAGCACGAGTGTGTCTGAGTCGAGGTAGACGAGGGTGTGTGATTGGTTGCGGTGAGGTGTCGAGTGTCCAAAGTATCAGCTTCGTGTATTGATCAATAAAGTGTGGGTTCATGCCGCGGCCGTTGTCTGGAGGCGCAATACGCTCGACTGGTTGAGGTGTAAATCCGGATGATGTCGCGAGGCAAAGGGCGTCGGTCGAGACTTTGTCGGGGAGGTAAAGAAGGACCATGCGTGCCGTAGTGTTCACTCTACGAAGAGAATGGCCGAGGGTTGCAACTGCAGCAGCGTAGGCGTCGTTGTAGAGGGTGGTGACGATGGCGTTTGTGTGGATCGGACGAGTGGACGGACGGCGAGACATGGGAGCGTGTACTGGCGTCGAGCAATGGGTACTGTTTTCTGGAAATGTAGTTGGAATTCTGTACGAGAATATCAATCAAAACACCTACAATCTCTGGTAGTCATCCAGAGGACTTGTCCAGGACCTGCGACTGCCCACAAAGACGACGAAGTTCAAGGCGAGAGAAGCTACGAGGGTGACCGTTAAAATGATACTGCCAATGCCGGGGCGGTAGGAGGAGGTCTGGGGAGCTAACGGAATGTAGTGCTTGTAGCGAGGAAATAATTGAGCAAGTGCTAGCATCTTTATGGGGGGAGTCTAGGGGAGGATTGAGCACTTCCACCGTCCCTACTCCCCACGTCTTTATTGACGGTTATTTGGAGCCAAGCGACGTTGATTGTAAACGGCATGTAGCCGCTTTGTCCGTAAAGACATTGCATTTTCTGATCAATGACAACCACGACCGCTCCTCGCTTTTTACACCGCTACAATTCTTCCCGCCGTGAATGAGGCTGCCCTGGCGCACGGGGAGTGCAGCAAGCACCCGATCGTTCCTATAACTGCGGCCAGTCAGCCAGACTCAGATATATGAACCGCTGGGTACTTACGCGCCATCACTACTGACGCTGTTCTCTTCTCTTTTCAGTCCTGCATGCAATTGCCGCTATCCGCTATCAGCATTGTTTCTTCTAACATACTACTGAGCGGGCTGTGGTCAGGTCCCCATATCACTCTATACTAGATGGAGGAATGGGGTACCGCCCATCATCAAATACTAATTCAATCGATGTCACTGCGCAGAATGACAAAGAGTGAATACCCGATGTTCGCTTTCGAGGCCCTTGGTAAGCTAAACTGATGCCGCGATGTCGTTGGCCATCGGTACCGGTGATCAGCACCTTAAGCTCCATTAATACCTATTGCGCGATAGACGTTTCATTACTCCCAGATATTGAAGACGCTGGGACTCGGAGTGCGAAGCTAATGGTGATCTTTGGGAGAGCAGATTTTCAATGTTACGAAGAATTAAGTAGTCGGGTTCGTATATGCGAGACACTCTAGTAAAGTAAGTCAGTATCCCTCCGAAATGTAGTGAGATCAGTTTTCACCGACGCTGCGGAAGTAACGGGCACATCACGGAGTTCTACGTGATGTAAGTACTGTAATGGTGTTGTGCATGGACTTTCAGAAGCTGATTCTTGCTGCACGTACAATTGAAGCGAAAACCAGAGTGTTTATACTTCTAGCACAGACAGATCGTCTAGTGCTACTGACATGGAAACAAGCAAAAACTGGTCGATCAAGGAGCAAACGAGATTCAGATCCGATATGAGCGCTGGAGGCCGGCGACTAGAAAATGCCGATCAGCCGGGGACTTTGTGGCGCGCTCTCTGCCGGGAAACGGCGGGCATCGGGCGGCACGGCGGCGCCACTTGGCACTCACCATGACCTACCATGACTCGCTAGTCACACTAGTCGACAATCCCTAATACGTTGTGAAACATCAACATTTCCCCCTGAATATCACTGCTCTGCTCCGAGGTGCATAACCCGAATGCGTGTCGCCCATGAAAGGACTAACACGAGGACCTTGCGTAATCAACGTCGCGACGCCGGGCCGTAGCACATTCAAGTTGGCACCTGACCAACACCACCTGTCAGAAGTAGATTGCGGAGACAACAACTTTATTGGCACGTTTTCTCGATCTTACTTGCATAAGTATATCAGTCAACCACCAAAATCGACGAGAACCAAAACCTCAGTGTGATTTACCACGTCTAGCGTCCGTTTTTTTTCCCAGGTCCATGACATTGGGCGACCAATATTGGTGAAGGTGAGACCATGACTACTTGAGCCCGATAAGACCCGGCTATTCTGATCTCTGCTTTCCACTTACATGAAGACTGCGGTCTCGACATGAGAGTCGGCGGAGCGACGAGCGAATGGTATGGCTAGACCTGCCGCGGTAGGAGTTACTTCCAAACGCGGTGCTGGTCGCAGCCGGTAAATGGCGTCATACTGCAGATTTCAAGGGTCATTCGCACTATAAGAGCAGGTACTATTGGCTTGATGGGTACGTCACTCTTCTTGTACCCTTGTCAAGTCGCACCTTGATAACCTCTACTGTACAGTCCATGAGTGTTGGCGGGACCCCTCTCGACTGCATCTCGGCCTAACACCCCCTCTGATGCCTCCCCTGCGCCCTCTTCTCCGCATCTTTCACTGCTTTCCTCTCCGCATCTTTCGACAGAAGTACAATATTCTGCTGACATGACCGAGGAAGCCTACCAGGAAACAGACCCTAGAACATCCACGGATCAAACAGCCAACGTTCAGATGATACCGCGCGCCTGGGTTCTACTACGCGCACGGAGACATTGCGCTGTCGGCTCTGGCTTCAGACATGCAAAGGCATATTTTCCGCGTCCATCGACTTTTCCTGTCACATCATTCAGAAGTCTTTGCGAGCATTATTGAGAAGCTGGAGAGACATGATGATACTGAGATCGAGAAGTACGATGGAATAATGCTAGTAACCCTGGGGGAGGTCGACAAGGTAGATGATGTGGCAAGTCTTCTCGAGTTATCTATGATGTGGCGTGAGTCAAACCATTCTGTATTTCATTATTTACCGCTCTAATTGGTCTACCTAGAGCACTTCCTCGCAAGCTCAATGCTGTGAAACGTGCTGACTTTCCCATAACGATCTCGGGTCTTCTTGATATTTCATCCCGATACCATGTAGAGGGGGATCGTCAATACGATCAAAGACCACATGAGAAGGGAGTGGCCGGTAACACTCGGGGGCTGGGAGGTCCGCCAACTTGAATTCGCCGCTGCTCCTTGGTAACCACGACGTAACTCCCCGAAGCCGTCTCTGCGATTCAATTTGCCACGACATATGAGATCCCAGACATCCTTCCCGCAGCATTCTATCTCCTCGCGATCACGCCAACCAAAACCGACTGGCGCGATCATCATAGTAACAACGCCAATGCTGCACGGTGGTTCGAGTTGGACGGCACGAACGCGGTCCGGTTTTTTGCGAAGGGCAGGGGACGCCATCCTCGAGTTCTATCTTAGCGAAACGAACAAAGGATCTCGTCCCGCCACAGCAACACGGGCGGAATCTCCCACACCAACCACGCGTCATGCCAATGCAATTACGACTCACTCTTGCTTGAGCTGAAGCTCCTCGCGGGTGAATCGACATCTTGACTGTCTCAAAGCGCTCCAGACATTGATGAACAGATGTCGCCACGACCACGGATTCTGCGATAATTGTATGGCGCGAATAAAGGCACAATTCCAGCGCGTCAGATCGAAGATTTAGAGGCGGCTCCCTAAGTTTTCATTATCAAAGAGGAAGAGTCTTCCAATCGCTTGACGTGGAACAGACCTGAGTAGATATTGGGTGACCGGGTCTGTCGCTTGGGCTCACGCCACAAATGCTTGCGTAATAACAGCCGACTGCAATGTCCTTTCAAGCTGTGTTTGTGCTAAAAACCCTTGTCGTGTGACCGTGGTTCTCGCGGCGCTCGTCGTTCCAACGACAGGACGTGGAATTATCGCGGCTACAGCCAAGATATGTATGCCACTTATCCCCACTTGAGCTGATACTCACCACGAGGAACCGTCCGCAACCCATAACCATCATGATTCGCCCAGACGCACACTAGTCTAGAGCCGCAGCAGTAGGCTATATGCAACTAGTATTGATGAAGAGAGGTAAGTACATTCCAAACTTCAAACACCAGGAGTCCGTTGGCATCAGGTCTAGATAAAGGCACATGGTTTCGAAGAGGTCGCTGAAGCCCACAGCTAGCAAGGTTGAGCGATGTCGTCGTAGACAATTTTGGCATTACCGCGAGTTATATGTGTAAGAATGCGAAACACACTGAGGCAGGAGTGAAAGTGACATACCGCTTTTCGACACCCTAAAGTACACGATTGGTAAGCCCACGAAACGGACAAACGTTTGTTGTACATACGTTCTCGACCCAACTAATGTGTGCCTTCATCTCAGTGAGGCCACATGAAAGCACAATGTCAAATGTGCTCTGGGTGTAATAGATACCCTTTGATCCAAGGTGCCTCTGCTTAGCGACCCGTGAGGTGTCGGCGTGAATGGTGCACAGTGAAGAAAAACACTCTAATAGTAGGGTATGAGTGATCTGAGACTCTCTGGTAGAGCATCGGACTTCTCATTTCGAGATACCTACCGGGCTCAAGGTCCGTCCACTCGGGGTTCTTGTGGCTGCCGCGGTAACATGACACCTCCGAGGAGATGTTGTTGAGAGTGTTGGGCTGGGCGGCTTCCACGAAGAATGGCCGGCGGAAGCTCTTCGTTCTCCTTCACCTTTACACCCTTTTTCGCCGATTGGCTTAGTAAGAGCCTGACAGTAGACAGCAGGCGTCCGACATACCTTTGCCAGAATGACTACGAACCCATCAGGGACAACGGAACGCCCGGAAGGTCGAGTATATATGCGATGGCTTCGAAGGACGTGCTCCGGGTTTGATGGCTCATAATATTGCACGCAAGGTGCGCCATATGTCAAGCGAGAAATACGCGCGGCAACGGAGTGCGAGAGATAATACGAGACAGCGCCCTCCGCCACAGCTTTGTTTCTAAGGTATGGGTTGTAAGTATGATACTCTTTTGACGCGGAAATGCCGACCAACTTACGTGTGATTATCTGGACGCGACAAATCCATGCCTTCAGCGAGAAGAATAGCCTTCAACCGCGCATACAGCCATGGGCTAGCGGCAAACCCACCCACCAGGAAGGCCAACTGGACGTGGCGCAATGTTAATGCTTCATGGGTGCGGTGTATGAGACGAGGTTACATACCGTGACAGGTTCAGACGCAGCCTTTCTCTGCGCCCGGATTGCGGCGACAATGCCATCAATTGATGGCTTGAAGAACTGTTCCATGTCCGACCTATGCCAAGGATGTTTAGAGTAGGAACGAGACACTAGTCAAGGAATTTACCCCCTCCAGTGTGATTTGGCCACTCCTAATCCCGACGTCAGGATCTTTGTCTCGCATGGACCCAAACTTGATGAAAGATCGATCAGAGGAATCCTTGAAGGTGGGCTTTGTCGAGCGTTCAAAGTTTTTCCATCATTGTCAAGAGATCCTCATCGTTACCGTACCGCGAGTTTGCAAGTTTAGCTACGTGGGCAATACGTGAGTGAACCTGGAGGTCACCCTGTGGAAAGAGAACGTACCTCTCAAGAACCTAAGCGCACGTATATTGACTCGAGTAGAGCCTTGAAGAATGCCTGCATGGATTCAAGTTTGTCAGAACCCACAAATAGACGGTGAACGAGTCGAAAACTGTACAGTCGGGAGGAGCGATCTCTTCCACGGATACCGGTCGTGTTGAAGTGAGTTTGTACGTGCTAATGTCGACCGTACCTCCTCCCACGTCGACCACCATGACACTCGCGTCCTCCTACCAAGGACGTCAGAATAGAAATCTTCATATAATCTCATCAACACACCTTTATTGCGTCCGCTGCGAGCCCATTATCAAGACAATACAAAAGGCTGGCCTCGCCTTCGGTGATAAAATGAATCCGAGCATGCCCGGCCGGTGTGTCTGGTACAAGACCAGCGCGAACGGCGGCCTGCCTCATCCTTCCTTGCTGTAAGCCTTCTTCCAGCCGTTTGGATGGCTCAGTGTAAATTCGATGCGATCCTGAAGTGAGGTCCAAAGGCTTAATCCGTTAGGGTGTGTGTCTCAATGATATATGTTTTTGTGCAATCAAATAGATATTTCAGGAAATCGGCAAAAACGTTCACGTCAATGACCGTCTTCCCGGGCGGGAGAGGCTTCAGGTCCGCCACTCGCAACCCATCTGCCTCCAAGGCTCCTGGCCGAAGGTGCAGTTTCCACCTACATGAGGTAAGTCTTAGTCTCTTAGCCGAATTAACATGAATAAACTTACCATTCAACTAGGACTAGGTCCTCGTCCTCGGCAAGGAGAGTCATACCCGGATCGCGAGCCTCAGCACCTGCTGCGCTAACCTTGCCATCAGGTGTGTACCAGAGGACAGAGGGTATCTTGAAATCTCCGTTCTCTTGACCGGGGAACCTAGAGGTTCGATAGCAATACTCAGAGAGGATATCCTTCTCTAGTCTTCACTCCACATACCTGGTGACACCTTGTATTTTCGGTACTTCTCCTGGGTCGAGTATGGCGTATCCGATTCCGCTAAACGTCGTTCCAACGTCGAATGCAATAGCGAGCTTGCGCAATGGGCCAGAAAATGGGGATAAGGTCGTCATTTTTCGCACGTTGAGGCGATGACCCGAGTTTTCGGTAGTCTGCAGCAGCGACGAGCTTTGTGCTGTTTTATTCCCGAAAGTCAAATGGCCCCCCAGGGACGACGATTCGGGGGCCCGTTCAACAGTCGACGTGTACCGTTCCTTTGGCATCGCCGCAGCTGATGGATTCCTACAGGGATGTGCTGCATGCGAATTCTTTTCACGTATGAAGACTGCGGTCTCAAACAGGCAGTCGTTTAACCAAAGGGGTCGCCTTCATCGCGTAGAGCGCTCGCGACTGTCCACCGTTGATTTACTGCTCTAGTGTTCCACGAATGCTCGCCGTGCCACCGCGCCAAGGTTTGATTTCTGCAATATCATTACAGTCAGGAGGTATTGGATCGAAAGACGTATCGCGGAGGACGCACCTCGTTTGTCCCGTCCGGCATGCCTAGCGGAAGACTTGTCGCAGAAAGACGACGCATGATGTTACCTAGAGCGTGAAGCCTATCCGTTGCAATATACTGCGGAGGATCCATCCAAGAATCGAGAAGGACCACTGCAAGTCATGCCGAGAAGCTGAGGACTGGTTCTACCTCAGACAATCAGAATGAGAGGGTTCCGTTCTGTTGAAATAGGGACAAACCTTCATTACATGGGACTTGGAATCGAGCCTTGGCCTTTACGCCCGCTCGCTGCGCGCTATCCCTACTTCTTGCCGCTCGTCTCCAACATCCATCATCATGAACAGTATTATCGACGGCGCGTGGCCGGCGTGGCCGAGTTTGTCACTTCAGCAGCACAGACTGTGGTAGGCCGTGCAGAGCCAAAGTCCTACCGAGACGCAGTCAGCAAAGGAAACGGTCAAGCCCACAATACTGCATCCGCAGTTAGCCGAGGCAACACGCAGGCAGGAGCACTGGCAGCGCAAATTTACAGAATGTGACGAGAAGTTACAGAAGCTCACGGAGGAGACGACGACGAGCATGTTCAAAGGGAGATGACGTTGAGTCAAAAGCTGAATTTGGCTGATGAGAGATTCAAGGAGTTTTTCTGGGAAGTATCTGCCGGTTGGAGGATGCCTACAAAGAGCTGGAGGGATCGCTATGCGACAGAGCAGAAGAAATATCAGCGGGAGTCAGAGATGTCGAAGAAGAGACTGGATGCTTACGACGAGAAGGGACCGCGCTCTCCAGGGCCTCAGTACTACGCACGCTGAGACTACCCGCGCGCTACAGGCCCTTCGACTCGCTCATCAGAACATGCGATCCCTCCTCGACACACGAACTGCCGAACTTCGCGATGCACAGGCGTACCTTTCCAAAACCGACAACATCTCGCATGCCGAGTTAGGCGCATGGTCGAGGGTCTAAACGCCCAGATCTTCCAGCTTGCGGCTCTGGTCACTGACAGTGTCGCCTTCTGTGGAGAGAGAACCTACGACGAAGCCATCCAAGTGGGCATACGATCAACAGTAGAGCGTCGCATCGGAGAACCGGCCACTGCGAATCTCCTGTTGTCTATGTCACACACGACGAGGACCCTATCTGGGGTCCAGATGGCGCTACAAGCGGTGGCAGCCTTCTTCGCCAGCTGCGCCGTAGAACTCTTGGGACTTGCGTTTTGCTCCCTCAACAAATGTCATGTTGACAAAAAACAGTCCACAGAAATATCTATCTGGAGGGTAAGTGAACCATTGGCTAAGCATTAGCCACCAAGAATTAACACAAATATGGTCGCCAGAGCCACAAGCCGTCTCTGCGAGATGGCGGGTGCTTCTCAGACGCTACGCGAGGCGCATACCCGCGGAGGGGTATGAAGGTGTCGGAGACGCTGCCAAGCATCTCCTGGACGCCATGAAGTACATCCTTGTGGCTTCCGGGGCAAAGGTTCAGGGTGGTTACGCACACTGGAACGAATCTTTCCGAGAGAAGGCGACGAGCTTCATTGTCGATAGCGCAAAGGTTCAGAAGGCGATCGGAGAGGACATCGCGTCCTGCGACTTTCAGCTTATCTAGCCCAAGCGCGGCTGCAGTGTTTACATCAGAAACTATGGAAGACGTAGAGGACTTATGTGTGGCGTAAGAGGAGGCGAGGAAAGGAGAGAAAGGGGGATGAGGGGCGCACTGTCCTATTCACGACGGAGATGGGGTTGAGGAAGTGCGAGAAGTTAGCTAGCGACGGGGGGGAGGGGATACACACCATTACTATTATCAAGGCGAAGGTTGCCCTGCAGCCCATACCTGCGTAGGCGCGCTGGTAGTATCAATGGTAAGTTCTCGGCGGTCGTGTTGAAGACAAAGTTTTGCTGATGAACGACCAATGATGAATAGCCGCGAAGACTTGTCTGCGCGCGACCCTCGCGGTTTTACTTTCAGACGTTTATAATCTTTCTTGAAGCAAAACTGTGCCGCGGGAATCTGCTCTTGTGTATATCAGGATTTTGCAAAATGAAAGCGTGTTCGTGTGTAATCAAACGGACCGCCTGCCGGTGCTTTTCCTAAAGATGAGAGAACGAGAAGAAAGCGTGTCGGGGCTCGGACCATGGCTCGGCGTGAGGTGCACCTAGGGCCCATCAAATGCTGACGTAAGACGTTGCAGCGCTGAATAGGACAGTAAAAGACGTTTGTTACCGTATCAGAGAAACCACAAAGTTTCATTCTGTTGTGAACGGATCCCTTTGAGTGACCAAAGAAAAAAAACCCCCCCCTGAAAAGGGGGGGCGGGCCACTCAAAGGTGATGACATTATGACCAGAATTGGTACGATTCCTAGACTCGAACCAGTCTACTTGGTAGCAGGAGAGTAGTGACCGAGGATGTAATTACTACCAAGTAGACTGGTCCCCACTGGGGGAGCCCTTTGGCGTACGAGCTTTTGGAACTCCGCTCGAGACCAAATAGGAAGGTCTGACGCCCATCGGCTCTCTCTCGCGCGCCGGTGTGTGCTCTGTCTGTCGCTCGACGCGTCCACCAGCACCGACACTTCATTCCTATGTCACTATAGCTTTGTATTTGTCCGTTCTACATGTCACCTAAACGAACTGCTATGCAAGAAAGAGAGAATGATGCGTTCATCCTTTACACGCCCGAGCAGCACTACTCGAGACCCCCAAGCGGGCCTGACTCTCATTCCTGGACATCAACAGCGCAGAATTTCAGGTGCAATGACAAAGAGACAAGGAGGAGCATAGCGCTAGAGAAAGGAAAGAAGAAGAGACCCAGCGTGAGGCTGTTTCTGCTTGTCAGGCAGCCATGGCGGCCAATGGTTTCAAGCTTCGTGCCGCGCTCTCGAGTCTTAATGACCACGGATACAAAACACTCAGTGAGTTCCCATCTTTCTCCTACTCCAGCTATCTGCCGCAAGAACGGCTTTAATCTGTTGAGCTGGTCTCGGGCGCGATTCAGAGTCTCAAGGATCT
This sequence comes from Phlebiopsis flavidoalba, assembly GCA_035772785.1. NCBI lineage: Eukaryota > Fungi > Basidiomycota > Agaricomycetes > Polyporales > Phanerochaetaceae > Phlebiopsis > Phlebiopsis flavidoalba. Next base: position 44,930 of record JAOCPU010000043.1, on the reverse strand, counting down.
CATTAAAAGTTGTCGTCAATTTTGTCTTCAGTATACTTGCAGACCTTTGAATTTCGTGTTCGCACCATGGCAGTAGTATTAGGAAGAAACTTTATCTCCTGCCGCTCATACAGCGTCGTCAATCGTCAAGGCGGGCCCGACGTCTCATGAAATCTCGCGGCGGCATGGGCGCTACACCTGCCTTATCGGTCTGCGTCGGAGTTCGAATAGTTCGTCCTCCCAAGAGCCCTCGAGTGGAACCAGCCGCCTTGGAATGTATTTCCATCCACATATCCCTTTTTTTATTCCAAGCGCGGTGACTGTGATCGAGCCTATACGATTCCGCAAACACTCGATTGATACCGAACGACTACTCCGAGAATGTGATAATGATACTAAGTAATGTGACTATAGATTTACTATGCTACAAAGTCTAAAATAACCGATAAATGTTGTTATACATACAGCGCTCACCCTATCCTTTCCCTCAATACCATCGTATGGATGATGTGCACCCGGAGTTCCCCACTGTCCACAACTTCGACTCTCACGCCCTTGTGGGTGTCATCCATCCCTGAAATAGAACTGAATATCTCGAGCATCTTCTCGTGCTGATGAGAGCGCTGCAGCGAAGCGCCGCGAGCTCGAGGGTCGCGGGGCCGACCTCCAGGACAACTTGGCGTAGGTTCGCGGGAGTCCGCTGACGCGAACGTGGCGTGCGCGGGGGGTGCGTTTGCGTCAGCAGGCGCGAGCGCGCGCTCTGCGTCTCGTCCGCGAACGCGACGGCGGAGACGAGCCCTGCAATGTGTAGTTCGCGCAGCTGTGGGCACGCGCCGCCCAACCCGTGCGAGATGAAGAGCCCGTGTGGGTTGCGGTTCCCTGAGAGACGAAGCCGTTCGAGTTGGGGCATGCTCCCTGGGACGCGCGGGAAGGGGTAGAAGCCGTGGACGGCCGAGCTCGCGAAGGTTTGGTACCTTCAGGCTAAAGAGGTACGCCAATGAGCGATGTGATGTGCTGTTGAATGGACACGGCGCAACAAAGGAGAACGTCTCGAGGGTCGGTGCGACGACGTCGAGTATTCGAGTGATTGTGGCCTTTTCAAGGTCGTCTGTAGCGGTCCATGGCAGCGTCGTCAGACGACACGGTCTTGTTGCAAGCCTGCTCTTTCGTCCAGTCTGACAAAAAGAGATGGTGACGAATGCGTCGCCGGTGTGGGGGCAGATTCGAAAGTATTTGCTCAAGCTGAGTGAGCGATTGCAGTCCGGCGACGGCTAGGGACTGGTAACGGTACGGCTCCGAGACGTCGCGGAAGTAGCGCGAGACGAGAGCCAGAGAGCGCGCTGTGGTTGCCGTCATCGACACATGCATACTCGAATATCTGTGCATGGAGTTCTAGGGGGAGAGAGTGCATTTTGCGTGCCCGGGTGGCGAAGGTGATGGTAGGGAGAGGAAGGAGCAGTGTCGGCGGGACGGTCGCGGGGGGCGAAGCGGTATGTCTGCATCGGACACATTCTGTAATATTGCACATACATCCGCCATCGCATCGCAAAAGCGAGAAAGCTGATTGCGCGACGGTTGGCGTTCGCTGACGTGCGGAGATCACGTGCGGTGCCAATATCCGCGCGGTTTTGCGCCCGCTTTATGGAATTCCGCGGGTCGAGGCTGTGGCGGAGGACAGATGCATCCCAGACCGCCAAGCGGAGGCATGGTAAACACCACCAGGCTCAGAGATTTCTATAGCACATCTACCTATGAGCATGCTGATATTCGAGCGACCATCACGTACCCATCAAAACCGAATACTTCCACGCGCCCCTTCAACCAAATCGTCGTACTATCTTTTCGAGCATATTCCAAATAACGGACTTTCGCAGCCGAAATGAGACACCCGCGCTGAGGTTTATGACCGCAGTGGTGGCAGGTTGTTGAGGTGGTTTGGACGTCGGCATCAAGGCATCACGAAACGCAGGTTCGACGTGGGAGAGCCAAACTGGGGAGCGCCAACTAATACCCATTGTGAAGACAGCGTGCTTAAATCCTTGAATTCAAAGAAGCATGGCAGCATCTGTGACATTGCTCAGTTGTTTAGACCTCCTAAATCCGAATTTTCAACGCCAAGACGAGTCCCTAATATGTCACGAAGCACTGAGCGAAGCCAAGGGGGCAGCAGAGATTAAGCGCCGTACCCGATGATGGGAGGGGAGGGTAGGGGTACCGGGCCTTATACATATTTTTATTCATGGGCCAAATATAATCATTTAAAATGGTCTTCTCGGTCTGAGAAGCGCAATAATACAAATCCCAGTCCTAAAGGAAGGCATACATGAGCTTATTTGCATTTATTTGCACGGGAGTGACATCAATGACCCGTTTTGGCAAAGCGCCTATGGCTTTCTGTGGTTTGGCCAGCATGCGAACGGTGGTGGCCAATCCCTCCAGGCCTAATAAGGGAGCTGACGGAATAGGTAGGTCAAACTTTTTGTAACCCAACACCACATCTCAATCTCACGAATCATGGCAAAAGAACCAGACCGAGCCAAGGTGAGCGAAGTCAATTCCACTGCCAACACCATATCTAACCAGTTTGCAGCCAGCATTCAAATGACGCTGATGTAATCGACTTGACTCATCATACAAGCGCCCAAAGGGGAGGGGAGGGACGGGGTCTCGGACCTTAAACACGAAATCCGTCATCGGGTAGTGTATATTTTCATGCTGCCCCCTTGAGCGAAGCAGGGTAATTACGGAATGCTTGGAGACCCGAGACCGATGGAGACGGAAGGCAGTACACTGGTATGCGGGAGCGAGGTGTATTTTGAAACAATCGTTCTACCTCGGTCTTCAAATAGTAATTACGCGTACGAAATCCATCACAAATGTAACACCCTCGCTCATACGCCACAACGCTGGCGCTTACAACAAGTGGCCAAAATCGAGACAAATTTGGGGTCATTGAATCAAATTCCAAATCACAAAAATTGAAAAACTAACCTACATCACCATTCAACAGAATCGATACTCTTTCCGACATCAAAAGAAGAAAGAAGCAATAATTTTTGGAAGACTAGCAGCGACCGACATTTCTGTATATACAAACAAGCACGGAGGCGGTACTGTGACAGGAAGATGCAGGGGCGGAGAATAGGTATTGACACAGTATATACGGAGCAAACTGGTGTTAGTTAGCACTGGAAGGGTGTCGCGGTGAATATACAAACAAGATACAGAGCGATTGGTTCTGAAACCAATACAATGGATTATGCGCGAAGGGTTTCTAATGAAGAAAAAGTTGATGTGAGTTTGAAAAGTAACGTAGTCCGCGAAGGGCGTGAATGCAAGAAAGTATGCACATGCGAATATTAAGCAATAAATGGCAGCATCACACCACGCCACGAGGCTTCTGCGCCACCACGGCAAGGCAAAGGCCCACGCAGCATAGGTGCACGGTACACGCGGCACACACACGAAAAGCGCGAGGGGGCCTACGCAGGCTCCCACGTCCTGCCCTGACTCTGCGGGAAGCTGGTGCCCCAGCTCGAGGGCGTCCTGCTCGCCTCCGTCGTCCCCTGGACCGTCGCAGGGCCCGTCACCAGCGACGCGTCTGCGGTGCTCAGGTCCGGGCCGCTCTCGTTCTCGCCCTCACTCTCCGCTGCGCGTCCGGGGATCGCCAAGGGCGCGCTCGGTGTAGCTTCTTGGGCTGGTGCGGTGGGGGATTCGGGCGAAGAGGGCGATACGGGTGAAGCTGGCGATGTGGGTGAAGTGGGCGATGCGGGGCCGGCAGGCGCAGCACGCTCGGTCTGTACGCTCAGCGCTGTGCGTTCAGAGGGTGCAAAGCGCGACGCCTCGGACATGAGCCTGCGTCGACCGAGCACATCATCCACAGGGGAAGGCAGTGCGGGGACATCGGATACGGAGTGGTTGTCGTCGGTATGGCGGCGGCGTGTGCGGGCGCGGGCGAGGCCGAAGGTGTTGTTCTCAGGGCTGCTTGGGAGCGGGTCGGGCGAGGTCGAGTAGTAGGGCGAGTCCGAGAGGCGTGCGAGCGAGTTTGCGCGGGACCTCACAACGAGGTCCACGGACGACCGCGAGGCGGCACCGAGGGACTGGATAAGCGACTGGGCGCGCGAGCGTGCGGATCCGGACACCGAGTTCGATGAGGTCGTACGCGAGCGCGATGCGGAGCGCGAAGAGGTACCCGTGCCAGAGCGCGAACGCGACCCGTTTGCTCGTCGATGTAGCCCACTTGTGAACTGTCGGAGGGACGTGCGAGAGGCGCGGGGGCTTGGCTCTGAAGTGTTCAGGAGGCCAACGCTATCCCGTACCTCGGTTTCCTCGGGCACGTCCATGAGCGAAGAGAGTCATCCCGAGGCTCATCGTCCCATCCGAGTCGAGAACGAAAGGCATCGGGTGCCCGAATGTCATGGACAAGTTGGACAAGTCGCTTTCCGTCTGTCCACTGTCGACTCGTGAACGTGAACCTGGCCATGGCGGGGGAAAAAAAAAAAAGGCGACTGGAGAGGCGGAAGATGCAGATCCTCCGGATGGTGTTGGAAATCGTCCGTGCCCTGCTATACGTGTCCTGGGGGATGTCGAGGCGGCATGGGGATTACACTGCCTCGGAGACCTGGGGGAGGACTTGGCTGGCTGAAGCTACCAAACGACAGAGGTGAGTCCGTAGACTCGCGGGGCGGTTTCCAGTCGATTGAGTGGACCGCGAGTTCCCTGACCGGGACTGCGTTGAGCCCGACTGGGTTGAGGAAGGGTTACGGGAATTGAGACAGCCCATACGGACTACGATGCGAGCCAGAAGATGCACTCCCGCCTCGCACACACCCGCCTCGGGAACGGAACGGAAGCCTTGACGTGTGGTGGTATCGGCCTTCCCAGCTGCTGGACATGGACCCCGAAGTCCTCCTGACCATCCGACGTCACCTCGCTTTCATCTACATCTCTGCTGTGCCCCTCTTCCAGCTCCTCTGTTCCTTCCTCAACCTTCTTCCTTCCTCGGACCACGATGAAGTCCTCTGTCCGAGCTCAAGAGTGAGGGCAGGAATGGGCCACCACATCATTCGTTCGACACCTGCGCCTCGCGTCCGGTGAACGGGATACGGTATGCTTCAATCAGCGGTGCTGGAACGGGGCCTGCGCCCTGTCCCTTTCTCTCGCCCTGCACCGCTAGGGCTAGGGCAACTCAATGCTCGGGAGAACGGCGCGGCGCACCTCCACCAAATGCGGGTTCTTGCCCTTCAGGGAGCGTGTTCAAACAGGCCAGTCTGAACAAGCCACACCTCCGTCGTTTTTTTTCTGCAGCGCGTTCAGCCGGCCCTCAATCCTATCCGCCCTGGAACACCTATCTCCATGCCCTCGCACCGGCGCAGCTCCGACCATGCTGTTCGTGTTCCAGCCTTACATTCTCCCACGTTCGCGGGCCGCGGAGATCTTGTTCAGTGCCATGGCAAGAAACTCGTACGCGTCCATAATCCGTAAAGACGCGGTGCATTCCGCGCCAGCTGCCATGGAAGCAACGTCTCCGTCGAAGGTATCGGCCCACCGTCGAGGTGGCCCTTCTCCTGCCTCGTTCTTCCTCCAAGCAGATACCGTCTGGCCCACGAGATCCCCGCGCCGAGCCTTGGCCACTGAGATCCACAGACCACCCTGTCGATAGAGCATTCAGGAGGAACAATGATGAGAAATTCTGAAACTGCTCACATCAAAAAAAAAAGAAAAAGGACAGCTCACCAAAGAGGAGCCAGAATTGCGCCACGCCGTCCAGGCGGCGTTCGCACGATCAGCACACTTCCCACGAGAGACATAATCAGTTGAGCGTTTGGTCGCGGAGGTCGCACGGAAGAACGTCCCCCATCCCGGGACGATGTCCAGCATCTGTCAGGGCCAAGCTCGCCCGGCTGAGGAGACCAGAACGCAAGAAGCAGCACGCGAGAGAAAGTCACGAACAGACGCGGCAGGAGCAATGCAGATGACAACCGTCGGTAGATTCTGTCGAGGAAGTAGTAGTAAAACGTCTCCGCGGCGAAGCCGTCACGCCGTAGCTGCCGTGCTCCGTCTGCCACCCACCAAGGCCGAGGCGCGAATTGTGTGTAGCAGGAAGCAGAAATTGGTGTAGGGACGAGATCGCGGCGAGGTTGAAAGGCCGGCGCAGACAAGTAGATCGGGAGTATCTTGTGGGCGCTCTGGAGGCATCTGTCAGAAGCGGACGTATTATGTTTTGCCGGTCCGTGGGAGGGAGACCACTCACTGACTCTCCATCTTCGCACGAAGGAGTACACGATCTCGTACATGAGGAGGACCACGAATACCTGGGACGCCCAGCAGGCAATGTACGCGGCAGCGCCGAGGGCCCAGTTCCGCCCAGACGAGCCACGCAACACCAGGAGCAGATGGATTAGGGAACTTTGCGAGGCCTCTTTGTCAATGGGTCAATACGCGGGAGAAATTAGCGATTGAAGGGAAGACGTGTTAACGCACGGGGGGGTAGCAGCAATAAAGTGAATACATGCGTTGAAGTCGAAAAAGGTCTGAAGTGGAAGGTGCAAGAAAACAAACATATAGGATACAAATAATACCAGAGGGTGCATTTTCCATGACGGGCTTCGAAGGATCTCGAGGTGGAGGGACGACACGATCGGAAGCGTGGTCGGCGAGCGGCGAGGAGAGCCCCAGACGAGTCAATCTAGCGTTGTAGGGATCATTCCTGGCGCTCGTTGCGATTTACGCGTGACCCATACACCGTCGGGTGGGCGCCCCGAGACTCGCCCACGCGAGTGGTCTGATGGTTCTGTTGACTCGCGGCGGGGCGGGTCGGTCAGGGTCGCTGTTACGTGGAGTTCTGTACGGTGATTGCATGGCGTACCGCGTTCGACGAGCGTTGGCTTTTCCGCCCGACAATATCATACATCTCTCCTCCCGCTTGGGCCGTGGTCCATTCTCATTGCCGCTACATGGGGACGATGGAGTGCGACTATGTTCGAGTGAACCGTCGAGCGAGGGGCCGGTGGGGGAGGGTCTTTTTTGACGGGGACGCCAATGATGGATAGCCTTCCGAAACCGACGCGTCTGCCGGGAGGATGAGGTGAGAGCTTACTGTTCCGTTCCTGCCTTAAGGGTGATGTCCTGGCGCCCGCCTGACCTCAAGTCGGCAGGCCTTTGTCGGACTTGGAGTTTGCGTGGGTTCCGCTTCGGAAGCGAGACTAAGTGTTGCGTGACATTCTCGTGAGGTCAGTGTTTCTCGCATACGTGATTACAAAGCGTAGAGTAGCTAGAAAGCTTTATCCAAGGAAGAGAAATGCAGCAAAGACGAGATTTTAGAGTCCGTGTAGATTAGATGGCGTAGGCGGGGATTGGTTTCGCGTGGCGGCGGGGGGCGCACCAGGCACTGCTATGAGCAGAGCAAAGCTTCTTGAGTGCTTTTGGGGGCCGTGAACGCGAGAGCCTCGGGATGCACGATAACAGGGGGCCAAACTGCCTCTGGTGTGGAAACCGCGACTCACCTTCCTCAACCGCTCTCACTTCAACACGGCGGGGCCGGCGACTTTGCCGGAGAACAACTGATGAGCCCCGTGGCTGACACGGTGCGCGAATACAAAGGGGCCGTGTGGGTGTTTACAAAAGAATGAACGACGTCCACGGGCAGGGAGAAGGTGATGAAAGCGAACGGGCATGGGTGGGAGACGGAGAATACGGCGAGCATGAGCATCCTCTCCCGCCCGCCACGCGCGCGAGTTCGTTGCCACTGCCCATTCCAGGGTTATTCGCCTGTACCTAGCCGTCGTGAGTCCTGCACTTTGTGATTGCAATGCGTTGCTGCTAGGGTTTTTCTAGTCTTTCTGGTTTTTGTTTTGTTTACCTTGCTCGCTGTCGGCATCGAGAGGAAAAGGCGGGCGCGACAACGGAAGCAAAGCCCGTTGCGCCACCAAAGCCGCCGATCAGGGTGAAGTACGGATGCATTTCTTCCGGTCGCGTTCTTCTCTTCTTTCTTGGCGGAAACACGGGTATTTGGCACATTCCTCGAGAAGGTTAGACAGTATGACTTCCATCCGCGAGCCAACTGATTGCCTTGGATTGTTTTCATAGTGTAGTTCCGCAGTTATCACTGGAATGGTTATGCCATGCTCCAGAAGCTGCGATTTTCGCTCCTTCACCAATTAGTCGATTGTCAGAGGCTCGGGGCTATAACCGTGAAAAATGCAGTTCCTGAGATTGTCGGACTTAAGTGGTAAGGGCTAAAGGGGTAACTGTCCAGCTCGCTCGGTTCAGCTATTTCCTTTACGGTAAAGGCCCATTTGTGAGAGGCTTGCCGATCTCGATGCAACAACTCACGGCTCGTCTCACATTCATTTCCGAGACTACGAACCCCTGCTACCGTCCATTGTCGGAGACGCGTAAGTACGAAAGCGCTTCCGTAGATAGCGATGTCGTGAGACTTTTGTCAAGTTCGGCCCTCGTAAGTATGTGTTTATCTATGAATGTATATGTCTCAGTACATACCGGTAGGCTATTATCATCGTAAATAGCTAGAGAAGATTTTACTTATTTTAAGGTCAAATATGGTGTACAACCATTTACATCTCGCGGTACAATGGCCGAAACTTTTGGAGGCCTCGTTGCACTGAGCGCCAGTTATTCCACTTATAGCCACTAGATCGTTATCCTCCTAACATTGTCTCATACCTCAGCTTGGATTACTAACGACTTGGTGCGTTAGCACTATGGTACCCCAAAATGCGCATGTGATACTAGGGTACAGAGAATGGTGCCAAAGAGGTTTGCTAGGTTGCCTAAAGGCACTAAGTGACTATAGCATAAGAACGTTGGTCGACAGTGTGAATATGTTAACAGGGCCATGGTTTTGCCAATCGGATAAGTATAACGCTCATACACCGATTTGTATTGCTCAGGAAAGCCCGCGGCTCAAAATACGATAACTGCTTCACGGGAAACTTGTTGGTAAGTGCATTCAGATAGTTGGTAGACACCCTACCGAATTCAGTGCGAGTAATACCAGATCATGCCCTTGTTGGCGGGGGTGGACGGAGTGCAAGAGTAATACCGTTGTATGTTATAGGTTACAAGAGCAAAAGCGCAGACATAGTCACTTCATATCGTCGGAAATTCATACTTTTCCTCACGGGTAGTTCTTTGCAATGTCTCACGCTTATGATTGTGCACGCGTCGAAGAAGCGTCCCGACGCGTTTTTCATTACTGGGGACGCGGCGTGTGACGCGTCAATATGCAGTAACGTAATGTGCGGAGAGCTAAGTAATAAGAATGCGTGGTGACCTCGGCGCTGATATCGGGGTCAATAGAACCCGCTTTAAAGAGAATATTTGTTTATCTTTGTCAGCTGACTCCGTTCTACTTCTTTACATCACGGTAAGCGTCCGCCATCGGTATGCTCTCAACTTCCAACTCCCTTTGAGACCTAATCGTTTTAGTACACAACCAACATCAGAACCTCTAGAAAAGTCTTAGCGAAACAGCGATTCAAATATGACTTGTAGAGCACAGCCAAGCAGCGATCTTTGGCTCTTTTGAATTCGGCAAACATTCAAAGCAAGTATCCTCTGTGATAACTTGGATGATCGACTCTACGTCAGGGACGCTTGAAAACAAGAGCTATGTTGAAGATATATGGGTGAACCCATAACCCTGACTTGTCTCGTGAGTATCTACTGCCCTTGTTACTTCCGTTCGTGTAGGGTACTCATCCCGTGTAAGGAGAACTCATGATTAGAGCATCCCCATTGAACTGAGCTGACAAAAGTACTCAGCGTGGAACAAACGGCCGGCCGACCTATAACCCAGGCCTTGAAAAACCTAAGTTGGAAATGTCCAGAGACCACATCGTCATATTCCCGCCATACGTTCAGGAATCTGTCTGAGCTTGAAGCAAAACTGATAGAAAACGCGTTGGGTTCCTGTCTCGACGCAAGCTTTAGACTTCAGGTCAATCATGGACCTGTCAGAGCGATAACATACAATTGCCGTATCTATTCGCACGGGACGTCGTAAGTCCGCGTTGTAGAATGAATTCCTACCACTTTAAGGCTGAACTGCGTTTGCAGCATGTGTCCTTTAGCGTGTGCGATTGTACGGGCCTTGCTGCCCTACGTCACATTCGAGAAGACATGCTTTCGCAAGCCACTTGTAGCCGACGACCTCTCTGTCTTTGAGTCGCTGGAGCACTTCCCTACATGTGACGTTGTCTGAAGCATGAAACGATCGTCCTTATACATACTGAACTTGCTCTGCTCTCATTCTCCAGCAGCCGACGACTAAGTCTTTTCGTCAGATGTGTTCGCAACGTCATCGACTTATGCGGTTGAAAATCTTAATTATAACGGCTAGGTTGTCGCACAAGGTCGGTCCCCGAGCCCTGTCGGTAATACACAAAATAGCCCCACACTAATCTCGCTCCTGGCTGGCTGTCACTCATACCGTAACAGTTTCCTGACCTTCGCGCTCGTCAGCGTGACCCTATCCCCCGGCGATTTCACTTCGGGCATTGTTCACTATTTGCAATCCGACCAATGGGACCTATGCATGCATTACTTTGCCACGGGGACATGTACTAGAAGCAAAGCGGATCACTTTGTGGCGACACATTCCAAGTGAGGCCCATGATTTGAACCAGGGCAAGAAGCGGAGAGCAGTGCGCGCGCCCTGCACTGCACGTCCTCGGTATATCGTGCCCGTCCATTGGAAGCTTCATGTTACGTGCTTTGCAGATTTCAAGGAACAAGTGCTGAGTCGCAATTGTGCGACAGTTCGTGCCTTTTCCTCTCCGTTCACCGCGTCATACCCTTGCCTGCATAGTCTCGATGGGTGTACCAAACAGCGCGGGCGAACCCTGGAAGCTAAAACTTCCGCGCAGATACCGGCGAACAAAACAGCTGGAGTATAAGAAGCTCTCTACCATTTCGAACCTGAACCCTGCAACGAACTTTTCCTCGTTCCCCGCTCCTTGCGACTGCCACAATGCGCTTTTGCGTTCTGCTCTTCGCTTTCGGCTTATATCTCTCCTCCATCTTGGCCGAGGGGCGTTCGCCGCCGCTACGCCGCGAGTCATCTGGAGGAAAGGCAGTCGTCCGGGAGGACTAGCACCCCTTCCTTACTAGTGAGCACTTTTAGCTACTCGAATTTGCATAATCTAACGCTAGGTTTAGCGTTCCCTGGACAGGCTGATTTGCCTACCCTCCAACAAATCCAGTTTACCTTGAATGCCACCAATGGCACATTTCTGCTGCCGCTGCAAAAATATTCAGGGAGATATCTTGTACGTACTCCAACATTGCTCACCGTACTACAAAGCTCATGCGTTCCATTTAGGGGTTGGAATGAAGAAACAGCAAGAGAGCTTGTTTTTCTTTCCACATCAAACATCAGCGTCGGCATTCAGGAGCGCACTGAAGACATACCTTCCACAAATCCACGGTCCACCGCCACCCTCATCTCTCCCTGCTGCGCAGCAGCCCCTCACCTTTGTGAACCTTGCGTTCTCGACAGACTGGTCTCAGCGCCCTCGGAATCACCGACAATCTCAACGACGCACAATTTGCCTCGGGCATGTGGTCTGATGCCTGCAAATCTTGGTGACGATACCTCCGAAGTGGGTCGCGCCATTCAAAGGCACTACCATCCATGGCGTGTTTTGTCCTCGGTAGCGATCAGGGAACTTTTTTCACGTCCCGTGTAAAGCGTGGTGATCATGTCTGACCCTATTTCTCTGACCAGTCCACCTACCTTATCAGTTACCAAAGCGCGATATCGTCGACGTTTTGAAACGGTTCGCTCTCTCCATTCTAAAGACAGTGAGTGGCGCTGCCCTGTCCTGGGGTGACCAAGCCGGTCTGAACGTGAGCTCAATCGTTTGATGGAGCCAACCAAACATCTCATCTACAACGTTCGCAGACTTCGGTTTCCTCGACGGTATATCCCAGCCCGCTATTGCAGGGTGGACGACCCAACGCTCTCCCGGGCCCAAGCCATCGGTCCCGAACGGCATCATCCTCACCAGCCTCGCACTGGTGACAACAACCAGCGTCCTTCCTGGGCCCTCGACGGCACCTTCATGGCCTGTCCGTGCCTTCCGCTGGTTCCAGCAATACGTGCCTGAGTTCCGCAAGTGGACGCTCGACAACGCAGTGCAGAACAGCGCAGGCAACCTGAACGTACAAGAAGCAGCCGACTTCACGGGGGCGCACGGATGTTTGGTCGTTGGAAGAGCGGCGCGCCACTTGACCTTGCGCCTGAGACGGACGACCCCGCGTCTCGGGCTTCGTGACGGAAAGCCGGGTCGGACGGAGGGGCAACAACGCCTTCACGTTCGCAGACACGCTCCTCGACGAGACCAAGTGCCCCTTCAGCGCGCACATCCGCAAGACGACACCCTCGTCTTGATCTACCCGCCGTTTCGATCCCGAACCACACGCCATTCGTTCGAGCATCGCGTACGGCCCTGGGGTGTGTTACGACGTCCGAGGCCAACTCGAACACGACCTCTTCCAAGACCGTGGCCTGATTTTCGGTTCGTCACACTTTATATATGGCGCTCAGTCGTTAGGCTAACTCGCCGGCCTCCAGTCGAATACCAATCGGTGATCGCAAAAAACGGCTTCCGCTTCCAGCAGATCAACTGGGCAAACACCGCAAAGTACGTCACCCGCGTCCCAACCCTGATCCTCGATCTCTGACCCTTCCACAGCTTCCCACCGGCCAAGCTGCAGACCCCAGGACTCGACCCTATCATCGGCCAGGGTACCCCTCGCTCGTCGGGTGGACTCGACCCAAATAACCCAGAGCAAGGCGTTCGTGATTCCTCAGTTCGTCCCGTGCTAAGGGTGGAGAGTACTTCTTCGTTCCTTCTATTCCTGCGCTTGCGAGCGAGTTTGCATCCTAAGTGACAAGAACACCGTACATAGCTGGATTTACTGTATTGTCACAGTTGTTGATTGGGCTTGGTGTTGTAGACTGCGTTTTATTACTGTGGCTCGTTGAGAATCCTGGATGTTTTGTATGTAAGCTGTTACTAACGATGGCCACAGTTACTCGTTCAAAACAAATGTATTGACTCCAGTTGAAGGCGACCGCGATATCCTCTGAGTGACGTTTTGGCGATTTGCAAGGAGGGGGTCGCCTTTGGATATTTTGTGTGGTTCAATCGCCACTCACATCGAACAGCTCACTCACCGTGCGAATCTTTTCGAGTAACCGTCGAAGACGCGAGCACTGATATGATCACTCGAGACGCACAGTCATTCAGAGCAGACTACATTGGTCGCGAAATAGAGTAGAAGAGACGCAGATAAGAGATGAAAAATACTCAAGTGGACAACAGGTAGGACAGCGGGTGAGCCGAAAACAAGCGAGGAGAGATTGCGAGTGTGAGGTCATGATTGCGATTCTCGTTCTCATCATCGACATCATGCTGAGCCGCCGACCTCTGTATATGCGCATAGAAAAAAAAAATTTATTAGTGAGGTCTAGCGATTCGAAAGGGTGTCAAGCAGGACGTACGTTCAACCATGACATCAATCGTATCTGAGTGGGAGATGAGTATGATGAAGTGCAGCTTGAGGGCATTGCAGAGAGGTAACACACCGTTGTCCTCCATATCGAGAGAGGCTGGAGTGTCATCCTCTTGTATACGGTTACCATCGTACAAGAATCTATGCGAACAATGTTAGCCAAGATGCAATGGAGCTCCTAAACTGACGCAATAGAAAACATCAACGTCGGCATTCGACATGCTGCCACAGGAGCCTTTTGCAAGATCGATAGCCGTACACCCCCATGTTTGAACTATGCATTCTCGAGAGTTCTAACAGTCTAAAAATACTCACCGGAATGCTGTGACATCCTGCCGACCTGTGCTGGCATAGGCGCCTTGCAGCTTGACTCAGCTTTGTATTTCCTCTTAATCTTGAAGAACACACTCGTTCTCCCCGTCTGCGTCGCCATGACCTATTGACGTCGTGCACGTATCGCGCGCAGCAAACACACGAGAGATACAAAAAATCGAGCTGTGGTCAGCCCGTGCGCGCGACCTTGTTGGCGAGCTCTGCGACTCGCCTTGATGTTAATTGGCGCGCGTTGGCTAGTCCTCAGCCTTAGGCTCGACGTCCTGGGTCTGCTGGGTGCTCGGCGTCGGACATGATGGTGAGTGTTACGTGTGGTTGTTTCTGGCGGCGCGAAAAGGAGTGTGCGCGGGAAGGCGGCGGCAGAGGAACGGTGAGAGGAGGTCTTCTCAGAGGACGGGGAGAGTGGCCAAATCGGAAATGCGCCTCTGTACGTCTCTTATATACCCGCCTTATGTAAGCGCACGTCCTAGGAATGGTGGTGAAAGAGGTCCTCCCTGCCAGATACTGACTCCCGCTCGCGTTCAAACGACGTGGAAAATTGTCAGCACAGCGCTCTGAAGGGGTTCTTCATGTGTTGAATATTCGTCATTTATTTTTTTTGCGTATTTTGGTGGTTCAAAGCTATTCACTACGAATGCAAGTCTGTTCTAGGCTCTGTCCCTTTCGTGGTTAAGGCGGACCCTTGGTGGGGAATACTTCATATATAGTCTATCTCACGTCTATCAGCTACAGCTCTGCATATCGAATTTTATCGTTCATTCTAAACGTGTCTTTTCTTCGGATCGCGGTTACCGAAGACAATGAGGTCAACTGACCAGCGAGCAAGCAATCCGTAAAGTGATCGTTTATTGGGGGATCAAGTATCTACGGTAAACACTACGACGATGTAGGAGTACATGATCTTACAGATGTAGAATACACAGGCATTAAAAGTCCTTAAAGTAGAATGCGAGCTTAAGGAACGACGAAGGGATGGTGCAATAATGAGGATATAATCAAAGAAACGCGAAACACAAAGGAGCGCAATGACGCCGAGGAGTCTGAATCCAACTTCTCCATGAACGGAAGACAAAAAAAAAACATATATACAAGACGCAGCACCCTAGCTCTTCTTCCCAAACCGCGTCAACAGCCTCTTCGCAGCACTATACTCCTCAATCCTCATCCTCGCTCGAATCCGCCCACACATCCCGCGTCTCGCGTATGCGCGACGACCACCCCGCCCGCCACGTGCTCGCAGGGGGCAGCCCACGGCTCATAGCGCCGCGCCACGCTCTCGTCCGCCTCCTCGAGCGCAGGCGGCGTCGGCGAGAACGTCGGCGGCAGCACTACCGCAGCGACATGCGCACGCTCTTTGGCGGCGCGTAGGCGCTGCAGCGCTCGAGCCCGTCGACTGCGAGACGTCGCTGCCGTTCGCCGGGGCCTTGGTTTCCTTCGGCGGCGGGGAGCGCGGGTGGTGGGATCGTCGGTGTTGCAGCAGGTGTTGCGGTGGGGCGTGGGGAGCGGCGAGGCGTGTGTCTGCACGGGCGTCTTGAGCGCTTCGTCGTCGTCCAGCAGCGTCGAGCGCGTGGTTTCGTACGAGGAGATGGACGACACGTCGTCGCCGTCGTCTGGGGTCATCGAGTTTCGCGACTGGGCGTAGCGGCGAGCGCGCAGGGACGGCGGGAGCTGTCTGCGGGGACGGGGGGTGGACGGGGAGCGCCAGCTGGGGCGACGGCGAGCGACTCGAGTTGCGCAATGCAGAGCGGAGGGAGGGCTTCATCTCAGGCGACGAGGACGGCTGGTGAACGAACGGGCGCGGGCGCCGCAGGCACAGACGGCGTGAGCGGGACACTGCGCTCGCTCGCCTCTCGCTCGAGACGCGCGGGGCGCACGAGGTCGGGATGCTGGCTTGCGGGTGGCGGCGCCTTGGGTAGGAAGAGCAGCCGGTTCGGGTCCTGCTTCTGTGCGAATTCGCGGTTCTGCCGCGCGACACCCTCCACGATGCTCATGAGCGAGGGCTCGCCGCTCGCGCGTGGCGCAACGTACACCGCGTTTGGCGTGGTCCGTTTCGGAGTGGCTTTACCCTCCGTGCCGGGGCGTGGATGGCTGCCGTCGAGAGATGTGCTGCGTTGGTGAGCTGATCGAGAACGATGCAAAGTGGCTGGTGTGGCATGTACGGTGGAAGATAGGTTGACGGGTGCAGAGGCGGCACTAGTGATAGAATGCTTTGATATCGAGGAGTTCCGTGACAATGAAGCCTCCGTTGGGAGTGTAGCAGACAGAGCCGTACCATTGGGCTTCTTTCCCTTCGAGAGCGAGGGGGACGAAGGACTTGGGGCCAGTGGCAGGCTGCCAGAAATGTGAAGAATTTCCACTTCTTTGCCTTTCTTGCTCTTGATCCCCGAACCACCTGGCGTGGAGTGTTAGGCGTAAAACTGCGGAACTATTCGTCTTCTTCTTTGCCTTCAAGGTGCCATTGCGCTGCACCGGTGCCGGATTGTCGCTCGCCCACCCTCGGTCTTCCAACGCCGAGGTGGAGGCTTGGGCGGTCCCTGCATCGTGTTGCGCTTAGACGTCTTCTTCTTCAGCCTTTGGTTAGCTCGCAGACGCAGACGTGCCTGCGTTTGCAGGAATCTGGCCGTCGAGATGGGATCAGGAGGGCAGAGTACGCGGGGGAGGCAACGGGTAGATCGTCGTCAGAGCTGTTGCGCCGCTTTGACAGATTCTTGTCTGTGCGGACTCTTCCAACGCGAGCTGACTTGATGGTAGAGTAAGACTCTGGAAACGTATGGGTTACGCTCGTCATCCGAGCCGGCGTTGGAGCTTTTGCTAGTGTGGAAGAAGGCACTAATGCTCGCAAACATGCCCGAATTTTGTCTCTGCCTAGGCTTTGAGCGTGTGACAACCTGAGGAGCAGAAGCCGACGAGGAGAGCTTAGATGACTTGCTGGAGAACGGGTCCTTGGTCTGCTGCCCGTTGTTGCGTTTCAGCGAAAAAACCTCTCGTTTTCACGTACTTCAAAACTGCCCTTCCTCCTCGTCGGGCGCTGCTACTTCCGTCCTCATCGACTTTCTCTAATGGGGCAGAAGTCCCGTTTGGAAAGGTGACGTCCGAGATGGAGTGTGCCGGGGGTATATGAATGGTATAAGGTCTCGGAGGCGACGGGTTCTCGGCGCTTTTTGGTTATGGCAGGGTGCTGTGTTCTGTGACGCAGACTGAGACGGGCCAATGGATGAAAGGTCCGACGTCCCGCTATCAGGAAGGGGTTTATTGTACGGAAGCTGTCCCGAGGGATGGAGAGCTAAGACGAAATGAGTACTCCGGCACCCATAGATTGGACCGGACGCCGCCCCACCCACATGTGGAGCGGTCACGCGGCTCACCGTGACCATTACATGCCATTCGGGATATCAAGAGTCTACCAATGCACGGAGACCTCCTTGCCCCACTATCTCCCCCCATTGCCAGCCGCACTCGACGAGCGCCTTGCACACGAGCCTGCAGCCCGGTCCTCACGGCCTGCAGTGCGCATGAGGTCCAGCTCCCGCTCTTTTGACGCAAGATGCGCCTCGCATGCCTGGAGCCCTGCGCGCCATCCCTCGCCCTGCCCGGGCCGCGAGCTTCGAGCCACAATTTGAACTTCGGGCTTGACAATGCTTAGAGAGAGGAGGAGCCCGAGGTCGCCCCGCTAGGATGGTGTCGCGCGTCGACTTCTGATTCTTGGAGGCCTTTTATGAGCCTTGTTACACTATGCACATATTCAGCACGTGAGGCGGTAGACTCGTGACATATACATACAGAATCTCCCGGTCCCGCATGGACGTTCCCAACTTCATCCTCAAGGTTCTTCAGGGACTTGAGTTGGTCTTGCCATAATTTCCAACGACGCGGCATACTTTCGCAAACCCTCGTCAGCACCAGCGAGCGCGCCTGCGACTTGAATGATAATCTGGGATGTCGGTGGTGACGAGGCGGATGCATACGCGGAAAAGGATGCTAGGGATGCTTGAGACGTGCTCGAGCAGAGTCCCGAGCGTGTTTGGTGTAGTCCTTTTCATGCGAGATGAGGTTAACCAGGAGCCGCGAGTCTGAAGGTCTGTTGAACCATGCGAGCTGGAGGTTGTGGATGAGATGCTAAAGAAGACATGAGAGGGTGGGAGGAGGGCGAGGTAGTATGGGTTTGGGAGGCTAACCCGAAGTGCCCCTTCACTAATGAGGCTTACGAGCGCGGTTCCACAGTTTGATGACGTCCACAATTTAGACTCGGGTCAGTAATTGCTTGCGAGCGTGGTAAAGGAAAGCTGTCAAGCAGGATGTTACGGGGTAACTAGTGGTTGAGAACCCCGCTTATGTGTTGCGGTAACTTTCGGTAACGAATCGCGCCCCCGAGCACGCGCTTAGCAATCGAGACCTAGCCTACTTCTCGCTGCCCCCGATATCCCCGGCAATATTGTGGAGCACCAACCAAGCAATATGCTCAAGGCGGTGAAAAGCTCTGCTCGTCGTCTCCAACATTATACTCGGCACTATGCATCGATAGCGTCGGGCTCAGACGCGTATGACGGTGAGCCGCACTTTGCGCTCAGAAAGGTTTCGTGTTTTTTGAGGGGGTTGTGTTTTTGTTTTTTTTTTTGTGTTGTTGTGTTTGTAGGTGCGTGTTTATTTTGGGCGGCTGAAACGGGCGAATAGGCATAGTGGTCGTAAGCGGAGCGAGGACATGCTGAGGTGGCGTTATATTACAGCGTGCGTTTCGGGGTGGCACGGGCGATGGGCGCGGGGGCTACGAACAGTTGCTGCTGACACAGAAGCATTGACACTATTGGCGAGCTGTCGTGGTAACCCCGTCCATTGGTTCGTGTAGGGGTAAAGGTAACTATTGTGAGGGAGTGAGGTGGGGACGCGCTGGAACTGGTGTCATAGGGCACGGTGTCGGCCGGTACGCGGTTCTAAATATATATTATTCCAGGTACATTACCGCACTTTATCCATTTAACCTTTTTATGTAGACAATACAGCAGGATGGTCAGTTGTCCATATGCTGAATGCTTCAAAGGGTCCTGCAGTATGGGTGAGTCCATGCTTGTGACTAGACCCAATCATTTCCTTGACGCATACAGTCAGGGTTAGGTCCGCGATTGCGGCGCGCAAAAGTGACAGAAAGACTGTACACAGTGAAATACATGCAGACTACGCTTCATAACTACCCGAATCTCGACATCCGTGCCGCAAGCGTCCACGACCTCATATTCGACCACACACTCACAAGAATGGCACATGGGGTACGCCGTCACCGGCGTCGGCTAGGTACACCTATCCCCACTTCCCACTCGATACCCCCACTGACAATTTCTCTTAGAGTCCGGCGAAGTCGTCCGCTGCTCTCAAGCCGTCATATGCATCGGGGCACCTTCTCTCCGGCGATGATCCACCATCGGGAATGAAGAAACTATTCCCCGCGGGACGATATGGTGCGAGTAACCCGTCCGCTCGGGCTCTCCGGCTCCCTACGCGGCCGCAGGCTTCGCGCTCGGCCGCCCTGCCAGACGGGCACGCACCGCGCGCCTGCGGCCTCAAGAGTCATCGACTTTCGACGCCCACGCCCCTGGCACGACGCGCTCGTAGCTGGCAGACGGCGCGGCGTATCTCGCAGTCCTTGTGCCCCCCCGCGGCGCGGTGCCCGCAAGTTCCGAGTTATCTGCACTGCTCACACTCGTGCACACAGAACGTACACGGCGTTCCGGACTCAGCACACCATTGTCGCCCGGTACGTGTAGAACTTCACGATGTTCGACCTGCTGGATGACGGCGAGCGATCAATCTATTGATTCGGATCGCCCCCGCACGACTAGTCTGCATTTCCGTGCGTAGGTTCCTGCGCGAATGCTGTCATCGGGGCGGTGACACCCTATTCTTATTCATCGCCGCAGAGACCGAGCACCGGACAAGGCCAACTCGTCCCCGTTCCGTATCTGGTATTGTTCCCGTCGTTGGAAGCCAAGGTGCGCGGTTCCCCCAGAAGACGGCCCATAACTTGTGTGGCTTGAGCCGGAGGGCTACGACTCTGGTGTGTCCCACAAATGTCCCATTCATGGTTTGCGTACTGAAGTTATCTGAAGACTTGGTCTACCCAAATGGGCTATCGTGCAGTCTGCCAGAAGATGCGCAGGAGGTCATGTACCGCAGCAAGGTTGCTGGGGCTGGAGAACGTCGAGATTGTTCGTCCGGCGTATGGGGTCGAATATGGATCACATAGGATGCCCGCGAGCTTACACGTGAGCATACAATCACCTTTATTCAATATCATCTCATCCATACCTCTTAGCTACACACTCGAGACAAGCGAATAAAGGTCCGTCATGCCACAGAGATCCCTTACACGTACTCAATTCTTTGGGCTAGGGCTTGCCTTCCTCGCGGGCCAAATAAACGGCACCACTGGATGTCTACGAAGAAGCTGCGGCACAGGGCGTCGTAGCAGGCCCCATCAACGCAGGCCTCCGCCCAGCACAGTCCAAACCACCTCTGATTGTAACCCGCGCAGACGGCTACACTGGCGTCATGATTCGACGACCTAATTATAAAGGGCGCCCGAAGAACCCTTGTGAGTATATGCGGTCAAGTCGACATGGGACGAGATCGTAATTCGACTGCAGATCCGGCATGTTCATTCTCGCGCTCGGAGTACCGTCGGCCTCACCTGTGAGGAGCGACATACGCCCGATATGCGGTTGACAGAGAAAGGTATGTTCTGACCTCCGCATTGAATGATATCAACCTCAATGTGACATTCACAGGCAGACAAGCAGGCGTTCCGTCCCTCTGACTCGCGCTGGTCGTCACACTTCCAATAGCACCCGCGCCGAGCTCTCACTCCAGCTCATCGACACATGCCGTCAAATCCATCACCCACAGCCCGCAAAACCTGGCCGCACACGGCCTGTCGCGCCGTCCGCGACATATGGACGGCATAATGCGCTCGTACGTCTCCCTCCCCCCCTCCTCTGCACCTAGCTCACATCCTCCCCCAAGCGCATTCGACACTCTTCCGCGCGCCGACGCTCACGCGCGAGGATTTACTGCCTGCGATACCCGCGCTCGCCGCCGTCGACGCGCCGACGTGGGGGAGCAGCGTGCGTAGCGCATCGAGGGGCTTGTACCACCCCCAGCTCGAAGCGCCAGGCGGCGGATGTGGAGGCGTTCCGTGCGCTATGAGCATCTCACGCTGAGTCCGAGCGATGCGCTATGGCGATTATTACTCGGCTGGTGGAGGGGCTCAGTTATGAGGTCATGGAGAGGCTGATGCGGGCGAAGCCTGCGAGTATCGTGAGGGTCTTTTCTCATTATGCCTGTATTTTGGTTCGTTGAAGCTGAGTACGTGCCTGTAGGGCCGGCTGCACAGAGGGATGGAGGGCGTCACGCCGGCCCAACGCGATGCATTTGTTGGTCACCGTATGCGAGGAGGGTGCGGACCGGATGGCGCCCGAGAGCAGGCGTTGCCGGTGGCTTGAAAGCCGGACTTTTGCGCGTTTGCTATGATATATATCGTATATAGTACAAGTGTGGGTCATATCGCCTACATGTAAGTGTCCTAGGGAACTATTTCCCCTTCATAATACTATTCGATACGCTCCGCTTGCACGCGCCGACGGAAGTCGACCCATCCAGGGAAGCCAAGCAGGATTGTTGTGATGATATAAAGAGTCCTGCGCCGTGCATGAAATTTCAGTAGTAGCGCTGTAGTAGGGTATAGTGCACTTACTGCCGGTATGAAGGGTGTTTGATGCTTGACAAGAAGCGATCGCATGTACAGGCATTCGAGTCCGTGGGCAAGAATCAGGAAAACCCAGATGCCCGCCAGCGTCCACCCCGGAGAGCAGGTCTCGTATGATGTGTCCCAGTGCAAATATGGGGCCGAACGCCCGGGACGCGAACGTCGTGTAAAGCAATGCCAACCCCGGCAACGCGGTCTTCCAGTAATCGGGCGGGAGGCGGTACGTGTCGATCTGCGGGGCTTTTCATCTGCGAGGAGAACACGTAAGCGTCCAAACTTGATTTGAGAAGAGTATAACACACCATTCCGAGAGCCTCCTCCGCATCAGCCTTCATGCTCAACATCCGCGGCTTCACGTCGTCGTACTCCGAGAGCGGCGGCTCGAACTTGACGCGTACGTGGTACCGTTCTGGCCGCTCTTCGTCGTGTACGCGAGGTCCATGCCCTGGGCATCGTCAGCCACGCACCGCACCACACACCAAAGCGCGCGACTTTTGGGCACGATCTGTCGATCTTCGTCATCTTTGCGCTCGCGACGCCATCCTTCACATTGCCCCACAGTACCGCACGTACGACACGAGCGTGTCGGGGTGGTTCGACATGTACATGCATAGGAACGTCGAAAAAAAAAAAAAAAAAACTTGGGCGCGACGGGGTCAGGAGCGACAATGTTAACGGTCGACATGGCGGTTACGGGCAGGCCAGAGGGAGGGGGCGAAGCCTGAGGGTTACTGGTGGGGAACAGGTGGTGGTAAGAAGAGAAGTGTGGGAGTTCTGCGGCTACTCGGATGCGGGCATGGTCTTAAACCGGACGCGCACGACTTATATTTAACACGCGTGGGCCATCGGGTGGGTACACTGCTTTTGTGCGTAAACCGCTGTGTCGTGGGCGTGAGTGCGCAAGCGTGAGTCGAGTTGCACTCGGTGTACTGATGCCGACCTTAACCGAGGTGCATGGACCCATATATTCGGCCAAGCGAAATCAGTCCCATCGACCTCTAACGGACTCATTCCAGGTTATACGTGTGCGAAAGCCTCTAAGAAAGAAATATTAAGTATAGCACACTGTCATTTAATTGCTCAAAGCTGGTAGGCCAGAGTGCCGATGCTGCCGAACGTTGTTAGGATCGGAGGCTCCAGCCAAACAACACACTGATCCGTTTGAAATGATCCGTTCCGATAAATCCCAGTAAATGGAAACACAAATGGCGAGGAAAGCAGTTGACGTTCAATGTGTCTGGAATCCTACCTCTCAGTCAACGTCTCTGACATTGCTGACTGGGTCGGCCCGACGACGAAGCAGCTGCAGGAAGCACACTCCAAGAAAGGCAAGTGGCTGTCTGCTTTTGGACCGGCGTCTGCCGTGGAGGCTGGCTTCGGGGCACCATAAACGAACCAGGCCGCCGTCAACCCCCCCTCACACTCCTTTCATCTCAACCACAACATCCCCGCAACAGCGACTCAACGATGACGACCCTGACGCCCTCAAGGCGCATCGACGAACCAAGTAAGTACAGCATGATGATCACCTACTACATGTTCTTGCACTCACGCAACGTTACTCAGCTTGGCCGCCCCGACGTCGACAGGACTCGCCATCGTCTCCCGTGCCGACAGTTGGACGCCGCACTGCGGCGGATGGTAAAGTATCTACTCATCTCAGCCCACAGGTTTCCATCCAAGTCGGTCGCGCCCGTTCCAGACACCTTTCGTTCCGAGTTCGTCGTTGCTGTAGATACCTGGTCTCGGGTTGGGTTCGGATTGGGTTCGGGTTTGGTTGGGCGTCGGTGATGAGTTCCTTGAGTCGAGGCCGCAGTCTGCCATTGCTGGGGGGAACCACTTCTATCTACGGCGTGAGCAGCAGGTCCCTTGAAGCGACACAAGACGACGGCGACGCCTGCACGAGGAAGCCGAACCCGGCCAGCCGCACTCACCAACGCGCATGACCAGCGGAGCAACGGTCAGCACGCCCGCAGGAGGAGCATCCTCGGGCAGTGGGACTACGGCGACTGTGACCAGTTCGCGTCGGGACCGCCCCTTCGGAAGGGGGGCTGTAGAGCCCGCCGAGCCAGGCGGCGGCCGTCCAGTCCGCGCGTGAGGCATGGCCGGGCGGAGTCAACGATGTTCCTTATTCATTCTCGTGTGGGTGCTGGCTCCAACGTTCAGGCCTAGTCTTTTGGTACGTGTTAGCTCCTCGGGCTGTACCACTACTGACTGATCTTCACCCACCACGTAGTCGCTTCAAGCTCGAGGTATCTGAGGGCGCAGTTTGTTGGTTTGTAGTTTGGCTTCTTGTTCTGTCTTGTTGTTCTTGTGTTTCTCTCACTGTCTCGGTCCTTTCTGTAGTACTGGTTCGAGTTCCGTCGGTCGTCGGTGATGAGTTCCCCGAGTAGCGCCGCAGTCTGCCATTGCTGGGGAGGAACCCACTCCTACGGCGTGAGCAGCAGGTCCCTTGAAGCGACACGAGACGACGGCGACGCCTACACGAGGAAGCCGAACCCGGCCTGCCGCACTCACCAACGCGCATGACCAAAATCGAGCAACGGTCAGCACGCCCGCAGGAGGAGCATCCTCGGGCAGTGGGACTACGGCGACTGTGACCAGTTCGCGTCGGGACCCGCCTCTTCGGAAGGGGGGTTGTAGAGCCCGCCCGAGCCAGGCGGCGGGCCGTCCAGTCCGCGCGTGAGGCATGGCCGGGCGGATTCAACGATGTTCCCTATCATCCTCGTGCGGGTGCTGGCTCCAACGTTCAGGCCTAGTCTTTTGGTGCGTGTCAGTTACTCACTCTGCACGACTGCCGACTGATCTTTACCCACTGTGTAGTCGCTTCAAGCTCAGGATATCTGAGACGCAATTTTTTTGGCTATCGTCAACTTTGTTGACTATCGGTTTCGTGGTCTCTGTTGTTCTCGTTTCAGTCGTGTTTTTCATCGCCTCTCTTCTTCTGCCCAGGACGGGTAACATCGACGCCAGGACATGGACGGGTCTGGAGCTCTTCGTTGGTTCGCGTTTATATCATGGTCCCTAGCCACGCGTGCTAGGGATCTATTACAGTCATACAGATAAGTTTGTCTTTCATCTGTTGACCAAAGAGCCAGTATGCTGACCAGTTCTATATCCAGGGAATAGTTTTGCAGTGCGAGGGGACCTCCGGCCGTACCCCCTATGGCCGCGTAGGGCTTGTTGACGCGCGCCCCGTACGGTCTACTCCATTCGTTTCGAGGATTTGTTTGTATCGCGTCGGTATCATCGACGCCGTGTTTATCCCTATGTGTTTATCCCTCCGCGCGTCGTACTTGTACCTGTCGTTGTGTCGCCTCTCGCTATTGTATACGGCTCTCTTGCGAAACCAATGCCGAGCACGGCGCAATCTTACTCAAACTCTCTTCGTGCACGCCTCGTTCACAGTCCGCCGGCTCGCGCTGACGTTACCGTCTGAACCCGTAAGTAAGATGCTTTCGCCGATACCCTGTGGAAAGAAAACGTATCGTATTTCGGTACGGAAGAATCGCCGCGCGCGGGGCCGGGGTCGACGGGATGATTCCTCGCCAGGAGCAAAGACTATGTAAGAATGCATAGACTGACGAGACCAGTGCACGTATGTACTGATGCGATGCTTCAGCAAGAAAATATCTGTGTATTTGAGCCCTCATCGAGCGAGCAGCCCTTACCATTAGAATACAAGCGACAACATACTGTACAATTCTGAAGGAAAATCGCGAGTGGTACGCGCTGAGGTAGAAAGGCGATTAGTACCTGGGTACCGAGTGGAGTAATCTGTTACCGGAGCAAGGTTGAGTAAATATCCACAGAAGGAAGGGTCTTGTACTTGGACCCCAATTTGGGAGAAACCACGAGACCACGGCCCTTGGAGGCACCCGGTAGACGGTTTTGCAATGATGTCAATGAGCTGGCAGGGTAGCAGTAGCGTCAGACCAAGCATCCGTGAAATCATGGGTATTTTTAGAACATACCTCTTGCTTGTTGTCCATGGCCCAGTTTCTGTAGGTTGGTACGATCAGTGGCAGGTCCATGGACGGAATATGAGGGTGGCTAGCGACGTACATCTTGTTGTTATTACCAGTCCCCCAACTCGATCATAATATGTTGTTGTCCGCTAGATGTATATCCCAAGTCGAATCGCTGCTTCATTGGGAGGACAAGTCGACTGCTTACACGATATAGAAGAACATCACCGTCTGTCATGGATCTGTACAACTCGTACATCTAGCCAGTTCCACGAGGCGAACTTTCAGCACGCGTCAGAATACCGTAGCAACAGCATGTAGCGCCACCTTGTTGAAATCAGTGTACCTCCGTGATGTCGACGAGGTAAATGACCGCAAAGTTCTTGCTACCTTCTCCGCGACACCGTACAACGTTTCGTCCCATGGTCATGCATTGCGTGTCGCATTCGTGGCCGGAAACGCAGGACAACAACGTCGGTACCCCTCTTCTGGATTTAAATTGCCATCGTCGATCCGCTTTGCCAGCCAGAGGGAAGGTTGTGGAAGGAGACTAAGCCATAGTTTCAAGGTGTTAGGATCAGCATGCGTGAGGTGAAGGGGAGAAATCAAGGTCGATGCAGGCTCGCTGAATCATCCTGCTCATCATGATCCCGACGTCCCGGTGTGACAGGGAGGCTCGGTCTTGGCTCTGGTCATCGGTTTCGGCTGTGGTGGCGTTACTCTTAGTTTTTGGCATTATTGTTGTGTTTGGGAGACATTCTTGTTGTTATACACGAACCGCCCCACGCAACACTCGAAACAGAAGCATTGAAGGGTCGCTTCCTTTTCACGACAAAAAAAACCGGCTACGCACATTAGTAAGTCAGTCACTAACAGCACGTTGTAGTGACCTGCGTAAACTCTGCGGAGTCATTCAACACAATATAAATTCTGCTAGATGCCAATCGTGCGAGTTCTATCATGCTCTATTAGCTAAAAAATCAGTCTATGCACCTTGCTTCTCGACAATTAGTATGCACTCTGTGAAACCCTATGAAGGAATGGGAAAACATGCTACTTCGGATCTGGATATTCGAATACTGCCAAGAACGCCGACACAGCCATACGACGAACGACAGGAGAAGACCGATCTTTCTCATCGCAGAGGACCCTCCAAGTAGCGCTGAGTGTGAGAGCCAAATCAATGTTCGAAGGTCGGTTGCGCCTTCTAAAACATCTCCTGACTTTCGTTAATCCGTGAGAAAAAGCGGCGACCTGTTAGCCTTCTGCCCCCAACGACTCTGTTCGGTACGTGTCCCTCAAACAATAACCACTTCCGTAATGAATCTGGCCGGCAACGTTGGAGCATATTCAGGTGTGGTGATATGGGAACGTCTGCATGCCGCGATTTTCCCCCCTATGATCACGCTTCAAGTGTTCAAGCAGCACAATGAGTCCACCACCCTACTACTATAACAGACTCGCCCCTCAGCTTCTGACCAGAACAACGCTGGAGATCCCAACTGAAGTTATGCGAGAGTATTCATTGACTTTTGTCGCCCAGCGCTTTGGCTCTGACAGGCGACTCTACACCATCCAGGAGCGCTGCATATGTTTTGTGGTGCCATCAAGTGTGGGCGACGCTTCAAGATTGCTCTCTGACTGCGCGCATGGCCGCCATCATAGTCAGACTCAACCTGATGCGTGTCGTAGGCGTGCAGCCATCCACTCTCGGGCGACAGGAACCTATCGAGTACGATGCGCACGATGCTCGGCCAACAGACTCAATCTCAAAGTGGGCTGGACGGTACTTTGCGTATTCTTAGCGTGAACGGTGAAGGACTGCAAGATTATCGCCGTATTTCATCTCGTAGCCCTCTACAATGGTCCCCGCCACCTCCTCCCCAAACTCTACTCGTCGCTCATCAATTCGACATCGGTGAGGGGGGCCCATCTACACACCCCATGTAGTATTCCACGCTTAGTATTGCGACGCTTCGACAAACCTCGATGTAAGTAGAACGATCCTTCATTCGCATGACGTTCGCTATCATCGAACGACTTGAACGGCGCGGATGTTCCCCGGACGCATCACATGGCCTTAAATTTGTCCTCGTTCGTATTCCCATCATGGCTAGCCACCGACACCAGTGTCTCCCAACGCAAGCCATTATGGCCACGCTCGCGTATCAAACTCAGACAACTCGAGATTGTGGGCCCGAGGCGAGGTGGATTCTAGACACCCGGACCTTACGATTTCTGGATTGGGTTGCGCGCCTCGGAGGCGGTCTCTGAATCTGTACTGAGCTCAACTTTTCTCACTGCATGCTACTTAATAGCAACCTATCACGGCTGCCGTGAATGGGATACTGCGATGCACACATAACAACGCGCAGAGGAAAGCTGCAACACTTGGTCTCGGGTTTGGACCCGATTGCGGATGCCAATACATGTGAGCACTAAGTTTGTGTGCTGTCACTTCTGGGTTTGAGTCTGACTTGCAACTAGTGTGCCCCCATAATCGCTACCCTGTCAGGCTCAATATCATTGCGCATTCGTTTTGCGTACACAAAGAGAACGTCCAGTCCTCCGTCTCGCCAATTTTTTGTCTACACTATTTTCAGCCACAGCCATACGCCCACACCTTCACTTCGCATTCAATGAGCACAAATTCACAAGTCGTACAAGCTCCCTTCACAGGAGTGCTGGCACTGGTGGCTGGACGGTATCACTACACCGCATGAGGCCAGGGACACATGATATTACGTGGAGTTTCACAATCGGCTACCAGATTGGAGGAAGTCTTCAAGTTTTGGGGGGACTCGTACCGTCCTGCGCGGTCCAATCGAAGAGCCACCGGGCATTAAAGTACGAGGTAGTTTCCCGCAGACGCATAAGAGGGGTCGACTGTGGCATTGGTCTTTATAAACAGGATCGGTATGTGTGAACGACGCTGCCAATGGGGGTACTAGTACTATCAGCTTGTGTTTATTTACTAGTTTTCATCACTCCGCGCGGCGCGGACTGAACCTTAGCACGAACAGGGGATAGTGACATAAACCTCCGCAATCAGGATGAATATCGTGGTGATTCTGCTCATTAGAAAGAGGCGCAAAGCTGTAAGCCCCCGTTTAGGACGTATTCTGCGGGTTCAGCGGGGTATCCGTCGTGTTAGCTTGGTTCGTCAACCTCCGTCGCGCATCGCACCCGAGGTTTTTTGGTACCCAGACAGTGATCCGGGGAACACTAGAACCAGGGAAGTCGGACGAACCAACTGCGGTAGGAAGGGCTGGTGCCAAAACCAACGCTTGCGCCGAAGGAACTTCCAGCCGTACCCACACCACTGTGTTACCGTTCGTGATGGTGGTCGCACTCGGCTGCCACTGTATACACGGTCTGGTGTCTGGGTGGGTGCTTGTAAGCTAGGATGTTGGAGAGAGAGCACGACTACATCGGTTCCGAGTCGATTGCTGGGAGGTCGTTGGTGGGAAGTTGATGGGTGGGCTGGCGAAGCCCGTATTCGGGTTGGGGCGAAGTGGTATGCACCGCAACGAGTGACGTGGTTCACAGGGGCGTGTCCTTCCGATTCACAGTTCGTCTCAAATTCTATGACGATCGCTGTCAGCAGGTACAAGGTGCGGAATGGTGCAGGAGCGCGCATACCATCTTCGGCTTGCTTGGGCATCAGCAAACTCCCCCCTGGGAGCTGGGCAAGCTCGATGGAGCATACCATGCAAGTCATGTACCCCGAAGCCAAAAGCAACACTGTTGGTGCAAATGCACGCAGAATCTCTGCATGACTTATATCGAAGCCATCAGATTACGCATGAAGGGGTAACGTGAAACCACTAACGCCAAATGCCTGCTCCGAGAAAATCGCACATTCCAGTAAGGACAACTGTAGTTGGTGAGCATATAGTCCCAGAAGGACAATTTTTGGAAACACTATAAACACGTACCTTGGCTACATCAGGTTCCCAATCTAACTCTCTCACAGCTGAAGATCTATCATGTCTGTTATGAAGGAACGACTTTTGGAAAGGAGAGTTGGGGTGCGCGCTCGTGCCGCTAAGATCAACCAAGCTTGCGACTAGTCAAATTCAACGTCATTATCAACGATGGCCAAGAATCCCCCTAGCGTCGATCGGGACCCTGCCTCACCTGCCTAAGAATCAAAAAAAAATTCGACGAAATACCAGATAAAAATCGACGGGCCATACCCGGTCCCCCGTTCAACGAGCTGGTCAGTGGGGGTCAAGACAGAGAAAAGCTCCCAGAAAAAGACCCGAAGCGTTGTCATTCGGTTACGGCGACCCAAGATGCGCTCTGAGATGTTCGGGACCGACACAATGCCGCATTTGTTGTTCGCGATGAATGAAGTGTTAGACAGCCAGCGCACAGATGACACAAATTTGCTATACGGAACTACGGATTCAAAATCTTTCTTCTTAGTTCAAGTGAGGCGTAGTTGAATATGCATGCACATTGAGATAGAATTCAATCGTTGCAATGTGAGGTATACAGTGTAAAACGAAGGTGGTCACTAAGTCATCTTGTCAAAGCGTCCTCAAACTGAAGTATCGAAGAGGGTATATCACAAACGGGTATCAGAGCTGTACAGCAAACACAACGGCTGCTCCAAGAAAGCCATACACCGATACCGCTGCGGTCCTTGGTCAGTGTCGCGCCGCTCGACGCACGCTGCGGTCGCGGAGGGGGTTGAGTCACACTGGCGGTCGCGTTAGTGTTTGTCGCAGGCCAGCAGGTGAAACGGTTGGCGAAGTCGAAAGCGCGACGGTCACGGTCTGCTTCGAGATCTGTGCCAGACGGTGGCCTCGTTGGCGGTAACGACTGGGGACGGCAGCGGAAGAGCTTCGAGGGCTGCCTGGCGCCACTGGCTGACTGACGCAGATGAGCGACTACTGAGCCGGAGAGCAGAAGAAGATGCTTTGCGAGGTCGCCGGTGATGCGGTGCGCGATTCTTCCCTTTCAACCCAGAACGTGTGGCGGAAGCCTGTCGTCAGACCCGCTGGCTGCGGGTGTGGATCTTGGACGGTCACCTGAGACAGTTAGGAAGGTAGCTGACGGTAGATCCCGCTCACCCACTTGAGCTTTGCAGGAGTAGTGCGCACGTCTCGAGTTCTGAAATAGTCATTTTAGGCAAAGACTGGCAGTGGAAGACAAGGAAAGTTCATACTGTACGCACTGAGGGGCTGTCCTGTGCCCCGGCTCCTATAGGGACGGGCTGTTTCAGGAAACCTGCGGGTGCAGAAACGGAGCAGCTCAAGCATTGTGCTACACTCGACATGACGGCTGTTGGTGCAGATTTGGAGGTGACATGTGATGCTCGAGTCCGAATATGGGCTGAGCAGCTCTGTCAAAGTGGCTTGAGAGTAGTATAGGACCCAAGCAGTGTTGTCGAGTGATATACGGAACAGCTTGGAGGTTGAGGACGAGTCGCCACTTACATTGAACACCGTCAACGATAGCGTTAGTACAAGTGCTCTGGCACATATGAGACGAGCGCTTATGTGAACAAAGCACCGAGCATAAGTGACGCGATTGGACAAACATAGAGGATCGGGAATATCGCCCGGCAGTCGATGATTGACACCCTGTCTGCGCCTTCATCAAGCTAGACAGAGCTTGGTTCCTGCCGAATCGGTTACAGGTCAGAGGCACGTGACTGACGCCGTCGTCAGCAACTTCGTCTGGAACGATTATGTTCAGTCTAGAACATACTCCACTAGCTCCCCCCCCCGCTTCAAACGCCTGATGCCGAGGAGAGATAACAGCGAGAGACGCGGCAACACCATGGCGCGACAATCAAAAAAAAACACGACGAACACCGGAGTACAAGGTAGAGCAGGGGGGAAGACAACGATCATATTAACGAGGGCAACGAACGCGTCCTGGGCCTCTGGCACGAACTCCACAGCGCTCGCCCGAATCGGGCGACCACGCCTTTATAGCGAGTATAGAGGCACGCCTGATGTGCCTATGTTCCGTGATGGACCAATGCATTTGACACGTAAGGACAACTTGTCAACCAGAGGACACCGCAACGCCGCACCGCGAAGATCATGCACAGGGGGGCGCGCCCTGCGTGCGTCGGGATGGTGCCTTGATTTAGCTCTCTCGAGCGGAGCGGGTGGAAAGAGGGATGTCGGCTCAGTGATCTTTGCGACATATGACGAACCTTTCCATAACGTCTGTGCAAAGTGTGGATTCAAATATTTTCTTGCGTGGCGCGCGATGGACATCGTGTTAAGCTCACTCGTTTTCTGTGTGGAGATAGATAACACCCCTACAAGAATGAAAGAAGAATATGTAAAGTCAACGCCGAGTCACTTTTTGCTGTCATGCGTCAACACTACAGCTGTTTCATAATCTCAAGCTCGTCCCATTGTCACTGAACGGCGAGGATTAGGCTACATAGTACTCGTAGAGTTGAACTAAAAAAAAACAAAAAAAAATTATAAAAACACAACCAGTTGGCGAACAACACAGTGACACGACCGTTCCGATTCTGACACCGCCTGGAAAACGCTGACCTGTCGTGACAAGTGTGAATGAGATTGTAGAGCGCGACGAATCTGTTATATATAAGAAAGAAAAATCCCAGATGGAGTACTCGCATCGCAGGGGAGGAGGCGACCACCGTGAGATGCGCATAAAGTACGTAGCGCTAGGATGTGCAAGGATGGCTTGCTTGCGTCGAAGGCTGGGGAGACGAATTTGCGTAAATTACTGTTCGGAACAACAACTTCACAGCCCGTGAAAGCACACCGTCCCACTCACCTAAATGTCTAGTGTAGCTTATGCGGCTACATCGCCTGGTGTTTTCGCACTAAAATAGCAACTTGGCCAGCTCTGATCCTGCGCGACAACATTCTCTAATCTGAAAGCCTCGTAAAAAGCTGGCCTTGGTCGGCGTCAACGCAAATTAATGTGAAGGCATGTGCGCGCCGGCAAAGCAATGCGCAGATACATCGGGATCGTATCGTCATCTGAGGGCGCATCATGATGGACGCATCAGGCACGTGTACTCCCGAAGGACGCGGGTAAGGCGCGTCGGGCTTTCGAACGCCTTCTACATCCACCATCGCATTTCGTGTCATCTTCCTATCCTTTGGACTCTCGGCTTTTGCTTAAAATGTCGTCGTCTAATACTCTCCCCCCATTGTATTTATGGACATCAACATCGGCGAAACCCCCGCGGGGTCGTCTCAAGATGGAGCTTTTCAGTGATTATTGCACCGAAGTATGTCAAGCCGCGGTTCTAAGCTTGCTATCCACTGAAGCTTTAGACCGTCCGCAGGACGATGAGAACTTCCGTCAACTTTGTACTGGAGGAATACAGGTGTGTTCAGGCACACAAAATCAAATATGAACTGGACCATTCATCGTAGTCTAGGGTGAATTCACGTCCACAGGGTATAAGAATGCCATGCTTCCATCGGTGGAGAACCCGCGGACCTTGTTTATATATTCTTAACACTAATACTGATCCGTTCTACTCAGAGTGTAAGTATTGCGCATCCTACATCGCTTGCTGGTCGACTCAATCTCTACGAAAACGTTGTACCAAACTTCATGTTGCCAAGGTGCGACCCCATTAGTCATAGGCCATTCATTGTTGTGAATCCTGTATAGGTGGAGACTTCATCAAAGGCGGACGGCACCGGCTCCTTCTCGATCTACGGTGATAAATTCCCGGTGCGTATAGAGCACCCCTCTGCTCTGGCTTAGTGCTAATTAACAACAGACGAGAACTTACAAGAGAAGCACACTGGCCCCCGACTTCTGTCCATGGTTCGTTAATGGAGTCGTTACTCGTTTGAATGCTCGCCCCCCTCACGCGGGGGGTCTATGTCTCAGGCGAATCTCAGGACACACGAACACGAATGGCTGTCAGGTATACCATCCCTTTTGTGTTTGTTGTGAGACATGCTTGACGTGGGACTAGTTTTTCATACACGACAGAGACAAAATGCGACTTCTTGGATGGAAAACATGTAGTATTTGGCAAGGTTATTGATGGCATGCTCACGCTCCGCAAAATCGAGAACGTGCCTACAGGTCCCCAATAACAGGCCAAAGCTTGCAGTGAAGAGATTGTCGGTATGTTGGTCTCTTATATTCGTCGTGAATGAATGACTAATACTAGCCCCTCCTAGAATGTGGAGAGATGTAATGTAGCTGTATGCTCGAAATTCGTACTCCCCAGTCCTGCTTTGTTGCGCCGAGTAGTACGGCTGTGTGATGCCTTGAATGAGGTCATGGCTCCAGCGAAGTCCAGTTCCTTATCCACTTCACTTTGACGCTTACTCGAATGTAAGCATGTTCTCACCGCGTCTAACACCCGTCACTAAACTGGGGTTACCGGTTATAACACCCACTTTCTCGTCTGAAATTCTTACATCACTACAAAGATAGCGTTGCCCTCGGTCGGTACTTGTCCCGATATCCTTCCACTGAGAGTTCCACATTGCCCACAACCTCTCGAGCCCCTTCATACATGATGGTCCTTAATTACCTACCTCTAATCTGCGCCATCTGCCAAAACGCTACTGCGCCTCATTTCTATTTCGTCTGTCCTATTCCAGGAGCAATACGACTGGCTGCTGAACTTTCACAAACGCTGCTCACCCAGTTTTGGCCACAGACGGTGACAGTCTGTCTCCTCTCCAGCCACCACGCCCATGACGCCCACATGAGCGACGTTTGCATTCACTTCTTCTCTATTGTTAACCAACTACCATCTTGTCAATCTCTGGGGGACCGCATGTTTCAGAGGTGCCAGGGATAACCGCTACCGCAGCTTCCGCTGTCCAAGACGACTAGAGGCACCACACCATAAGACAGCTAATAC
This sequence comes from Phlebiopsis flavidoalba, assembly GCA_035772785.1. NCBI lineage: Eukaryota > Fungi > Basidiomycota > Agaricomycetes > Polyporales > Phanerochaetaceae > Phlebiopsis > Phlebiopsis flavidoalba. The sequence continues at coordinate 10,501 of JAOCPU010000043.1, read as the reverse complement.
GTCAACATGTGCGCCGCTTATCCGTCGACGCTCGCTAATGCATCATTACTATCAGCGTTATCCCTGCCCGCTCATCAGAAGCGGCCAAGGATGTAGTGCATAAAGCGACGAGCGCGAGGAATGGGCCAGTGCAATTGAACACGCGCTGGAGAGCTCTGGAGAACGGGTCCTTCATTTAATGAGTATTGGCTGGTAAGGCATCAGGAGGGCGCGAATGAGACGCAATCACAAGAAGAGGGCGGAGCGGATTAGCTACAGGCGGTAAAGACGCGGGATACCCGACACGATGATGCCCCGAAGAACATGAATGGGGAAGTGGTCTACAAGAACTCGCGGTACTCAGAATCCAGACACAGCAGCAAAGCGTAAGCTGGCGCTAAGCCAAAGCGGGGTTCGGGAAAAGGCAATAGCGCAGTAACCGACTCCTCAAGCGATGAAGTTAATGGACGCTCTCTGAGGGAACCAAGCTGATAAAGACCCCAGCCTTGCCGACTCCAAAGCCTACTGCGACAAAGCACTTGTGTCATGTGTTGAACCGTGTCACCACCGGGAAGTCATTCCCCGTTTATACAGCCAAGCGGGACGCAGACGAATATGAGTGTTCCCAGCGTACAGTCTGTGGATGTGTATTCACAGTCCCAGGTAATCTCCAACACGCTCCCTAAAGACTGGAGGACTGCATAGGCGGACGAATACGGGACAGAAATATGGTATTGGTCCTAGGAGCCTCGGTTTGGTGATGGTGAGTAGTTGATCCATTTTAATGTGACGCACAGCTCATGCTTGTAATAGCTTTGCAGCTTTGGGACCGACAGACTTGCCACTACAAAATCAGTCGGAGGGACCAGTTCTTCGTTATAGAGGTCATCACGTCAACCGACCCAAGCACATGGAACACTCACGAAGGTGCTTCGATTGTCCGACCTTCTCATACTTGTGCACGGTTACTTGAACAAGTTCCTTTTCTCGTATGACAAATACTCGCATAATTGCGGCGTTATCGCGAAAGTACCGAAGCCTTACCCATTCCGCAAGGTCGCCGACACACCACAATATCTCGGAGCATCCATTACACGAGCATTAAGCACTGCTCATAGTCAACAAAGCTCTCCGAACCTCTGTATTGGGCCTTTTGTGCCTTCTTCTTCGGTCGCAAGAATGACACACGTGCACTGCAGCGCACTGCACCAAAACCCGTCCGTCCGCGGCTATTTGGATACTCACTCCCTTTCACTCACGCAACCTTCGTTACCAGTCGCTCGCAGCCAACCTATCTTCACGCGTGATGTCCATAGAACAACCAGCCCCATTCCTTCGCGTGTCCTCGTCGATTCTCGTTTATAAGTCGTACTTATTGAACCATAAAACGTGCATAATCAACCGTCTACTCTCAAAGGAGCCTGACTCCGAAAAATCGAGCGGAGGTAAACCGTTCGCCTGGTACAGCACATCGCTCCGTATCGAACAGGCTCAGAAGTCTACTCTCTACTCATCCCAGGTGTCCGTCCTTAGAAAGCCTCCAGACCTACTCACCAAGATCGGCTCGTGTCGCGGGAGAAGACTGGGTGCCGTATCTCCGACCTCGGCGGAGACGAAGAAGACCGCTTTGATGATCTACCTTGGATGGGAAGGGAAACACAATCTGGGGCAGGCAATTGCGGATATGGCCTGGTATTCGCTCGGCATGCAAACGCCTTCTTCTGTGCTATACATCGGAGTACATTCCGGACTTAGTCCTCAAGTCGGTCCCAGTCCCAAACACGCCACTGCATGGTGGCCTGCCTACCCACTGCTACCCAACTGCCTACATCGCAATCTAGCAGACCTCTTCACTCCCAACCTGTCGCGAAATCTCATTCCTATGCGTGACGGCGAAGACCCGTGTGCGTATACGTAACACCGTCTAACCTTTATCCCTCCGCGCCACAAGGGTCTGGCTTTGGATGGCAACACGTGCCTATGGGATCGTCTCAAAGGTGGACGAGACCAGTGCAACCAGAAGCTAGATGAGTCCTCTGCACGTTACCACACATGGATACCCAAACAAGAAAGGAGAGCAATGAGCTGCGATATACCCATGCGTAGCTTGCGCAATCTTTGCGTTAATGACTAGTCCAAAACCCTTTGTCCAGAGGAGAAAACCGAAGACCGATCGAAGACCTACCACAGAGTGGTTGGGAGGAGCTGTGTCGTATGTGGGACAAGGAAGGACCGGGGCGGAAGCGCCATAGCAGGACAGTAAACTAGTAAGCCTGTCATGTAGGGATAACCTCTTAACACTTTCATTCCAATCTGATATACGCCTTTATCAGTATAAGTCACAGCTTTCTAACTCATTTGCGAAGTTTTTGGAGCTCTTGGTGTATTCCCCCTCCGCACATGGTCATGCTTTTCGCCGGAACTATGTGAACACACGACACCAAAAAAAACCGCACGTCCTCGAGAGGTTAGCGATAGACAATCCATTACCAACACGATTACCTCGCTCACGATTAAACAAATCGTCCGACATTTTTCCACGAAAACGTCGAACGGTATCGTGTACTCTCTGGCTACGGTGGAGGACATTTATGAGGTTCGCGTACCGCGCCTACAGCTTCTGACGAACAGCTTCGAATGCGAAACGCGAAGATTCAAGAGCATAACAACAGGGCGAAAGGGACCAAGCACTCGAGGCAGATCGCTGAATGTTTGCGGAGAGAGATTATGCAGTTCTGCAGGGCCTTTCCGAGCATACTGGACACACTACGAGGGCAGCTTTGTGGATGAACATCCGTCCACTTTTCCATAAATCCCCTCCCCCCTGAAGCCCTTTCGCCTGCCAAATGACAAGGGGACGATCCGACCTACGAGACGATCTAACTGGAGAGCCATGGACTCATTACTCCCGAACAAAGGACAGCCCTCACAAAATTTCGCTCATTAACCCTCGCCGATAGAACACACCGTCGACACCTCTTGCTAAACGGTGCCCACATAGGACGTTCCCATTCCCGCACAAGATGACGAAGATCAGAGAGCGACAGCTCTGGTGTCCGCTCGCCCACTCCTCGAGTCCTCCTCTAACGCCCCTACCGACTCCGTCGCCAACTTCGTCTTCATCTACCTCTCTCGTCCGTTTGACTCACCTCCGGCACACCTTCCAACGCACCAGAAGCAAAAGCCTTTACGCCACAGCAGCTCTCGCCCATACACTCCAGCTAGATACCCTGAACGATGTAAGACGCTCAGTTCGTGCGTATCCGCCGCTCGCCGGCCGCAACCAAGCGACTTATCTCGCACTAGCGCGAGACAAAGCATGCGCATATCATAAAAACCCACCGTCTTATGCCCAAGAGCGTCATCGGCGTCGGAACCGCGTGAACCAGAGTAGCCACCCGTAGAATTACCCCGCCGCGTATAGCCCGAACGCTCGAATATGTCATCGCCCGTTCCGGGGGGCCCAATTAAATCTACCGTACAGAGCTAGAGGAGACTGCGGCCAGCCATCATCGCATTTCACGTTAAAGGTTAGTTCCTCCGTACATCGCCGCCATTCGAGATGCTCTGTTTACAACGTTTTTTCTCTCTGTTATAACAGCTCTGTCTAAGACTATACTGCCACAGTAAGCTATTTGCCAACATCGTCCACACAAACGCGCGCCAGCATCCTCCAACCTCCTACCCAGCGCCCTCCTCCACCCTCTCCCTACGCCTGACGTGAACAACGGACCCCATCGTTCTTTAGCAAGTCATACCGTCACGCCGGCGTCCCGTTGGTTATGGCGAGCCATCCGACGACCCTGACCCTGATCCCTGACCAAGACGATGTGTGTTCGGCATGACGCCCGAAGACGCTTCCTAACTCTGCTAAATCAGTCATCATGACCGCGTCACAAGGACAGCCACCCACGAGACCCGACATCGATTCTCAAAGATTGGCATCCCGGACGCTCCCTTGCGCCAGAAGCCTCCCGTAGATGTGAATCGGCCATAGGCCCTAATTCGCGCCATGAAGAATCTTCTTGCAACCGACCGTTCGAGGTGCTTACGCGGTCTCCTGTATATCGCAGCCGGTCTCCACTCCAGATTAAGGGCGAAGCCGCGTAGCAGATTTCGATGTAAGGCATGACGACGTGTACATAATAGGTCACGCGCAGAGTTCGGCGCGATATACGCATTAGACAAAGATGCCCCCCTAAAAGAGATCGATGGCTGCGTACCTGAGTACTTTCATAGGCTCACTCCCCCCATACGCGTACGTACCCTCCTACCATCAACTGGCTATAACGACTCAAAGACACCAGCCGACATACATCGCAGCCCTACCTAACTGCCGTCATTGTGTCAACGAGACTGAACATCAATTGGCCGAATGGTGAACGGCGTCGTTCGACTCATTTACACTGCCGAGATCGAGTATAACGTGCTACGATTAGCGAGCATCTCACAACGCACGCCCCAACAACGATGCCGGAGGCAGCCTAGGGTATGCAGAGACGGATCGACCATCTGGTCCTTCGACCCCAACTCTGGCACTCCGTCCGAGCCGCCCACATGACGGCCAAACGTTTACGGAACACCCTCCGTAGCTCCGCGCTACGCTACATGTCTACGTCCAGGCACGCGCCGCCCCTGCCCCGCAAAGCACCAACCACGCGGCCTTTCTCTCCCGCTGAGGTCATCACGCGCGGATCCGAGCGAGCGGTCCACGCATATTAAATACGACTGGACGCATGTGGTGAGAAAGCGACTCAAAGATTTCATCTGCACGAGTGTTACTAACCGCGAAGCAGTTTCGTGTGTCGCTCTCGCCTCCGACATACGGGCTTCGATGGCGGGATCCTTTTTGTGCTTAGTCCTGTGGCGTGCGCAGTGGGATCACTAACCGGCTCGAATCGCCGTGTGTGGGCGGGAAAGAAGCCAAATTCCAAACTTATTGGAGAGACACGCGGATAACCACCTTTTATCATCAGGATAAACGCTGGTTGAACATAGGCGATTGTAACGTTGCAGTCATTTGTAAGGTGGCGAATGTTCCATTTACGCGCTATGGGTTGTTGACAGGCGTTCTGTTAGACATGTGTCTGAATCGAGCTAGGCCCTTCGTGTATTTCCGTGTTATATGGGACGCTAACGTGTGCGAGTAGACCAGTACTGTGTGCTTGCTAACTACTATGCTTTTAGTTATACCGTCGAGATTCGGAACCTTGGAGACGGGGGCGATTCAGGTCGAAGGCGGACAATATTGTTTGTGATGGTGCGCGGTCGTTGTTTTATACGCAGTGAGATTAGTCAAGGAACTTCAGAGGAAAAAAAAAGACCTCAAGGGCAATCCAGGGCCGCAAGGTGAAAGTCGAGGCCAGTAGTTCGGGTGGTTCAAAAGACGCTATTTGATGGTGATTTGATTAGAAGGTAATCTGTATGTTAACAGTCCTCTTAGAAGATCTGGTGTTAACAAGGTTATTCTAGGCCAACATCGGTGGGTCTCACGTTGGTGCGACCGTTACTCGAAGGTAGTATTCTGCACGTGAAGCCATAAAGGGCGGGATTGCGAATTTTCTTGCGAAGTATAGCAAGTTATTGAGTTGGGACTACTTCGATTAGATTGCTATTTTCGTCCATAACAGATTGATCTGACTTGACGTTCCCAGAATCATAGCTTGTTGGTCGTATCGAGCTGAGTCTTGCAAAGCAAATTGTGCGTGTAGGCCTAGTTTGCCGGCAACCTGACAGGTGGTTAGTGTCAAGAGGTTGTAGCATGAGGGCCTTTGCAATTAGGAACCGTTATCCTCACGTATCTATTTATAGGCAAGCTAACAGCCTTCGCAAGCGACACGTTGAGTACAAAGCAAAACGTGAAGTTTGCATTCGGGTAAGGACGTCACTGTGTGCATGTACCTCAACACTAATTGATTACCAATAGAAAGGAACGCGTGCTCAGGTTGGAACGGCCATGGATATACTATGTATTCGGTCGCATGCCGCGCGGTATGTCCCATGGCTGTGCGATTGAAAAGTGGTGTGCTACATAAAGCTGTGCAGTACACTGCGCAGGACAAGTTGGGTCTCGCCCCATTAGAACACACGAAGAGTCTCTCCCAGCGTGAGCTACAGACACCATCCCCAGTGTTCTGTAATTAGCCACGACTTAGCGCCTTACTCAGCCGATCGACATGAACATCTCACTGTAAATCATCCCCCTTGGCATAATTCTCTTGCAGTGTTTGGACATCATCTGGAACTGGCGATTTGTAGCGGTATAATGCAATCACCCATAACATAGTCCCAGCGATTCCCATCGACGGTAATATATTACGATGTATTCCGTCTCGTCTCGAGTTTCGTAGCCGTAATAATAATTGAAATTAAACGATGGTCATCGACCACGTGTAGCGAATCGTGAGAAACATGAAGAGGGGGGACAGGAGGAAAAAGCGCGCGTTCGAATCCGGCCGGGCGCTCATTTCGATAAATCGAGAAATGTATTCGGAATATTTCTCCGTTGTCTCGTTGTCAGCCTACAAGTCCACGAAATCCATCTCTCCGTGATGGTAAGAGTTGTTGGCTCGCGAACGATAGTGCTTCGCGCGATAAGGTTCTGGATATTGATTCGGGGGTTAGCTTGCAGACCGTGATGCTTGACTGGGGGGGGGAGCACACAAACGGCTGGGCAAAAATACAACCGGAGCGTTTTGCGTAAATGCTCTCGCATCGTCCATGACCGGTACTGTCTGATCCCCTAATAAGAAGACGCCGTCGACATGCGCCTAGCGGCTCTCGGGGAATAGCAGATACGCTCACATCCTTTTCCCAAGTGTCTCAAACAACTCTACAGCTAGCTAAAATAAATGTCTGCACAGCCCGCTACCTTATGTTGGGGCTGGTGCGTCGGTGAATGGAAAAAGGTTAAGTCTGCCCCACGAAATTTGTAGAAATAACCTCAAACGGCTGATTGCTGAATAGTGTCCTAGGCACATGGCGCATCAATCTCGTATGTTCGGGCTGGCCGCACAACGACACATGTGCTTGATTTACATGACATAGTCCGCCTATGCGCGAAATCCGGTTCTTCGCTTCGCCTTGATGGCGCGCAACGCAGATCACTTGAACAAACTTGCTCACGAGATAAACGGGCAGGGGCGAAGGGCCGACCGCCTTACCCAGTACCGTGACTAACGCGATACAAGACCGTGCTGGGTATATTCGATAGCCATCACCAGTCACACAGAGTGGCAAGCCCCGAACGGCCGAAGTTGCGCGTCTCGCTGTGGAATGCAGGCGGACGGCGTGATTCAAAGAAATTCCTCGGTCACGGAGGAGGCCCTTGCGGGCTCGGTCGGGGCAACATCACCGCATGCGTTTGCCTTCTCGTCGACAGGCAAAAGGAGTCCTGGCTTTCCAGAAGACGAGATTGACGAACACTGGAGACGGAGGGGCTACCTCCTGTTCACGGTGCCAGGCGAGCGTCAGGGGAAAGCATCCCATGACGAGCGCGTTTGCGTCGGGTAAACATAGGCCTCAGTGGCATTGAGAGACCAGGATCGATGGCCAAAAGGACTTTGGCAAGGAAAAATATCTCAATGTGAGCGTTGCATGATCGTCTTGGTTGCCTCTTCACCTCGTGTTGACGCCGATTTGCCTTGCCTCAGGTTGCTCACGTAAAGTCGTTCGTTCTATACCCTTTTATTCCCTGGAGGCACTGTTAACGTTGAGTTATTGCGCGTCTATACAGAGTATCATTGATGGATGGTATGGTCCTCGGATGATCTTCTCGTTGACTAAAGGACGTTGACACATTACCATAGGTTTATCATCACGGATCGCTCTGCATCCTACCGACCTGAAGAATTCAGACCAACGAGGATATCAGGCTCAACCCCCGACAGTAGTATCGCCCAAGTATGTTATACACCCCGTGTCTCTTGTTGGCTCTGACTCATGCCTCTCGCGCTAGGGTCTTATCTGTACCTCACCAACCAGGACAGGTCTTCGTGGACTTGGGAGCTTGATCGTACGTCGTCCTCCGACACATGCAGGCTATTGACACGACCTGACCATTTGTCTAGTCCGGCCTGCTCACGAGAAGTGGTGAACGGACTTGTGCTGTTAATGCATGACACAAAATGCATGACACATTGCATGACACATCAATCAACGTGTATAACAGTTTGAACGTAACGTAATGTAGGCATACAGACATGGATCCGATCGTTTGTCTGGAGATTCATAATTGAGAGAGCAATCCTTGACAACGGAAACTTGTGTCTCGAGCGCCGTGCAGAGCCTCTGAGACTGTGGAGACCAACAGTTCTGATTCCTGAGTATGCTGTCTCCAAGCTCAGTAGCAAGTAGAGAGCAGCTGCAAACTTCAAGAAACGGGCCCAGTGTCATGTGATAGACGCTAGATACCTGCGTCACGCCAGAAGCTCCGAGAGAGCTCTCAGTGTGGCGGATAACGACCGTGTTCAGTTCAGTGTTGTATCCGAGGTGCGTCATGATCTGGATATCGATGCGATTATATCATTGAGCAGCGGCTTCCTGCACAAAGATTGCCTTCGCTACGCTTCATACACCAACCGCTGCTTTCCTCGTGAGCCTCCACTTTCAGCCATGGACAGAGCATCACCGGCACCGTCGGGTTCACAACCGCCTTCCAGACTACCAATGGATGTTCAGAAGATGATAATTGACAATCTTCATAACGATACGAACACCCTACAATCCATGCGCATTAGTGTGCAGAGACTGGCTTGCAACTAGCCGCCACCATTTATTCTACTCCATCACAAAAGGAGGGCGACCGAGATATACATCGCTCTTTCCTTAACTTCCTACGCTGCACAAGACACATTGCATCATGTATACGCATGATTCGAATCATTGGACAAATGACCACAACAACACTGCTCACAACTCCTCCTACGCACGCTGCCACGCCTGGTGCGGGTCGAGCTCTGCAGCCTTTCTTTGAAGGACTGCAGTGGTACACCCGCAACTTGGATAAACGATTTTCTATGCACACTCATGTCCATGCCAATGCTGCTCGAGCTGCATTTTTCTGGCTTCATGCTCAATCTTCCGAGGCTCACACCCGCTATCACACCGACACCCTCCGCGTTGGCTGGTTTCTCGCGGCTCACACATCTGCGAAGCCTCGTGTACACGAAGCCAGTGCTCTTTTCTCTGTGGCGCGCCATCGCCTGGGCAAAATCTCAACATGGTGCGGTACCACTACGATCCCTGGATGTGACCTTGAACAAGCGTCGCACGCCTGAAGTGAAGGCAATGCAAGCTCAGGCTCTGAACACTCTCCTAGAAGCTGTCGGGAATGACCTTCGTCGGTTGTCCCTGGACTTGTGTGATTGCTCCGAGATAGGCCCCATCTTTGTGAGTCTTATGTCGCTTGTCTGAGTAGTCCACTTGTTAATGCTAAGTATGGCGTACGCCACAAGAATACGAAGGAGTGCTTGGCTTGATCGAATTTTCACGCTGTGCTCATCTCAGCTGGGTAGAAATCCGGATTCCACTCAGCGACCAGAATGATGCGAACGCTGACGCCCTCTTCGCCTTAACCTTTGCACTTTCAAGATTGGTCTCTGCCTCGCCTGACCATCTTGTCATTACCATCTGGAACTCCCAGCAGGTAACAGAACTTGACTTAACCTCCTGTAGAATGTGGTTAGATCAGCTCGATGTCGTCTGCAGTCTTGTGAATCCCAGGAAAATCCTCTTTCAATCGTCGGAATGTACCGTGGCCGGAACGCAGGACGGCGTTGATGCAGCACTGTTCACTTGGATAGTTGGATATCTCTCAAAAAACTATCCAGAAAGGTGTAGCCATCCGATATTCCGTTTGTTACAGTACTTCACGCGTGTGGTCGCCTGACTCAGAAATTACATTAAATTAGTGTGTATGTGAGCTTATTAACGTATCTTCACGGTATTCCATTTATTATTGGAGGGAGACAGTGGTTTGTTGAAGTGTTTTCAACACGCAAGTACTTGCAATGGTCGCGTTGTTGTAGGTGTAGCGACGTACTTGGGTGTGGAACAGCCTCCAACTCACGGCAAATATGTTGGTGACGTAAATTTAAGAGCAGCAAACGACATATGATGAAATGCTACTCTCACATCCGACTCGCCGCCACTGCAGGCAACCCTCGACCTTACTTCTATACTTCATTCCAGTCAAGCTTGGAGCCACGGTGATAGTTGCGATTATTCGATAAGTATGTCCACAATTTCTATCATTGACCGATCTGAAAAGTCGAAGGCATCTCTCCAATGTAGGACCATACATACGAGGTAATGATGGTGCTCTGGACTTAGGCTTCTTTAGCCCAGGCTGTGGCATAAGTACGCTACTAGTGGCAATATCGATGCGCTTTTCGCGCGCGGTCGCTGCTGTCACTGAAAATATCAAATCAACTGGTGATTACCTCGACACACAAACGTCGCCGCTTGAACGCAGAAGCATGCGGGCCCTGGTCATGGGTGTTCTGGGGATGATCAAGCTTCA